>JADRCH010000155.1:4604814-4641487 GCA_019843965.1 Rhynchomys soricoides | reverse complement strand
TGTGTGTGTGTGTGTGTGTGTGTGTGCCTGTCAGTGTCTGTGTCTGTATGCAGACATACACAGGCCATGTTTCAGACAATGTTCACATTTTGTCACTGTTCACTCCTGGTCATAGGATGGCCTTGTTTGTTTCTTGATCACAAAATGTAAAATGATTTATATTCAGTAGAACTCCAGGCACAGCTATGTCTGTCTGGTCAACTCCTGGCACTGGGCCTTAGCAGCATTAGTCTAGTTCCCAGCTGGTGGGGGCTTCCATTCTCTTATGACACAGTGAGAAAAGCCCTCAGTCTGACCTCTGGGGGGAGAAAGAACCTAGGATTTGAGAGGCTATGGATGCAGGTGCTCACCTCTTGCCCCTCCGTCTGCTCAGGCTAAGCTCTCCTTCGACCCTCCTCCTCTCGTCTCATGTGCCCTTACTCCTTCATTGAAACTTCAAAATTCTAGTCCAGCCTAACATTATTGGACCATTTCCCCATAATTCTTCCATAAAATCAAGAGATTTTAATTTTCAGAGTCACATCACAAAGTGCCCACCAGGAGTCTGGAAGAAGCCCTGTTTCTGTTTTCTGGAAAGCACCACTGGATCCTACAAGCCCCGCCCTATCTAGTGATGTGGACCTTTCATGTGGCTCACCTGTCCCTATATTTTGGCTGCCTTGTGACAAGTTTTAGTTTCTAGCCACCTGATTTTATGGGAGAATTATGATGAATTTTGGTACTAAGAACAGCAGCAGACTTCAGAACAAAGTGTAAAACTCCCAGCTCCTCCAGCACCATGCCTTCGTGGATGCTGAGGTGCTTCCCACCATGATAATAATGGACTGAACCTAGGAACCAATAAGCCAGCCCAAATTAAATATTGTCTTTTATAAGAGTTGTCTTAGTCATGGTACCTCTTTACAGCAATGGAAACCTTAACTAAGACAGAAGTCTATCTCTGGAACATAGCTTCTTTCTGCACTCAGAAAACACTTCCCAGAAAATTTCACCTTAATGATGCTGATATCTTCTGAATCACTGCTAATTTCTTAGCTCCAGCTAACCCACGTCAGTGGTTCCAGTAGTCCCTTCTATTTTTCACTCTAAAGCCAGAGCCACTTGGTGGAAGCTGCTGAGTTCTGCTGCTTACAGGAGCTGGAACATGTCCCCCTTGTTCTATTACATTATCACCAGCTTTCTGTTTTCCAACTCCTTCACTGCCTAAGCTTAGCTGTCCTTGAACTTACTCTGTAGATTGACCTTGAACTCAGAGGCCTGCACAGCTGTGTCTCCTGAATGTTGGGATTAAAGGCAAGTACCACCACACCTGGACTTAAACTTTTCTTCACCTAGAACTTGCTCTGTCCCAAGATGGCCTTGAACTCAGAGATCTGCTTGCCTTTGTCTCCTGGAATTAAAGGCATGTACTACCATGCCTGGATCTAAGCTTTCCATGGCTACTATCCCTCTGAATCAAAAGTCTTTGTTCTCCATTTCTGGATTGTAGTTCATTTCATATTAAAAGTCCAAATGAAAGCAATAACCAGGTAATAACACCTATCAACCTATCATGACATACATATTGTTCAACTGCAAAAGCATAAACAATGAGTTTAGCTGGGTGGGATCTTGCCCAGGGATCACCACTGCCCTAATCTGTTTATCTCCTTAAACACAGGATTGAAATTTCTGGAACCCCTTTATTACTTGAATCATACATTTTGTATTTTTCCTTTCTAAGCTTGCTCTTTTTCATCAGAACACTCTTCATAAGAGTGAACTTTAATAACCACACAACAGAATTTATACCAGGCTGTTGTGAGGCTTCCTTTGTCAAAGCAATTAATCAAAATCTCTTTACCTTATTGTCAGGTAGACTTTTCAAACAAGGGCAAAAAGCTCTTCACCAAAATATCACAAGAACAGTCTCTGGGCCACATACTAAATTTCTTCTCCACTGAAACATCTTAGGCCAGGTCTGCACAGTTCACATCACCCTCAGCACCTATGTCTTCCATATTCCTACTAAGATGGTCCATTAAGCCCCACTTACAGCATCCCACTGCTTCCTAAATCCAAAGTCCCCAAATCCACATGACTCCAAACAAAAGCACGGTCAGGTCTATCACAGCAATACTCTAGTCCCTGGTACCAACTTATTTAGAGTTTCCATTGTTGTAAAGAGATACCATGACCAAGGCAACTCTTATAAAGGACAACATTTAATTGGGGCTGGCTTACAGCTTGAGGTTCAATCCATCATCATCATGGTGGGAAGCAGTGTCCAGGCAAGCATGGCACTGGAGGAGCTGAGAGTTCTACATCTTGTTCTGAAGGCAAACAGAAGACTGACAAAGCCCAACCCCACGGTGGCACACTTCCTTCAACAAGGACACACCCATTTCAACAAGGACACACCTCTTAATAGTAGCACTTCCTGTGGGCCAAGCATATTCACACCACCACAATAACCTATCAAGAAGCCTATCCCTAGAGATTCTTCTCCCTCCCCCCAACAGTCATGAATGCCTATAGTGGGCTTGGCTTGTGAAATCCTTTAAGAAAAAATAAAAATCTCAGTCTCTATCCCCAAAGGATACAATAGAAACCAAACAGACAGTAGATGCTCAATAGATGCCTATTGGCTGATGGGCATGAGGCTTTGCCCTCGAATTAGCATGTTCATGTGTATTCTGGAAAGAGAGGATGAAGGCAAACATGCATTTCTTCCTGAGCATACCAGTATAGTAGAGGCCAATGTGTTAGTATTGTCACCTGTGGTGCCTTTCAGAGGACACCAAAGGCATGGGTCACCCAAAAAACTGTGGCTTTTCCTTGGAGTGTAATACTGCATCATGGTGCATCAGATTCACCCAGAGAGCTTGAAAAAAAAAGTATCCATCTATACACATTATAGTCAATCAATATTTGACTTTATAGTTTGCTCCACAACTCAAGGATTTTATTCAACATCTCTAGAGTGAGACCCAAAGAGACACCCTTTTAAGACCTCACAAGTAATCTCACGGCACAACCCAGACTGAAAACCACTGGCCCCAAAGAATGTCAGCACCTGAAATCCTGCCTCTGAAGGACTCAAGACTCAGCCATGCACTTACACCACAAGCCACTTGGTGACTGCTATAGTTTGTATCTGAATGTCTTCCAAAGCCCGTGTACTAACAGCTTGGTTCCCATGCTGGCATTATTGGGAGTTAATGGGGCCCAGTTAGAAGGAGTTGGCTTGCTGGAGGCATATCAGTGAAGGGGCTTTTATGGTTCTTTGTTTCTTTCTCTTTGCTTCCTGACTGACAAAGGCAAGCAAGTTGCACCACAATATGAATTTTTCCTGTATGTGCTGCTTCAACACAGGCTCAAAGCAACAGAGCTAAAGGATCATGCTCTGGAGTCTCTGAAACTGTGGGTTACATTAAACCTTTCTGCCTGTTCAATTGCTTTTCTCCGGTGTTTTGTTACAGTCACAGAAGGCTAACTAACCATTCCCTAAGCAACATAATCCTCAATAAATGTCTAATTGTCACCTGTTGCCCTTTAGATTGCAGTCTTGTCTGCCCATCAGAATCTCCAGAGAAGCACTCGATACATTTACATTTCTGGTATTTGCACTCCCAAAGAATCCGATGTAACAGTGTATTGCAGCTTGTTTTAAAAAAAAAAAAAAAACAAAAAGCAAATGAACCTGCTATCTCTGTTGGACAGCTAGCTCAGTTTGAAAACCTCTGCAGCCCAAATCTCGCTACTGTTAACTAATTTCTCATTCTGTCCACTGGAGGATGCTCTACCACTGGATTCTTTTTCGAAGCCACCTCAGCCATTTCTTCTCCAAGACAAACATCCCACCTTCTTTCTCTTTCCTTCTGCACTCTCCCCTCCACCCCCATCACCACCACTTCTGCTGCTGGTCTCTGGTTGTTCTCCAGATTCCAAACATCCCTGTCCATCTCCGACCTCTAAAACTTCCTCGCAGCTGTTCCATGCCACGTTCTCATTGCCAGGTTAGAGGCAGCTGATTTCATGGTCTCTGTCAGTCAAGAAATTCAGCAAGAAAATCAGTGTAGTGGTACAGCCATGAAGAAGCTAAGACAGGAGATATCGTGAATCCCTGGCCAGCCTGAGCTATTCATCTTGAACCTGTCTCAAAAACAAAACAAAAAAAAATCAATAACAAAGAAGGGAAAAAGGAATGAGCACATCAAACAAAAGAGTTCTCCCTATCTAAAAGTAGACTAAGAGAAGCCTAGGATAGCCCACTAGCCTGGCCACTAGAATAGGGTGGGCCACGAAAAGAACATTGTGCAGGATTATCAATGCAGAGAGAGAAAAAGGTGAAAAGACAAGGCACAGGTGGATGAAATAAAATTAAAAGAATGAGAGGCTAACCCAGGAGACAGAGTGTACAGTAAGAATTGTCCTGGATGAGACCCTAAGCAGCCGGTTATCTTTCCAAGCCAGTCTCTTGCCTGTAAAGGAGAGCACAGAACTGGGTCTTCTTCAGGTTATACTTCAGCTCTGAGTCTTCCACACACATCTCAGCCCAAACTCAAGACAGAGGAGGGTCAGCTGGGCTGGCTATTCCTTCAACTTTCACATCCCACACTCCTTTCTCCCAGCCACACCAGCCATCCCCAGAAGCAATATCTGCCTAATCGCAGCCATGAATAATTACAGTCTAGACATCACCAAAGCTTCCTGAAGACAGAAAATTGGTGTCATATGACCTGAGATAAAAGTCCAGGAGCATGCCCCTCACTCAGCAGATAACTGGGGGGTTAAATAAGTTAAAGATATCTTCCTGGAGTCCGAAATACAATGGCCATCCCTACCCTGACTCCGGAGTATATAGCATGGATTTGCAAGCATTCACATGCATTCTTTTATTTAGTCTTCAGTAACAACCTAGAGAGACTGGCACTACCCATACCTATTTTACAGTGAGGAACTGAGCTTTGGAGAGGACCAGGAAGCTGCCTGGGAACCTACGGAGAATCCAGATTCAGCAGGTTCTTCGGCTCAGGCAGCAGCGACAAGGTGGAGCGCAACAAAGCTTAAGCGTTGGGGCCCTTCACTAACAGGAACACCCTCCAGTCTCGTGCCTGGTGTTTAATTCGTAGGTTTGTGTTCTTTTTCAAAAAGAGGGTGTCCACTAATTACCTGATTTCAGGGCCTATTAAATCTCATTCCAACATTGAACATGCCTTCTCAAGGTTAGCATACGCACTACCATCTTATTTAGAAGTCCAGTCTGAACATTTTCCTTTGAACATGAACTCAAGAATTCTCCGGTAGCTTTCTGGGATGGTGCAGGATGTGATCCCTGCTTTAGTCTTTTGAACATGGTTTCCTACCAGCCCCCTCCCCCAGCCCCTGCCACCATCTGGTTCCTTTGGGCTGTGACTGGAGGCTTTCTTTCCACCCTGATAGCAAGCCTGTTGGAGTTCGGTTTTGCCCTGTAGCATGTTCGTCCATTCTGGTCTTCAGTTGACATCTTTCTGTTCCTGCTGGTTCTTGCGGTTCTGGTACTGGACCCAGCTCCACTCTGTAGACAACAAAGTGATGCTGTTGCTGCTCAGGGAAGGGATGACTTGAAACGAAATAGAAAGAAGGAACAGAAGAGATCTCCACTTGTAGCTTTTTCTACCACCATCCGTTTCCAGCCATAAGCATTTCCTAGTATTGCCTTTTATCTATGGTTCTTTCTTTCCATTTTGACCTTAGTAATTGGAATTCTGTTCTTCCCTTGGGATTTTTAAATATAAAGTGTGTTGATTTAAAGTTTACAACACAATGTCATGGGATACTGTTGCGGTCGGCCATGTATGCAAATGCTAAATTCTGAACCCCAAGATCTGGTTGCCATACAGACCGTCCAGATGAGTGTGTTCTCACATACACTGGCCTTTGTTGAGCAAATCTTGCTCTCTAGTTTAAAATTATTGGTTAATAAAAGGCTAGAGCCTGTGATTGGGCAGTAGAGAGAGAAAGGCGGAACTTAAGGATTGAGTGACGGGACGGGGGGGGAGGGGGGGAGGAAGAGGCTGCCTGAGGCCAGATGGATCGTGAGCATGTGGCCAGGAGAAATGCACCCTGAGAACAGGCTGGTGGAGAAACGCAGCCCAGGGGAGACTCAAACAGCGATAACAAGGGGCGAATGGTTTGGATACAGGTGAGCAGAGCATAGAATCTGCCAATCTAGGTTTACAGATTACAAATAAAATACCGGGGTTTTGTGTCTTTCATATGAGCTAGCTAGAATAAATAATTTTTACAGGATGTGTGGATATCGTACGATGGTTACTACAGTAAAGATTAACAGATCTATAATCTCATATTTCTATATTCTGTATGTATAAAATGTCTCCCTTTAAAAAACATTGTTTTTATCTTCTGTAGAGAAAGCAGGTGCAACACTAGAAAACACAGCAACAAAATAAATACCTTGGATTTAGTGTTTCAGTGAGCTCAGCACTACACCTCCCCCACCCCAGGAGGAGACCATCCATTTGTGTCTCCTACAGCCTCAATTCCTCCCACACAACTGCGGCCCTCTCCCGGGTGGGAAACATATTGTTCAGCAAACAAATCTTTACCATGCAATGTAACCATGCAATGGTGGCTTAATTAGTCATACTGGAAACAAACAAAATGAAAGTGGGTGGCTTATATATACAATTTCCCAGACACACTTTTCATCCAGGTATGGGGTATCTTCCTATGAATGGATAGGATGCTTTCCTATGAATAACACAGAGAGAGAGAGAGAGAGAGAGAGAGAGAGAGAGAGAGAGAGAGAGAGAGAGAGAGAGAGAGAGAGGAGAGTTCTGACTAAATGTAAGCAGTCTGTAGGCAAGTGACTATGACAAGAACCTATCAGCAACCTAGAACCTTAGCCTCGGGTGGGACCAATGTGGGGCAAGGTATTTTAAAACTGTGAATTCGGCTTTCACTTTCTTCTCTGACTCCTTTATATTCACACTATACCCCCAAGAAACCAATTTACTAAACCCCAATTGACACAACCCTAGGGCAAAATAGAAACTCACGAAGCACAGGAAGGATGAATAACTTCAACAATGAGGGAATCCTCACATGTCTGTGTTTAGAAATGACAGAAGGGAAAATAGAGTAACCTCTGTTCACAGCTCAGAAAGGAAAAGGCTGCGGAAGAAAAGTCGCGATATGAGGAGGAAACATGTGGGCAGATTCATAACTGTACACACTGTCAGCATTATGACTTTTAAAAGCAAAGAAGGGTTGAAATCTCTGCAAATACAGATCCAGCCTGAGCTACATGGTGAGTTCCAGGCACCTGGAGTTGGAGTGAGAACTTTGCCATACACCAAAAGAAAGAAAAGAAGGCAGGCAGGCAGGCGGGGAGGGAGGGAGGAAGGGAGGGAGGAAGGAAATGGCCAAGATCTGACTCCTTTGTCTAGTGCAATAATTATGCTTTACAAAGTTGTTTAAAATGGTGCAAACCATTTGTGGTAGACCAAAAAACACAGAAACATTATGGAATTTAGAACTCACAGCAGCAGATTTAATGAGATATGGAGATTTTTATTTCTATCTTTATTTTTAAGTAGAAACTACTAGCTTCATTTACCGCAGAAGATAGGCTGAAGGGCAGTTATAAACCAAATTGCAGATAGCTTATAAAATTTTAGCCCAAGTAAAAATTAACTGCTTTTGCTCTTATGAATGCTGGAAAGCAAAGGCAAAGCATTTGCCTTCTCAATCTTGGATAGGGAAATGCGCGTAGAATGGGTTTTAAGCTTAAGGAAATTAGCAGCTCCTCTTGGCTTCCCACAGCAGTACATTTGTCAAATGGACTATGTTGGCATGAAGGACGAAGTGGCTTCTTGTGATTCAAGCCTCCAGCTCTTCCCATCCTTCTATGAGGTCCTCTTGGGTGAGCAAGAGCTATGAAGAACCTCTAACCAAATGAAGAATAAGACAAAGAGGGCATGAACATGTGACCACTTATGCGTGACCATGTCACGTAAGAACGAAACATTGGTTTTAAGACATTGGCTCCCTCTTGTTGGCCTGAGGATTCTAGCAGCCATGTTGTACATAGTACAAAAGCCAAGGAACCAGAGGTGGCTTTGGCCGTTTTCCAGTTGAAAACTGACACCTAATCCAACAACCCATGCTCATAGATTGGTAAGATTAACATAGTAAAAATGGCCATCGTACCAAAAGCAATCTATAGATTCAATAAAATTCATTTCAAAATTCCAAAACAACTCTTTTTTTAAGACTTAATTTTTTCAGTAATTCCTTTTTATTTTTATGTGCATTGGTGTTTTGCTTGCATGTATGCCAGTGCGAGGGTGTTAGATTCCCTGGAACCGGAGTTACAGACAGTTGTGAGCTGCAGTGTGGGAGCTAGGAATTGAACCAGGTCCTCTGTGAGAGTAGCCATCTCTCCAGTGCCACTCCCCAATGCAATTCTTTATAGACCTCAAAAGAGAACTCACAGCTGGACGGAGATCCTGCAGACCTCACCCGTTCTGGACTCCACTTCTTCCTTCCAGCCCAGTGTGTACCTGCACTTGGACATCCGGAAGAAGCAAGGTGTAAAACCACAAGTGTGTGCGTGTGTGTGTCTGTGCGTGTGTGTGTCTGTGTGTGTGTGTGTCTGTGTGTGTGTGTGTGTCTGTGTGTGTGTGTGTAAAGTGAGTGCATAGAGTGTGAGTGTAGAATGTGTGTGTATGTATGTACTATATATGTGCAGGTGCCCACAGTCCAGAGATAGTGTTAGACCTACACAGCTAGAATTGCAGGCAGTTGAAAGTCACCTGACACGGGTGCTGAGAACCTAACTCAGACCTTCTGGGAGATCGGCGAGTGTTCTTAACTGCTGAGCCAGCTATCTCTACAGCATCCAGGAAAACATTCTTGAGATGTTTTGAAGGCACCTGGAAGAAAATGGAGGTGATTTTAAATATGACACTAAGATGTACAAAGATAAACTAGAACTATTTATTAAGCTCCACTATCAAATTAATGATCTCAGTCACTGATGAGGGATCCTTGTACCCAGAAGGGTGGGGTCACAAATGTAAAACTATGTGCAATATTCTTACTACATACAGTTCTTGGTATTCACTAGGATTGCTCCAATGTATTTAAAGCTGTGGTCCTCCATCGTAGCTGCCTATTAAAATAAGCTGAGAGCTTCAAAAGAAATACTGATGCATGATCCTAGAAAAGGCAAATCTGTACATTGCCTAGTGGCTGCTTGGGTCTGGGAGTGGACAGAGGGAGCAACTGCAAACAGGGAGATGGAAACACTCTGCAGGTTGTGTGTGAGGCGAAGGCTGCACAATTCTGCAAGTCTCTAAAAATCACCAATTTGTTGTTTAAAGGGGAAAGATTTGCAGAGTATAAATTACATCTCGGCCAAGCTATCCGGAAAGAGCCACATTGATGCTTGTGGTCTGCAGTGGCAACGGCAGGTTTGGTTGTGGGTTTTAAAAGCTCTCCAGGTGATTCTACAGTGTCATGGGGACCGAGACCCACCAATTCTGTTATCTGAAGCCACTTTACATAATGACTTGCATGTTAACCAAAAATAGTAGGAAAAAATGCTCCAATGATCTAACATAACCTAAAGCTAAACCCCAGATTATCTGACCCCTAAATCTTATCCTGTTGACTTTATGTGATTCTGGGGTTCTCATCTAGATTACTAACAATTTAATTTATAGAACATTCTTCGTCTCAAGCAGGTTACCCAAGACAATTTCTCTGCATAGAACCACTCCAATGCTTCTAAGGTTTCTAGGTGCATTTTTGTCCACTGTGACATAGGCTCCAAAAGTAAAGGTGCAAAAAACTCATACCTGATCTCATACCTAATTAGTGACTCTTCGCCATATAAAATATTAATTATTTTCTTCCTACCTGTAATTAATACTATTTCTTCCTAAGAAATAACAACTTAGAGAAGAAACAGGGTCACCCAGACAACTTAAAGAGTATAGGCACTTGTCACAGAAACCCAGTAAGATTCAATATCCAGAGGCCAAGATGGAGGAGGGCTCACTCAGAAAAATTGGCCTCTGATCTCCACACACACTATGGCGCACCCCCTCACATGCGTGGATGTACACACACTAATAATAATAAAATTAACTTTGTAAAGAAGGAATAATAGGTGATAAGCTTTTTTAAAAATGCAAAATTACCTTAATGCTTAATCATATGACATTATACGTGGCTTTTTGAGGTTTTGTTTAGAAGGGTTTGCTGTGGAAGATCGGGGTAAGGAACACCTCAAAATCACACCACACAACAAACATTACACAAGGATTTATTGATGGGGAGGGGCATGAAAAGCCACTCCTATGTGGGTCCAATAGGAGGACACAAAGCAGGCATGACGACGCACAGGCTTGATAAGGGGGGAGGGTATGGAGCATGCACACTCAAATCGGTGAAAACCTGTTTCATTAGTGATGATGAGTCACACTGGCCTTAAGAAATGACAGGTCACAGTGACCTCTAGTAATGACTATGATTGAAGGCAGAGTGGGGAGGCGCCTGATTCTGGAATGTGGGCCATTCTAGGTTTTGTGTGTGTGTGTGTGTGTGTGTGTGCGCTCGCAATATTCTCCTCTTTTATCACATATAATCTTCCAATCAATGATTAAGTTTTCCATGAAAGAGTTCCAGATTTCCCAGGTTTTTTGCTATCAACCACAAAATAAGATTCCCAAGGTTTAATTCCTGGGAACCACATGTGCATGTCCACATACATTACACATGGGTGCATGCACACTCACACACATACACACACAATTAGTTAATATAATAAAATATATTAAAATATAATAAAAAATATTTTACAAGATGTACTTGATCTGAGTTGGAGGACTATGCAATGTTTAGAAAGTAAAAGACTTCATTTGATCAAATTACTTTTTCTGTTTTTGTTGTTGTTGTTGTTTTGTTTTTAATTCTTCGAGAATTTCATACACGTATGCAGTGTTCTATGGCCACACCTACCAGCCCTTTAGTCCTCCTGGCACCCTGTCCAGCTGCCCCTCTCCCTGCATAAGATAATCTTCCTTTTTTTAATACCCTACCACCTGGATTAAACTAATCCAAGGATAGAAAAAGAGAAAAGAAAACTTGCCTCTTCCACTTCACCTTTTCCCCAAACACTACTGTCAGAAAATGTACTAGACTAATCACACCTCATTACAGTGAGAGAGTAAACCAAATCCCAGGAGCTACTCTTTGCAGTGGGGTGTTTTCTCACTGCGGCTCCTTCTTCCAGAATGACTCGAGCTTGTGTCAGGTAGACATAAAACTAGCCAGCGCACAGCCTTTGCGAACTAGTCTATCCTTCCCAGTGTACATCCTACTCCCCACAGCGGTGAGTGGATCCAGGCCAAGAGAATACTCCAGTCTCAAAGACACACTAACATCCGTTCTTTCTCTCTTGTGCTATAGATACTACGTAGCAAATCCATATTCAAAGTAACAGTGTGGTTTGATTTAAAGGGACAGGAGGTCTGAAAGCTAGTGTGTTCAAGGACCTACTATAAAAGCAACCTGCAGGGCCAGAGAGCTGGTTCAGCAGTAAGAGTCTTTGCCTCGGGCAGGGGAGATGGCTCAGCAGTTAAGAGCACTGACTGCTCTTCCAGAGGTCCTGAGTTCAAATCTCAGTAACCACATGGTGGCTCACAACCATCTGTAATGGGATCTGGTGCCCTTTTCTGGTGTGTCTGAAGACAGCTCATAAAATAAATAAATCTTTAGCCGGGGAGTTCGAGGCCAGCCTGGTCTACAGAATGAGTTCCAGGACAGCCAGGTTTACACAGAGAAACCCTGTCTCGAAAACAAACAAACAAACAAAAGTCTTTGCTGCTCCTCTGGAAGACTCAAGTTCAAGTCCCAGCACCCCCATTTGGATGTTTCACTTGCCAACAAGCCCAGCTCCCAGAGATCTGATACCTATGCTGAAGTGACTGAGGTGATGCCATCTTATCCTGATCTTCCCGTAACTCCACTTTGTGTCTACTCAGACAGTTCTCAGCCCCTACCCCATCTGGACAGCCATGCCTGCCTTGGCAGTGCATTCGGGACCTTCCATGACCCTGGCTGTGGTTCAGACACATTTGCTAAAAGTATAGTCAAACAAGTGTTAGTAGGTCCCCTGATCTACACCCAACTGTGATGTTATTGTGCTCATTGCAGCTATAAACACTGTCCCTGGAGCTGAGAGCTTCTTTAAGAGCCTGTGCTTGCTCACTGGCTTAAATAAAGGACTCTGATTGGCCTTATATGTATGGTGTAACTTTCTTGCCTGGACTATAACAGCACATTTACATGCACATACCCACACACAAACACATACATGTACACATAATTAAATTTTTAAAAATAGATTTTAAAATAAACAAAGCTTCTTTCTACATACATGAAGCTAGTTAAACATGTGAAGCTTTACTGGACATGGTTTTAGGGTTCTAGGGGGCTTCAAATTTTACACAATTTACAATTTATAAAATCCACTACAAACTATTATGTGCTCCTTTAAGAGGTGGGCTGTCACGCCTTTTGAAAGGCAGGCTTCCATAATCCCTCCCTTCCTCTGACCTTACATGCAAATGTACTACAGAATTAAAGGCACTTTCTTTTCTGCATCCAGCAAACTAAGAAAAACAAATGGGCATTTCTCGGATCCTGTTGAGGACGTAAAGCAGAGCTGGAAAGAAAGGGCAGCATTCATGAAATCATGCTGATCTCAAGGATCTGGCAGTGTCTGCCATGTTCCTCTCAGGTTATGGGTGATCACAGATTGAATGTTTGCCTCCCAGCTCTTCCAAGTATGACACACAGTAATTCATAACCTCACTGTGGCTCAAGTCGGAGTCAGACGGGGGCGGGGGAGACGACAGTGATGGCTCACAGCAGCCACTGCTCATGGCTTTTGAAAGAACACTAGGAGGTGAAACAAACATCTGTGAGAGGATGATGACCCCTCTTCTCCCCCAACTAGGGACCAGTAACTACTGCTACCTTGTACTTCTGAATGTGAGGACCGTACAGTTATAATGACTTTCCCTTTATCAAACTTAACTTTATTTATTTATTTGAGTCACTATATAACCCTAACTGGCCTGGAACTTTCATGTGGACCAGGCTGGCTTTGAACTCACAGACATCCTACTGCTTCTGCCTCCCAAATGCTAGGACTAAATGAGTGCACCATCACAGCTAGCAGATTAAACTTCTTTTTCTCCCTTCTATTACCTAGGTCAAAGTCTCTGTGATGAAAGCGGTGAGGCCCAGCTTTGAAAGCGTTAAGCACACAAGCTAAGCTCTAATGGAGGAGAGGGATGGTAATTCTGTGGAGACAGAAAAAGCGTAGAAACCTAAATCCCATTTTGATGCGAACTTTTCAGTCTGCATCCTTTTAAATCTGGGAAGAGAGCACTGATCCCTCCAATATTCTTAGCAAACATCTAAATCTGTGGTGAAGACAGATTCTCTAGAGAGCACTAATTCCTCTAATATTCTTAGCAAACATCTAAATCTGTGGTGAAGACAGATTCTCTAAGTAAGTATAGAAAAAGTCAACTGAATCATCAAAATGACATATTTAAATTTTAAAATGTCAGAAGATGACAGGCAGCAATTCATGGGCACAGACTGCCTTGTGTCTTCCCAGGTCTCCAACAGACAAATACGCTACAAAGAACATGAATTCTTCCTCAGACAGTCACCCAGATCCGAAAGCCACACACCCAAGCAGCCACCTTTCTCAGCCTCCCCTAACTGTCCTCCTTAAATAAAAGTGGTTAACAAAGATAACCACTTTAACCAATAAAAGATACCAAGAATGGATCTGGGTATTTATTGCTTATATTTTGAATTTTAAAAGGTTAAGCCACTCACCAAGGGGGAAATCATGCATGGCACTAGAAACCTACCCAACTACCCAGGGCTAGTGAAATCCCGGATCTTGGAGGTGTACCTACAACTGCCATTTTCCTGAACCTTCCTAAACTACATCCTAAATATTTGTCTTTATATCCACAGATAAGTTAGTTCTCCCCTTCATCAGCGAAACTTCTTTGTGCAACAGAGACCCCTAGAGAAAACCACAACAGATCAAAATGCAGAGTTGTGGAGCCCGGTCCCAAAGGATACATCTACAAAACAAACAACCCTGCAGCTAAGTCTCAAGGAATATTGCAGAAGAGAGGGCGGGCGGGAAGATTGCAAGAGCCTGAGAAATAGGGACTTTGCCATGAGATGTTGGAAGCTACGCGCATGACAGCCTAGAATTTCATCAAGATGACGGCCTTAACATGTGTTGAACATGCACGACAACAGTACACAAGCTAACGCAGATGTGGGGAGGGGGAGGGGTCCCACAAGGCTTCGCCACACACAGAGAACTATGAGCAACTAAGGAATGCAGAGAGCGGGAGAAACGGTCTTGCTCAGGGAAGAGCACACCAACTGGTTCTCCAATACCAAGTGGTCAGCCCTGAAAACATACGTGCAAGCAACATTATACAGACTGAGCAGGTGTAGCTATGCATTTATGAATGAATATTTTTTTTTTCAGCTTTTGCCTTGGAGCCATCACCTTGGTATGTGTGGTTTCCAGAGTGGCAACTTCTAAACATGCCCCCAGCAGGTGCTGTTGACTAATAACACCAATTCATCAGAAGGTGTGGGGTGTAGACCCTCTGGGTGTGAAACTGTCTCAGTAAATCTGTTTTTAAAAAAGAAATGAAGGAAACATATGCTCTCATTTTTTTCCTAAAGATATAACTGACTACCAACTGTTCTGTAGATTATTTTTCTAGACATATATGTGTGCAACAATAATTAACGAGAAAAAGAGGCTGTGAATTTGAAAGGGACTAGGAGGGATGCATGGGAGAGTTTGGAGGGGAGGAAGGAGAAGTGACAAATGGTGTAATTACATCATCATCTCAAAAATAAAAGAGATGATTTTTAAAAGGGTTGAATTGCATTCAGTTCTTAACTCACAAGTACTTGAATAATTTTACAAAGAGCAAAAGATATAAAGATTATATATTTTTCTTCTATAAAAATAACTGGATGAAGTCCTTTATAAAGTGATAACTTCCATATAGTTTGGCAAAATAAAACCCTATTAAATTGGATAATTAGTTACCTCATAATTTCTACAGAAACCCTAAGCCATTCACACTCATTGACCATAAGTTGTTTGCTCATTGACCCTAACCCATTCACTCATTGATCTTAAATCTTTGTCCATTGGCCCTAACCCATTCGCTCATTGACCCTAACCCATTCGCTCATTGATCTTAAATCTTTGTCCATTGACCCTGAGCCTTTCATTCACTAAGATGAAAACTTAAGACATACAAGCACAGCAACACTTTCAAACCACCCCCAAAGTGGAAATACTCAAAACCCTCCCTGGTACTAAGGAACCAGGTAGTGTAAGCCACAGTGAAAGCATCTGTAGAAACTGACATTTTATTTTACAAAGCTCTTGTCTTTTCCTAAGATACCTTTCTAGTTAAACCTCACACCCACCCCATCTGACACTGGGCAGTATCTCTCACCCCTAGTTCCTGGGAGACTCTCCCTTAAAAGAGACAAAAGGAGAGGCAGCAGCTACAGATATTTCCTATGCTGCTCAGGGCCGCCCTTTGAGAAGACAAGTGCTGAGTTCAAATCAAACCGCACTTTTTAAGAACTAAGTATGAGACATCGAATAGAAGATGAATGCCCCCTTCCTAGTAATAGAAACTCTCACATCTACCTTACTGACAACAAAAACACAGAACAGGACTGGACGGGTTCGGGGTGGGGAGAGGACGCGACACAGCACCAAGTTTTCAAACATGCCAAGCAGCCAGCACTGTAGAGTGAGACCAAGTTGTCCAACAAACAGGGACAAGCCGCAACATGTAGAGGAAACATATTGTCTATGTGAACAAAATATGTTCAAATAATGATAGATAAGGGAGTTGAAACTTCTTGGAGTAAAAGCCAAAAAAGCAAGATTCCAAATTCTCTCTCTCTCTCATATATATATATATATATATCATACATATGGATATGGGAAAAATAATCTATAAAACAGCCAGTAGTCAATGCATCTTTAGAAAAAAATTAAAAAACAAAATTTCCCCCTTTTTAAAAAATAGATTTACTAGAACAATTTCACACCCAGAGGACCTACAGCCCCACATCTTCTGATGAGACCATGGTGTTTTCCAACAACACCTGCTGGAGGCATGTACAGAAGCTGCTATGGTGGAAACATGTGCTTCAAGTTGAGAACAGCAAGGGAAAAGCTAGCATTTGCCAGTAATGCTTTTGGCAGTGTCTGAAGCATGATAGAGCCTGGAATGTTTATGAATAAAGGGTCCCCCCAAAAGTGTACATCCCCAGGGCTCAGTAGGGTGGTCTCACTGTCAGCACCCCTGCTCCTTTCGCAAACATGGATACATGTGCCTTCTTTAAAATACAGACCCAAACAGACAGACTTCACAACCTAAAAATCTGATTGCCTAGATAGATAGATAGATAGATACAGAGATGATACATACATACATACATATATACATAGATTATATATATGTATATGAATATATATTCATACATACATAGATGATAGATACATAGATAGATGATAGAGATGGATGGAGAGATAGATAGATTGATAGACAGATAGACAGTGTTCCTACAATCTGATCTATTCAGATTCTTTCCACCTGATGACATCCTGCTATGTAAGGTGGGGTGATCTGCCCCTAAAGATGAGGTTCTCTTTTGAGAGGCTTTCTTCTTGGTTTAAATAAGCACAAACAGCTGAGGTCTACAGACTTCCAACTGGGTCAAGTCTAGCTTGCCCTTCCTAGTCCCCTCGTCCCTAATATCAGTATGGCCTTAAATGTTAGTCATCATGGAAAGCAAGCTGTTCTCTGACTCCAGTTAGCTCACCTAAAGAGATGTAGGCAGTCGGTGCCTCCCTTAGGCTGCAAGCCTCTATCTAAAGTCAAACTACTACAAGCCACATCCCATAAGCCTCTTATTACCACAGTACTGAAGCAGATAGAGATCAAATAACATATGACCGAATGACCATTGAGTCAAGAAAGAAAACAAGAAGGAAATTTAACAGTTCTATAGTTAAATGGAAATAAAAATGTACCAAACTGTATGAGGCACAATGAAGGCAGTCCTGAGAGGGAATTTACAGAGCTAAGTGCCTGCTTCAGTAATTAATTAATTAATCAATTTTTTAGTCATACGCCACCATGCCCAGCTTTTTTTTTTTGTCTTAGTCATGATGACTACCATAAGATGAATCTCAAAGTAGTTTTAATGTGCAATTCCCTGATAGCTAAGAAAGTTAACCATTAAATATTTCTTGACCATGTATAGTTCTTTTTGTGAGAACTCTCTGCTTAGTTCCATGCCCCAATTTTTAGTTGGATTGGTTGGACCTCAAATTAGTAACTTGATGATATACCTGAATGGTTTGGACAAACAAAAACAATACCCCAAAACAGTAGGTGGGAAGATATAATCAAAATCAGGGCTGAAATTAACAAACTAGAAATAAAAAAATGCAAAGCAACAATGAGCAAAATTTATTTTTAAAAAATAACAGAATCAACAAACCCATAACTAAATTAACCAACAAAAAAGAGGATCCTAATTAATGACGTCTGAAAAATGAAAACAGAGACATTACAACAGACACTGGGGGTTATTCAGAGAATCATAGGGACATATTTGGAAATTTTATATTCCCTGAACTAGCTAAAAGAAATAATGAATTTACAGACACAAATGACATACAATACTTAAACCAAAACAGAGAAAATAATTTAAAAACCACTAAGATATAGGCAATAATGAAAAACCTTCCAACTAGTAAAAGTCCAGGGCCAGATGGACTCAGTGCAGAATTCTTTCAAAGAAAAACTAACACCAGTACTCCTCAAATTGTTTCATAAAATACAAAAGGAAGGAATATTTCCAAATCATTTTTATGAAAATAATGTTACTCTGATCCCAAAAGCAGATAAAGATACCACAACAACAACAAATCCGCAGGCCAACCTCCTTGGTAAGCATGACATAAAAATTCTCAACCAAATCCTTGTACTCCAAATTCCAGAACACATCAAAAAGAGCGTCCACCATGACTAAGACAGCTTCATCTCAGGGATGCAGGGGTAGTTCAATACATGTAGGTCAATAAATGCAACCTACCACATAGACTCGAGGACAGAGACCACATAATTATCTCATTAGATGCAGAAAGAGCCTTTGTCAGCGTCCAACATTCATCTGTAATAAAACTAAATTGAGAACACAGATATTTTTCCATTTTCCTGCAACCACCTGAATTTTGACCAAAAGATGGAAAATAAGTAGTGGGGAAAGGAAATAGCACATTCAACAACGCTGGTCCAACTTAACTACACATAGAAGAATTTAACTAGGTCTGTGTCTCCCCCTGCATGATCTTCAACTCCAAATGGATCAAAGATCCCAACATAAACCCTGATACCCTGAATCTATACTTCAATTTACAGACACAGGAAAGCACTTTCTGAACCAGATGCTGGTAACACCGGCATGAAGATCAACAATTTACAAATGGCAGCTCATGAAATTAAAGGGTTTCTGCACAGCAGTGAGCTGTCATCCAAGTGAATGGGCGGCCCACAGAATGGGGACAACAATGTTACCATCTGTGCATCTGACAGAGGGTTACTGTCTAAGAATATAAAAACAACTCAAAAAACTAAACACCAAGAAGACAATTAAAAATTGGGGTGTGGAACTAAAGAGAGTTCCAAAAAATGGAAATATACATGGCTCAGATATATTTAATGTTCAGACTTCTTAGCTATCAAGAAATTACACATTAAAACTACTTTGAGATTTCATCTGATGATAATCATAATGGCCAAGACAAAAAAAAAAAAAACAACTGGCAGTGGTGGCGCACGCCTTTAATCCCAGCACTCAGGAGGCAGAGGCAGACGGATTTCTGAGTTCGAGGCCAGCCTGATCTGCAGAGTGAGGTCCAGGGCAGCCAAGGCTACACAGAGAAACCCTGTCTCGAAAAACCAAAAACCAACCAACCAAACAGACAAGTAAAAACATTAATGTGGATCATGGACACAGGGAAAGGGAAATACTTATCCATTGCTGGTGGGAGTTCAAACTGGCGCAGCCACTGTGGAAATCAGTATGGAGGCTCCCGGAAATGTTAGAAATAACTCTACTAGATGACCCAGCTATACCACTCCTGAGCATATTCCCAAAGGAACATATCCCATATCCTGCTGCAGAGATACCTGGCCATGCGTGTTCATTACTGATTTATATACCACAGCCAGGAAATTGAAACAACCTAAATGTTTGAAAACGTAGCTTCCTATACAAAAATGGAATATTATTCAGCTATCAAGAAAAATTAAATTTGCAGGTAAATAGATAGTTCTGAGTGTGATCATTCTCACAGAGGAAACCTAGACCCAGAAAGACAAATGCCACAGCTTCTCTCTCATGTGCAGATGCTAGCTTTGAATCTTTAGATGTGTGTGTTTAAAGTGGAGTACCCATAAAAGGCAGGAAGCTAATAAACGGCCACTGAGTGGGCAAATTCACTGGAAGAGGGATACAACGTAAGTGGTATGAAGGAGAAACGCAGAGCAATAGGACAGAGTTGATGGAGTTGGGGATGGGAGGGCAGGGTAGAGAAGGAGAATGAGAGATGACAAGTAACTCTAACGACTTCTGACCCGCCAACGGAAGCCTACTCCTGTAGAGTCTCTAAAATACATGCATGCACATCTATAGCAGAGGGTTAAAGGGAGTGACCCTGCAAGGAGAACGAAGACTCCCAGATACCCCAGGTTACTAGATAAAAAGCCCACTGCCATGTATGTGTTATCTCTTTTCAAGTTGCTGGTCAGAGGGTTCCATGGTCCGTCTGATCATTCCATGTTACTGCCATTGCCAGAGCTTGTTGGTAAGACCCTATTGCTGAAGACACCACATACCTGAACCGTTGGAAGTGGAGAAATCAAGTTCTTACTGACCTGGAAGCTTCATTCCTACTGACTAGCTGTGGCTGTTTGGATGAGAATGACCCCCTACTTGGTCCCCAGTTGGTGGAAACTGTGTGGGAAGATTAGGAGGTGTGACCTTGTTAGGGAAGATGTGTCACTGGGGGCAGCTTAGAATTTTCAAAAGACTCATTCAATTCCCAGTGCTGTCTTGAGGCGCCCACTCCCTCAGCTGGATGGTTGTGGATCAAGGTAGAAGCTGGGACAAAGGGATGAGATATTACTGTGACTTTTAGAGGGAAGTGGAAGACTTTGACACCGTGGATTAGGAGGCAGTTGAATGCTCTAAGTGGGGATTACTGGGCCATCCAAGTAGGAGTTTGAAGATGACAGTGCTTACAGCAGTGTGGATTGCGGAGGCCCAGCTCAAGAGGTTTCAGGAGGGAACAGTATTAGCAACTGAGGTGGAGACCATTCTGGTGATATTTTGGCAAAGTGTGTGGCTGCTTTCTACCCTTGTGCTAAGAATCTGTCTGAGGCTAAGTTAAAAGGCAATGAGCTAATTTCCTGGGTGAAGGAGATTTCAAGATAGCCTGATGTTGACTCTGCTGCATGGTTCTTAGTAATCACTCTCATGCAAAGCTACAATGAAGAAGAGCAAGTGGGGCAGAAAGAAATATAAAATATACAATTTAAAGAGAAAGGGGGCATCAGGATATTTCATGTTAGAGCCATTGTGGAGCACAACAATAAATACTTGTGTAGAAAAGGTAAAAGAGAGACTTGACCCAACATGGAATAAAGGGCCAGAGAGCTGACTCGTCGGGTAAAGGTGCTTGGTGCCAATCCTGAAGACGTGAGTTCAGGCCCAGGACCCACACTGTGGAGAACTGACTCCCACATACATACTCTGCCATGTATGTATACACACATGTACACAGAAATGTTTCATGTGATAACAATTTTAATTGTGTGAAATAAAAGGCAGATGAGGAAAGAAGAAGGACCTAGAGCCTGAGTTGAACAGAGAGAGAGACAGGAAAGGTGTAAAAATCGTCAGAAGGAGGTAAGAAAAGAAGAGGAGTGTTGTTGTTGTTTGCTGCTGCTGCTGCTGTTAACTTACAACACCTTTAATCTCAGCACTCAGGAGGCAGAGGCAGGTGGATCTCTGCGATTCTGGAGCCTGGTCTGGTCTACATATCAAATTCTGAGCCAGCCAGAGTGACGTGGCAAGACCCTATCTCAAATACAAACAAACAAATAAATAAATGCACAATGAAAAAATACATGAGTTCTACTAAATAAACATAAGATAAAAATTAAATGTTTAAGCTAGTGTCTAAAATAAAAGTCACATAAGAGTCTGATGAAGGAAAAACAAAGGCCAGAGTAATTTAAACACACACAGACACGTGGACACACAGACATTTCTTCCTGGCTTCTCTAATATTACATCCCGACAGGTATAAGGATGGTCACTTGAGGTTGGCGACTCTTCTACTTCACTGAGCCTAGGACAATCTCCAGCTAGTCACAGAGCAGCGTTATAATGGCTTCCGGGGCTTTGCTCTGAGCAATCCCAGGAGTCACTTCTTAACCCCCATTTCAGAGACTCTGATTGTAGCTTGGGGCGGTTAACATCCATGCCAAGATGTTTTCCTGAGTGTGTTGTAGTGTGCTGGAACAGGTGCAGCAGCGCTGAGATCAGCCATGGGAGGGTCCATCCAAGGCTCTAACCATGATGGGCTTTCAACCCCCTGCGGGAGGGGAGAGCTGCAAGGAGAACCCAACCTGAACCTTGGAGCCCTCCACTAGGCAGATACAAAAGTGCATGGCAGAGAAGGAGCTGTGAAGTTTGAGCCCCTGTCCCTCTGCTCCAGGCTAACAGCCTCCTCAGTTTCCTGAGCCTTGAGGAAGAGCCTTTGGCTTCCCACCCTCAGCGGGGAGCAGAGCCGACAGGCTCCATGTTTCTATATCTCTGAACTCTTCTATTAGTCTATGATGTCTTTTGTAGTTTCTTTCTCTCTCTGGTATAGAGACTGGCCTTTGTTTCCCTGTTTTCCTCAATCCTGATATCACACAAACCAGAGATAGTACTCTGTGGTCAGGGTTAGCAGCAAGTATTTTAACCTGCTAAGCAATGTCAGTGGTGGCAGGTACCTGGGCATTTTAAATAGATTTAAAATACTATTGAAGTCAATGTTGTTACAGTAGCACTGAAGGCCCTTTACAGAAAAGCTATTACTGAAGGGGGAGGGGAGGGGAAGAGGGGAGGAGGGGGAGGAGGGGGAGGAGGGGGAGGAGGGGAGGAGGAGGGAGCAGGGGAGGGGAGGCGGAGGCTGAAGAGGGAGGAGGAGGAGGAGGAGGAGGAAAGAACATGCGTGCTCCAAGGTATGGTAAAGAAGAAAGTTTGTGTATATGTGGGAGAGCATAGCCAGAGGCAGAGCCATCTGGAAGAGTCCAGGGTGGGCATGACCAGACTGAGCTGGGCCACGTGGGAGAGGGGGAGGGAAAGGGAAAACCAAGAGGAGGAACCAGGAACAAAAGTACAAAAAGGCAGGTAACCAAAATGTCTGGATTATATAAGGAAGAGTTGATGAGGAAGGATAGCCCAGCCTCCTGGGATGGAGAGTTCAGGGTAGGGGGGCGGGGGACGGGGGGCGGGGTGAGTAGGCCAGCCATACCCTACACCAAGTAGGGACTGAGGGATGCTGGGAGAACCTGGAAGCCAGGTCTGCTTTGATAGTTAAACAGCCACCTCAGCCATTGTCCCTGGTTTGAAACTTAACAATTACCACCTAGTCAAGAGAATGGGCTCTCTGACCCAGAGAGAGACATTCAGTTGCGCTAGCTAAGGGATCCACCACTCACAAAGGCCAGTCCACCTTAAGCCTTGCTAGAGATAGAGGAATGATTGTCCTTTTAATGATAATGTACTTTTTCTTCCCAGACTTCTCACCTGCAAGCCTGACAACCTGAGTTCAATCTCTAGAATGCACAGAAAGTGAGGGACTCCAGAAAGCACCTTTATTTAACTTCCATGCCTGAGCCCACACACAATAATAACAAACACATTTTAAGAAAACAGTGAGGTGAGCATTAACTTGCGTTGGGCCTTCTTTCTCTGGTTTTTACAGGTTTATTTACTATTTTATGTGTGGGGGTGCTTTGCCTGCATGTATGGCTGCATGTCACATGCACGCAGCATCTTCAGAGGCCAGAAAAGGGTGTTGGATTCCCTGGAGTGACATATGGTTGTGAACCATCACGTGGGTGCTGAGAATTGAACCCAGGTCCTCTGGAAGAGCAGCCAGTGAGTGCTCTTAACCTCTGAGCCATCCCTCTAGCCCCCATCATCTCCCTGTTTCTTGACTGAAGATGTAATCTTACCAGCTGCCTCGGACTCCTGAAACCTTGACTTCTCTGCTGTGATGGATTAGTCCCCTGAACTATCTTCAGTAGGAAGGGAAAACAGATCTTCACATAAGCACAAAGCTAGGCCTCTCCTGACCTCTTCACCTCACTACAGAATCCCAGATATGGACTTGGGGGGTCACTGGATGTCTTTGTTCCTCTCCTCGATGTATCCACATTGAATAAATCTCCTTTTTCCAATTTCTATTAAATTTTTATTAAATTGGTTGTTTTGATTGGTCTATGGAAGAAAGGTAGCCAAACTTGGGTTGTGGAGCACAAGTTGCTACTCCAAATCGGGTAACAATATGGTGAACTCGAAGAGGTGAAAGGCCCATTTAGGGGTATCTGCCACTCACAGCAAGTTGACCTGAATGGAGAGGAAAGCATAGAAGGCCCAGAGGCTGTTAGAGTCATCTTATCATGAAGACATTTTTCTATCTCTTCACTCTGGCCACCAGCAGCTGTTCTTTACTACTATTTAGTATAAGAAATGTTAAATAAGAGTCTCTTTATGACATATTATAAAACTTGAGTTTGGGACAGGCAATATCTTAATCCTTCTCATCCACATCTAGATTACACAAAGGCCCCTATGGCATTCCAGAATCTGATGGCCTGGGGGAGTGAGACCCTTTCCCCTTCCTTCATTTCCTGGATGCCCATTCTTATGAGGTTAAAACACAGTCATCACCTAAGCTAGAATAAAAGGGAAGTACAAGGTCTTCCGATCACATCTTCTTGATCAAGCGTGAAGTTTACCTTGTCCAGGCACTTCAGGTGGAGACTCCAAACTTACTCCTAACATTGGTGATACGGAAAAGTGAGTGTTTGAGAAATGTCCACTTTGATTCAGATTATTGTGGAAGTTTGATCCTTGGAGAAAGTTTCTTCCTGGTCTGTGCACCCCTGGCTTTGCTTTCTTGGCCTTTCTTGTCTGTTGGTTGGTTTGTGCTTTGTTGCAGGGGCAGTATAATGAGCATGTGCCAGTGTTTTTTTAAGCAACTTGGAATTCATCTGAACCATCGTTGGCACCTGCCATTTGGTAACTGGTTTTGTCTCTGGAAGTTCTCTTGTTGAACTATTTTAGGCTACCATGTCATCTGTATGACGGCCCCTCTCCATTTGGAAGCTCTCTTTGACAAATCTGTAGTTCTCTTGAACTGCTTGAGGGTGTTTGCCATGTGACAGAGCAGGCTTGTGGTCCTTGGACTGTTAGATTCTTTAGAACCAGTGGAGATAAGCAAGCAAGGATTTGGAGATCTCTGCCATCATTTCTGTAACTGAAAAATATTACCTCAGTGCCCCCTAGGGGGAGCTTTAACAACCTTGGAGTGTTTCTGTGCCCATTGCATCAAGACAGAGGGTTTCCCTTTGAAAGAGAAGACTGATGGAAGAAAAGCATTGGGGGAAAGCTGGACTTCAGGCTGGCCTGTGTAAAAGGTAACTAATGGAAATGTTAATTATGAGATTCCTTGCCGCTGGGTTGTTTGTGTCTGACGCCTTCAAATGTTAATTCAAGAAACTGAGATGGAGAGAAAAAAATGATTACAGAAATCACAGAAGCTGGATAAAATTCAAGTCAAATCAAATAACATCTGAAAATGCTTTATGTTTATGTTATGTTTAGAGGCTAGAATGCCTCTAAATGATATACATTAAAAAATCCATTTCTTAGATTATTGCTTATCATTTTGTGATTTTCATATATGAGTGATAAATAAACAACACTATTATATATATATAAAGACTGTTATATAAAGTGATGGGCATGTTCATGAAAGATCTTTACATCCATTTCCTTTTTAACGAAAATTACAGGACATATAATCTCCACAAATAACAACATTTTAGAGATTTTTTTTGTTATTTTTCATTATGTATAGGTGTGTGAGCTGGCTTGTGGGTACATGCTCATGAGTACAGGTGCCCACAAAGGCCAGAGACCATCTCCTCAGCTTTCTCTTTGCACAGTAATTTTCTTAAGAACCTATTCTGTAAGTCTTAAAAGAAGGAGATAACTAATATGTTACATTTAAAGGCTGATTCGAAGCTGGAGAGCTGTCTCCATGGTTAAGAGCACCTGGGCATGCCCAGGACGAACTTTTCTTTATTATGTTAATTGAGGTGGGAAGACCCACCCTTTATGTGGGCAGCACCTTCCAGTAGGCAGCCTGGATATAAGGAGGTCGCAGGGGAAAGCTTTTGCTTGTTGCCTGCTTCTCTTAGCCTCTTGCCTGGAAGCACATCTACTCTTTTGCTGCTATCACTACAGCCACCATCTTTGCTGAGACTAGAACTCGGCTTCTTCAGCCTGCTAACATGAGCTAAAGACAAGCTGCTCTTGAGGAATCCAGCAGCTGATGCGCGGACTGTTGAGGCATCCAGCCTATAGGCTAAGCACTAGCTGCTGGTCCTCAGCCTCTCCATGTAAAGACGGCCATTGTCCGCCTATCCAGATCATATAGTGTAAGCAAATCTAATTAATCCTCTCTTAACACATATTCATTCTATCAGTTCAGTCCCTAGAGAAGCCTAATACAATTCTGAAACACCGAACAAGACGTTAAGTATATGAATGTATGAATTGTTAAATCCCACCCTGCTTACCTCCCAGGTTGCTATTGGCTCCTCTGGAAAACTTCTGTTCCCACTATAATTTTTTTTTCTGTAATCTTGTTCACCTGAAAATTAGTTTTACCATAACATAACCGAGCATCCCTTCCCTTTTTAACCCCTTCAGCAGTTCATTAGCCATCTGGTTAAATCCAAACCCCTCCGCCTAGTTTGAGACCTTCTATCTCTCTCCCAGACTCCACCCTGAGCACTTGCTTCCCCAGCATTGGAAAGTCTTGTTTGCGGACTTCATTCAACTTTGAATATTGTCTTTTTCAGCTACGAGACTGTGTAGGCTTTCCCTACAGTAGCCTTCCCTCTAAGCCCCTCCCACTGCAAGGCTTACTCCCCGCCCCACACAGCAGAGGGCTTTCACGTTCAGTTCCTGTAGAGCAAGCCCTCGGTATCTACGCACATTGATTGTGTTTCATTAAACCACAAATTTCCCAGCTGCGGGCACTGTTTTGAGAAGGGGGTGAAACTTCAGGTGGAGCCTAGCTGAAGCAGTGGATGGAAGTGTGACTTTGAAGGTGTAAGTGATTCCCAATCCCTTTCTTCCTCCCACACTCCTCTTTCTTGCTCTCAAGTTCTCTCTCTTCCTGTCAACCACGGGGGACCGGGAGGAGGCAACCTACTTCCTCTACACTTACTTCCATGATGTGTGAAGGGCTCAGCAAGCATGCATCCTCTGAAAGTGCCAGTCAAAATCAGTCCTTCCGCCTTTAGGTCATTCTCTTGGTCAAGATGGCTTGGTCATGACTAAGCAAAAGTTACATGACTGACCTCACAGAGACTGGATGATAGGATATATTATCCAAGTCAATATGTGATAAACTAAAGTCAGGGCTGAGGGGCTGGAAAGATGGCTCAGCCGTTAGGAACACTGGCTGCCTTTTCCCAGAGCATCTGGATTTGAGTTCCAGGCTCACAACCATCTCTAATTCCAGTTCCAGAGGATCTGATGCCCTCTTGTGGCCTTCACAGGAACTTCATGGATGGATGTGATGCACAGATGAACACGCAACTAAAACACTCATAGGCATAAAAAATAAATAAACAAATCAAAAGAGGTCAGGCTGAGGGTCAGTAAGGTTGTTCACAGGGTAAATGGCTTGTACAATATGCCTGACCACCTGAATTCAATCCTTGGATCCCACAGTGGCATGAGAGAACCACTTCCATATGCATGCCATGGCACACACAGACAGTAGTAATAAATAATAATGATAACAGTAATATATAATAAGTATGATAAGGTAATGTAATACAGTATTATAATATAACTAAGAATAAAGATATTTTTAAGTCGAGCCACTTTTTAGCCAGTAGAAATTTCTGGTTTCTTTGGAGACCCAGTTGTGACATGTGATATTTTCTGGAAACTGACTGATGAGAGGATGTTTTTTCTGAGAATAGATACATGGTGTTTTTCTGGAAGCTTTCTTGTGAACGGGCATGAGATGTTTTGCTGGAGCGGAGGCTTAAGAGGGCTCCTGATATTTAGAAAGAATGTAACTATAACCCCACAGACAGTGAGAGGACGCTCCTGCATTGGTCTACCTTGCAACACTTTGCTGATCTTCACTCTTCGTGACCTCGTAGAAAGAAACACTTCTTGCCACTCCGCTGACTAGTTCCAGTTCAGCAGAGCCTCACAGTTTCTTCTGGATTGAACCGCTGCTACTGATTTGTGCTTGGTGTTTTGAATTAGACTGCTGATACCCTGACAACAAAGACTGGAGTTGGCCCAAAGAGCTATTTTTAAACACGTCCACACCCTCCATTACCTATTAACCTTTCTCTTCCCCCTTCCTCTTGTAGGTGGGCTAGAAGGGAGGCTGAAGCATTTAAAATCCCTTAGTAAAGTACATTTGGAAAATTCTAAGCCTACACAGTACATACTAGTATAGTCACAGTAGCTGTAAAACACTAAAACACTTCCCTCCACTGTCCCTGTCACCCCAATTTCTCCTACAAGCACTGATTCCTATCTGACTGAACTCCCACAGTTTCCCAACTGAATAGGTCATGGCATGTACTGAAAGTCACAATTAGCATGTGATCTAGCCAGACCTGCTGGTGAAATTATCCAGTCCAACTGATTGAGACCTATGTAGGGTCATTGCTAATATTTTCACAATTATATTCATGCATTTCTTATTGCTATAACAAAATACCTGAAGCCGAATAGTGTGTGATAACATTTATTTAACTCAGAATTTTGAAGGCTGGAGGATCAACCAGCTTGGCACTGGCATGATGTGTCCCTGACCCCGTTTGCATCACAGCAGGGTAGAGAAACAGAAGAAGAACAATTCGTGCACAGAAGAGAGAGATCCCATGAACTGATTACCTCCCACTGAGCCCTGTCTCTTAAAAGTTCTGTCACCTAAACACTGCCATACTAAGGACCAAGCTTTCTATGTGTGAGTTTTCAGGAGACAAACTATATCCAAGCCATAGCAATAATAATACTTGCTTATAAATAGGGTTTAATTATGGTTTTTAAATTATGGTTCTCATTGAAATGCAGCAGACATGGGTACAGGAGCGGAGATAAGAGTCTATCACTCTCTGAAGGTGTGAGTATATCTGTCAGGATCCAGTCTTCGTGTAAACCAAGAGATAGGCAGTTTCCCGCCTAGAAAACAGAGAGCACATGTCAGGGCAGAAAATGAAGCATTCACAGTGAAACCACAGTGCAACATGTATCAACAAACCTTCTGGCTCTTGCAACATGCATCAGTAAACTCCTGGCTCCTAGGTCAAGCACCTGACACTTAGGTCAATGACCCACCTAGCCATTCCCTCAGAGGGCCAAAATAGTGACCCAAGTGGGGATCTATTAATTGACATCTAAATAAGATGGCAGAAAGTCTGTAAGATTTAACTAAATCTAACTCCGTTTTCTGCAGATTCAGCCATAGAGCCGATTTAAGTCAGCCATTCATGTACAGAGCCACGGAGCAGCCATGGAGCTGGGTTCCATGGGGCTGAAGACTTCCTCCCTCAGTCTTTACAGAGGGTCTGCCAGTTCCTGCTGTAAGTCAGGAAGATGTCAGCAGCAATCAGAAACAAAGATCTGGCACCTAATAGAGATGCCTGAAAGAAACAAGAAAAAGCCGGCAAAAGGGTTGTCAGAGGATTTCAAATACAATTGCATCTGCCTCTTTATTTTTCAAGTGGACAAGCCTGCCTCTTAGCTGAAAGCCATCTCTGATCACCTTTTGTGTAAGCCATTGTTTCCAGACAAGGAAAAAAAACAGCCAAGAAAGCTTTACAAAGACTCTCCGATCTGTCTTCACCTAACCTTTTATTTTTCTCTCCAGCATCCCCCTGGAGTGATTGGTTTTAAGAGGTATTTGCTGAGTTTTACTAAATGCAAGCCGTTGCTAGACATTAAAAAAGAAAAGAAAAGAAAAATGAAAACAGTCGTCCTTTCCCTATCAAAAAGCATATACGAAATGTGAGAGTTACAAAGACAAGCAATTAAGACGCTGTGGGGAGGCATACTTAGGATGCAAAGTCGGCATGTCAGAAGCCCCCACAGGTCAATCTGCAAAGGCTGTGCACAACGGAAAGAGGCCATAAGGGGGGCCTTGCAACTGGGAAGAAAATGGCAGACGGTACATTTGGACTCCATTACAAATTCATAGGCATTACTGAAATCTCAGTACTGAGAGAATCATGTTATGGTGGGAAGGTAGTCACGGATAAAGCTGACTGATTAGTCTGGGGAGTCATCAGAATGTAAGAAACACAGAAGCCTTGAGGGTTTCACGTGGGCGAGAATTCAGAGTTCATCAGATTTCAAGAACCCAGCCCTTCTCTTACCAGCGATATCTGTGATTCCCATAGGTACACTGGACATCCTTCCAGGTTACCTGGAAGGGTAAAGATAAGGTGAGCACTTGACTGAGTGTTCGGTGTCCCTGGAAGGTATGGGACTGTAATGTGCCCTCCTTCACCCTAGATAAGTCCATTCCTCTCTTTAAACCTGGTTATGCCTATCCAAGAGAGTTACAAATCTGACTTTAGAGAAGATTCCCAGAGTCTGAAGTGTCAGGGCAACGAGCCCAGAGCACCAGAAACCTGGGCACTAAGCTTAGAATGTGCAGTTATAGACCAGAAGCAGTTTTCAAGCATAAAAAAAGGACTTTCCACCCCATTAAAAGCACCTCCATTCAGAGTAAAGAACCGCAGTCTTCATGGTGAGGACCCAGGTAGCCTCAGGCTCAGGATTTACTAGAGGTGGTTAATCTAGGACAGATTGATTTTCTCACCCAACAAACATGTGAATCATTGAAGCAGAACCATTCTCCATCCACAGGATTCCGGATGTAGGCACAGTAATGACCGAAGTCAGCCATCCCAACGTGGGCAATCACGGCAAAGAGTTCATAGTGTATCTCAGACTGGAGGGAGACAAACCCAGAGACAGTTCCCCCACCACGCCTCCTCTCATAGACAGTCCTGAACAGCGAAGCCGAGCCCCTCTGATGTACTTTCTTTATTCTTTGCTTACTCTAGGCCAGGCAATTTCCTCAATGGGCAAAATGAGGTCTAGCCAGCCACAGGTGCTTTGTGACTAACTGGACTGCAAAGGGGAATAGGAGGCAGAACGCTGAACCCCAAATTTCTGGTTGGGAAATTGAGAATATGTTGGTAACTATCAAGTCAAATACAGAGCACGGGTATTTGGAAATGGAGACAGTGAATTTGATCCCTGGGATTTCTAAGTAAAAGCACTCGGTAAGATGAGAACTCGGGGGGGGGGGGGGGGACAGGAGACAAAACTCAAAGGCTGTTCAGTTTGAGGTGATTGCTGAAGACCTTGAGAATTAATGAAATGACATTCAAGGGTGAGGTGGAGTGGACACAGAGTAAATGTGCACAAAATGACAGATGTCATGGGAGAAAACCTGGGTAGACAGATGTGGTGGTTTCAGTGAGATGTTACCATAAGTCCTGGGCATTTGAAGACTTGGTCCCCTGTTGGTGGGCTGTTTGAGAGGGTTTAGTAGGTCTGGCTTTGCTGGAGGAAGAATGTCACTGGGCTTTGAGGTTTCAAAACTTTCACCATTTCTAGTGCATTTTCTTCTTGTTGCTCAAGAATCAAGATATGAGCACCCAGTTGCTATTTTAGCCACTGGTCGCCAGCTACCTCTGGTCCACCCTCATGGACTCTAACCCACTGAAACCATATGCCCAAAATAAACTTTTTTTTTTTTTTTTGGTTTTTTGAGACAGGGTTTCTCTGTGTAGCCCTGGCTGTCTTAGAACTCACTCTGTAGACCAGGCTGGCCTCGAACTCAGAAATCCGCCTGTCTCTGCCTCCTGAGTGCTGGGATTAAAGGCGTGCGCCACCACTGCCTGGCAAACTCTTTTTTCTATAAGTTGCCTTGGTCATGGTGTCTTATTATAGAAATAGAAAACCAACTAGTTTAGAAATTGGTAACAAGAATAGGCTATTACTGTGACAGCCCTGACCATAGTAGGATTTTTTGGAGGAATGTGGAAGACTTTGGAACTTTCAACTAGAAAAGTGGGTGAATACCTTAAGCAGGGCTTAATGGGCCAACCTAGTAGGAGTTTGGAGCTCAGCAGTGCTGAGAACTACGCAAGAGTTCCAGCTTACGAATTTTCAGAGGGAAAGAATACCAGCAACTAGGCTCTAGACCATTAGTGTGCTTTTTTGGCAAACAATGGGGTTGATTTCTGCCCAAACCCTAAGAATTTGTCTGAGGCTGAATTTATAAAGTTATGGACTAATTTCTCTGGCAGAGGAAGTTTCAAAACAACCTAATATTGATTCTGTCACATGGTTATGCAGGTCTACAACGATAAAAGAGATAACAGGGCAGAAAGAAAAACAAAATTACAAATTGGAAATAAAAGAGACACTGGCAAGCTTAATGTTACAGCCAAGGCATGTGCTGCAAGAGAAGTCTGTAATTGTTAAGATTAGCACCATTATGGAGGGGCCAAATCTGCAGTGGAATAAGAACCATCAGAGCAAGACCCCACCAAGCTAAGTATGTAACTTGTGAAAGGAAAAAACCTAAGGAATTTCCTAAAAAGAACAAAAACGCAACTGGAAATGTGTCCTGGGTTCATTCTGAGTTGGTGGCCAAACTTGGCAGCGTCATGCTGGCTTTAGAGTCATGAAGAATACGAGCAAAGGAACTGTGGGATCTTCTGCAGTTTAAGAGAGCCGCTGAGGCCAAGTGTGCGGCAGAAGAGGCCCTGCATGAAGGCCCTGAGAGGCCATTCAGTGAAGACTGAGCTGCATTGGAGGTGCCGGAGCTGTGAGACATCTGCCAAGGAGACCTTGGCACAGGAATGGAGCCACTCAAGAAAGATGCGTATCTTGCAGGCAGCAAAGTGGGAGGGGCAGAGAGATCTGGGCGCTCTGACACAGGACATGGAGCTACAGAGTTTGGAGTTTGCTTTGCTTAGGTTTCAGTCTTGCTTTGGTCCAGTATTTCCTTGCTATGCTCTCATCCCTCCATTTTCAGAATCATGGTGTATATTCTGTGCCATTTTATGTTTGGAGTATGTAACCTGTTTTCTTATTTTATAGGGAGTTACAACTAATAGACTACCCTAAGTCTCAGAAGAGACTCGGACTCTGGACTTTTAAACAGTGTTGAAAGGCTGTGGGACCTTTGAAGTTGGAGTAAAGCATTTTGCATTATCATATGACAAGCCTATGGGATCCAGGGAGCAGAATGTGGTCATTTGAATGGGATATCCTCCATTAAGTCTTGAGAATTAAATACTTGGTTCCCATTGGTGGCTCTTCGGGGAGAATTATGGATGTGGCCTTGCTTGAAGAATATGTCCCCAGGAGTGAGCTTTGATATTTAAAGGCACTCTGCTTCCTGTTTGCTCTTCCAGATGCGAGCTCTCAGCCACTGCTCCTGTGTACCTACCACCTCCATTTTGCCATCCTGGACTCTACGTCTCTGACCATAAGCCCAAAATAAACTCTTTCTCTTCTATGTTTCCTTGGTTGTAATGTTTTTATTGCAGAAATAGACAAGTAACCATACAACAGACACCAGGAAAGCAGTGTCACTATCACAGATCAATGCATCCATTGGAGCTGACAGTAAATCATGCCATCCTTTCAAAACCATAGGAAACAAAGTAAAAGACAATTCCTTGTGAGAAAGGAAGAGTGTTGAGCCAGCTGACCACATTATCCAAAACACTTCCCATGTGTGCACTCTGCCTATCATGCTTGGGGCCTGAAGCCCAAATCTCTGCAGCCAGCATGCAGTGTAGGCCACCAGAGTTTACCTCCAGGTACCAAGAAGAGGATGTGAACCCGCAGCCTACCTCTTCAAGCACTAAGTCACTAGCACCTCACACACTTGGAGAGCAGCCATTGAAGGCACCAGACAATCAAGCAAAAGCACCACAGAGAGGCAGATGAGGATCCTCAGTGTTAATGGGATTGAAGGAGGGAGAAGCCAGGAGGCCCTACAGGTTATCATGAGCAATAGTAATGGAATATATCATCCCCAAAAGATGGCTGCAATTTCTTCCCTTTGCACCATGTCCTATTACAATGTATATTTACAGTTACAAATATATACAATGTATAATTACAATTGCATGGTGGACAGCTCCATCTAAGGAATTTCTAGTAAGGATACTGTTCCATCTTCTGAGGAGATGGAAGATGAGGTTCCAACCTACTGTAACCTGACCCTTAAGGAATAAAATCACCATCATAGTTAGGGTTTCCATTGCTGTGAAGAGACACTGTGACCAAGGCAACTCTTACAAGGACAACATTTAATTGGGGCTGGCTTACAGGTTCCCTTATCATCAAGGTGGTTCAGTCCCATATCATCAAGGTGGGAACACTGCAGCATCTAAGCAGACGTGGGGCTGGAGGAGCTGAGAGTTCTACATTTGGGTCCAAAGGCAGACAGGAGAAGCCTGGCTTTCAGGCAGCTAGGAGGAAAGTCTATCAAAGCCCACTCCCACAGTGACACACTTCCTCCAACAAGGCCACACCTCCTAATAGTGCCACTCCCTGGGCCAAGCATATTCAAACCACCGTATTCATTAATTAGTAATAAATATGTAACAATTTGTGTTTCAAATATACAGAAAATATATACAGGAATATACAGAGAGATGACTAACTTCTAACATATTGTTCTGAAAAGTTAGCATCTGGGACTGAGAGTAAGAATACTTGCTGCTTTAGCAGATGACCCACATCAGACAGCTTACAACCATCCTTAACTCCAGTTCTAGGGGATCTGACACCCTTCTGGTCTCCATGAGCACCTGCACAAATGTAGTGCACACATATACATTCAGGCATGTGTGCACACACATACAGAGAGACACACATATGCACATACATACACACATACATATAGACACATATATACACACATTCACACATACACACATATACACACACATGCACACACACTAATATAAATAGGGGCTAGAGAGATGACTCAGTGGTTAAGAGTACAGGCACCTCTTCTAGAGGTTTGGTTCCCAGCACCCATATGGTAGCTCACAACCATCTAAATCCAGAGGATCCTATACCCTCTTCTGACCTCCATGGGAACCAGGCATGCATATGCTACACATACATGCATGCAAGCAAAATACTCACACACATAAAAATAAAATAAATGAATCTTTAAAAAGTAATAATAAAACAAATCTTTAAAGTTAGCCTCCAAGAAACATGAAAAGTCCTGCTGGGCAGCCCACCCCATATTTGCTAACCTTTAGGTAGTACCCTGCCTAATGTTCTTCTGTGACCTTACCCTACAAGTGACCCTAAGGATAGACATTCATAAGTAAAACATGTCCAAAGATGACTTCCCACCTACAAAGGTGGTCAGAGACGAAAATGAATACCAACAGACTAAGATGGTGGTTAACTACAGGAGCTAGTTACCAGCATAATAACTATAATGAATAGCAATGTGGTACAGATTGAAAATTGTTTAAAATGGTTAAAATATTCTCACTATAAAAGTATGCTTGCAAGGGGATAGATATATTACCTAATCATTCCACAATATATGTATACTTATCAATGTATCACATTGCATACCGTTTATATAATACTTCTTTGTTGTTTTGGGGGGAGGTTGGTTTTGAGTTTTGTTTTGTTTTGTGGAAATAAGCTTTCTCTATTGTGTACACCTGACTATCTTAAAATTTGCTATATAGTCCAGGGTGGCCTTGAACTCATAGAGATCTGCCTGCCTCTGCTTCCTGACTGCTGGGATTAGAGGTGTGTGCTACCACACGCAGCATGACTTTTGTTGATTAATAATTAATTAAATTTAGGCTGGCAAAAATTTCAGCAGGTTAAGGCACTTGCCACAGAAACCCAGTGAGTTTAATTTCCAGAAACACACTGAAGCAGATGGAGAGGCCAATTCCACAAAATCATCCTCCAATCTCTACGTGTGTGTGCACAACTGTGTGTGCATACACCAGAAAGGATAATATTTTAAAGATAAAAGTTAATTAAAGTGTAAGTTTCCTTAGGTCTTTTTTGAAGATGACTCTAGACTCTTATCGATCACATTTAGTTATTACATATTCGTTGCTGTGTGTGCATGTGTGCATGCATATGTGTGTGCATGCTCATGTGTGTGCGTGTACATGTGTGTGAGTGTACATGTGTGTGCATATACATGTATGTGCATGCTCATGTGTGTGCGTGTACGTGTGTTGTGCGTGTACATGTGTGTGTGCATGTGTGTGCGTGTACATGTGTGTGCATATACATGTGTGTGCATGCACGTGCGTGTGCATGCATGTGTATACGTGTGTGCGTGCACGTGTGTGTGCGTGCACGTGTGTGTGCATGCATGTGTGTACATGTGTGTGCATGCATGTGTGTGCACATGCATGTGTGTGTGTGTGTGCACATGTGTGCAGGCAGTGGATGCAGACAGCAGAGAGGAGCTTGGGAGGGTTGGTTCTTCCTCTCTACCTTGTAGGTAGATCAAAGGCAGGCCATCAGGCTTGTCCTCAAGTCCCTTTACCTGCTGAGCCACCTCTCCAGCCCTCTTTCAGTTTAAGGCAGGGTTTTACTATGTACTAAGGCTGCCTTCAGACTCATGGCTCACATAGCATACACACTGACAGCTTCCCAAGAACTAAAGTTATAGGCGCAAGCCACCATACCTACCTAAATTTAATTTTTTTCAAGTGAACAAACAAAATGGAATTCTCTGTGGAGAAGGTTTTTTATTGTTTTTTTTTTTTAAATAAAAGAATACTTTATATAGTTTCTTCACATAGGCAGTGTCCCCTCCTTGTGTCTTGGGAAAAAATATCAACACAGCAAAGAGGGCAAAAGCCCCGAGGACAGGTGAACAAAATGGAAGACACTGAGTGCCTGTGTGTGTGTGTGTGTGTGTGTGTGTGTGTGTGTGGTGTGTGTGTGTGTGGTGTGTGTGTGGTATGTGTGTGTGTGTGGTGTGCGAGTGTGCGAGTGTGTGGTGTGTGTGTGTGTGTGTGGTATGTGTGTGTATGTGGTGTGTGTGTGTGTGGTGTGTGTATGTATG
>JADRCH010000155.1:4491698-4604714 GCA_019843965.1 Rhynchomys soricoides | reverse complement strand
TGTATATGGTGTCTGTGTGTTTGTGGTGTGTATGGGGGGTGTGGTGTATGTGTGGTGTGTGTGTGTCTCTGTGTGTGTGTGTGTGGTGTCTGTATGTGTGTGCTGTGCGAGTGTGTGATGTGTGGTGTGCATGAGTGTATGGTGTGGTGTGTATGTGTGTGTGTATGTGTGGTGTGTGTGTGCTTGTGTGTGGTGTGTGTGTGTGCTTGTGTGTGGTGTGTGTGTGTCTGTGTGTATGTGTATGGCAACTTTTATTGCCAAAATTTGTTTCCAGGAAGGTAGTATCTGGGTATGATGATCAAGTTACAAAGAAGGGTTGGGGACTATGGAAAAGCAGCTAACTGCAGATGAATGATTCAACTTCATGCAAGTCGACTTCAATAAAAAGAGCAGGGTGTCCCCCATGGCTTGCTCAGCTTACTTCCTTATACAACCCAGGATGACCCGCCAAGAGGTGGCACTGCCCACAGTAGGCTGGGCCCTTCCACATCCATCAAGAAAATGCCCTCACAGGCTTGCCCCAGGATGCGTCAATTCCTCAGCTGAGGTCAACTCTTCTCAGGTAGCTCTAGTTTGTGTCAAGTTGACACAACCCGAACAGTTGAGCAAAAGAGGCTGGGGATGGAGGTCCAGACTGGCTGTGAGTGTGTGACTGCTGGGTGACAGGCGAGTACTGGTTAGATATGTCCCCACTCTTTTGAATTGATCTGAAACTTTCCATGGTGAAATCCTTTTTAAATAGAAAGAAATGTAAATGTGCTACAGAGCCAGACTGAGCAGGAAAATGAGGGAAGCAAGGGTGAATGCTGTGAGACATGGACAGACACCAACCATGAGCTTCATATGTTAATACTGTGGCTCCGGAGCACGAACAGGCAAACAGACCCATCTAACAGAAGAAACAGCAATGAAGCCATGTATGTGGGATCTATCGCTTGCAAATGTAGCATTTCCCACTTCCAACCCACAAAGAAAAGAAAGCTTTTTTTTTCCTCAGAATCTCCCAAAAAATAATTAAATTAGGACAACTGAATTAAACTTTCCTCTGATTAAATTTGGTCCAACAACAGGCTACTCTGACATTATCCTCCAAGCAGACTCTGGTTAGTCAATATGAAAGCTTAGTTGACTCCAAGAACCTGGGACTCTGGATTTACTGATGTGCCTGTCAGTATTCCGCGTGTCCTTTCAAGTGGGAAGTACAGTATTGCAGGTCCCATTTTTCAGTGCTCCAAGGCACTTCCATAAAGCCCAGGGTTTAGAAAAAAGAAGCTTTCTGAATCTTTAAAAGCAAAAGCTGGCCAGGACAGTGGGAAGATGACCCTCCACTGCTTCAGAACGATATAGGTTTGATCACTAAATATTGCTTAAGAAAGAAAGGCTCTCTTGGGCTGGCGAGACAGCTCAGCAGGTAAAGGTGATTGCCTCTAAGACTGATGACATAGGTTCAATCCTCAGGACCCAGGTGGTGAAGGAGAGAACTGACTCCCTCCCAAGAGTTGTCTGACTCCACTCATCACACACACACACACACACACACACACACACACTAACAAATAAGTAAATGCAATTCAATTTTTTTAATCTTTAAAAAGGAAGAAAAACAGAGAAGTGTGCTCCTTTGTGAATCATACGAAGCTGCAGTTGGTTCTCCAGGGTTGTATATACATATGTTCACTAAATATGGTAAACAAAGGTCTGAGTCCCTGGATAAGAGCCTCGCCCAGGAAGTGTTTGGCCCACCTGATGCTAGTCCATGTCACCTCACAGTCTGCTGAGTTACAGAGCAAGTCTCTGGCATGGACTTGGTACTTACAACTATGGCCCTTACGGGTGTCCAGCAGCTGAGGGGATGAATGTTACATCAGAAGAACACAGAGTCTGCTGGGGTGAATAAGGGACGGAAAGCAAGCCTCACCTCTTCCTTGGTATCACCGAGGTCTTTCTCAGTTGGCAGAACCTGACTGAAATCCAAGCTCAGGGGGAAACACACTGAGTGGCAGATCTTTTCCACCCGTGAGCTCCTGGCAGAGAATCTCATGAGGTGAATGGTCAAGGTTTGAGGCAAATGAGTCAGCTTCAGAACCTGAAAAGGCAAAATTAGAATGAAGATAAAAGTCTTTGGGTACCTGAGATGGACAGGTTCAGAGCGGTATCAAGAGGCTGTCAAGGTGCTCTTTCCCACAAGGGAGGTGCAGAGCACCTTCAAGACTCGTGTGACTGTCACCCACACATCTCCACAGAAGGCCTCTGCTCAGGTACAGGAACTGTGGGATGTACTCTAAGCATCTAACCCTAAGGGGGAACTCAAACCCCCTTTTGTCCCTAAAAAGTTCTTCCTGTCCCTCTCAGTGATAAGGTCTGAGATGCAAAGTTTGAAGTTATGCAAATGAGAGGCCCCAGGACCCCAGGTACCCAGATTCCCTATGTAAGCCATTATGAGATGCTTTTAAAACTCTGCAAAGACTTGCCAGGAAACCCCACGGGGCAACCCCAGAGCTGTGATGTGTCTGGGTGTAAGGAGTACCTGTTTCCAAGGTGTCTTCTTCCCACACCTCTCACAGAAGCACTTGTCTGAGCTTTCTAACTCTTTAGGCTGGAAGAAACATCTCAAAGCATCTTCCTGCCCCACCCAGGAGAACAAGCAAAAGGTGACAATCATGTTTCCCATCTCAAAAGACAGCCCTCTCCCCATGCCAGTAGAAGCCCAAGCTACTCTTTGGTCCCCACTCCCCCTAAGTGGGTACATGGGATACACGAGGCAGAATTTCAGGAAGTACCCACTGGCAGGAGGAACAAAACTGGAAGAGACTTGCCAGAGGAAGGATGTGAGGAAGCAGAAGGGGGCAGATAAAAGTACCCTCACCCAAGCCGACGGAGAGATTGCCCCAGGGTATACAAGTGAAACACGGCCACTTAGTGAAATTTGTATTACTTTTTCTTATCTGATTATGGTAGGGAGGTATATACATGCAAGCCATATATGTGGAAAACAGGAACGGTTTCTCTAGTTCCCATCTCCCACCATGTAGGACCCAGGGATCGAACTCACATCAGAATGCTTGGCAGCAAGCACCTTTAATGCTGCACCATCTAGCTGGCCCACGAGTTACTTTTTACAAAATCCAAGGGTAGGTGATAGAAGCTAGGGGAAACAGGCCACCTCAGGATACACAAAGTCACCAACAAGGAGTCTCTCACCAGGGTTTTCAGAGGCTTTGAGTCCATATCAAAAAGAGGAAGAGAGAGAGTAAGCAGCTTACTCCTCCTGCTGCTCCCTGCTGCACAGCCCACGCAAATCAGGGACTCCTGCATCCAGATTGTGAACAGACCCTGCAGCCGCTCTGCCTGCAAGTAGACAGCAAGGAGGAAAGATGACCTAGAAGTCACTTTAGGTCAGGGTACATATTTTGTTTTGTTTTGAAGACAGAAGCTCTAGTAATGGCCGACACAAAATTTTGCTTCCCAGCACATAAAGGTGCAGACCAGGGAGCTATGCCAAGCAGTGCTGCATTCCTGGCCAATAGCGCAAACAGTAGTGGAGCGGGTCCCACAAGCAACATCTCAGGTCTCTGACACCTCCAGATCCCAGCCCTTACCAAGTCTATGTCCGTGATCTGGTCCTTAGTCAAGTTCCAGATTGTAAGGTAGAGGTGAGCAGCGTCGTGCTGGACAAACACTGGTCAGAGGAAAGAGCAATTAGTAAGGAGACATGTCATGCCCTCACCGAGCCACCAGGGCACCAGCCACAGGAACACGCAGCACTTTGTCCTTCCCTAGATTTCCCTCATTTTCAAAAATTTCTAAATGAAAACTAACTTGCCATCGATTCTTTTTTAAGAGTTTCTCTGAGAACTAAAGTGCCACCACTTTCTCTCACCATCCACTCTCTGTCAGCAGACCGACAGGTCCCAACTATTTTCTCCCGGTTTTTTGCTGAGCAGATACTATGTCTGGACTCTTCCGCCCCCTGGTGGTAATTTTTAATTCACGTCACTAAAAGCAGGGCCTCTTGCTAATCTGACCAGGTTTCCCCAAAGGTGCCTGGAGTAAATGAGCAAAGAGAAAAGGCCAATATATTCATGTTAGATGATCCTAGCCAAGATGAGCAGGAACTTTGCAGGGGAACTGTCTATCTGAAATCGGGAACGGACACAACTGACTTTAATAGCGTTGGTCCAAAGAAGTGGGAAATCAGAAAAGTCAAATGTGCTGCAGACGGTTTCACAAAAGAGCAGACCTGTGCCGAAATGCAAGACATTTCAGGCCAAGGCAGTTTCTCAGAACATGCTGCATCTTCCACCACGGCACTGTCTCCCCTTCATGATACATATCACAGCACAGACTTGATGCTCTTTGTTCTCTCTTTTGATTTTGACCTGTCCTGCTTCTAAAATGTAAGCTCCCTGGAGGCAAAATTAGTCATTCCCGTTGTCTTATGCACATCAAATCTACAATGATGAATGTGAATCTATTAATTGAATTGAATATATTAATTCATCTATATAATGAATCTCAACTCAAAAAAAAAAAAATAGTCTATCAGACAACTCAAAAGAAGTCCATCAGATGGGTTAAATTGATTTAGCCAGGGAATTATGTGCAGGTTTCCTGACACAGAGCTAACACTGATGTAAAGAAAATTGGATTAAGGTGCTGTGATGGTGAATTTTGTCTTGTTTTGTTAGATTTATTGATTGATTTTATATGTGAGGATGTTCCACCCATATGTATGCATGTGTACCGTGTGCATGCTTGGTGCCCTTGGAGCTCATAAGAGGGCATCCGATCCCCTGGAACTGGAGTTACAAACGATTGTGAACCATCACATGGGTGAAGGAAGCGACACCTGGGTCCTCTACAAGAGCAACAGGTGCTCTTAACTGCCAAGCCAACTCTGTAGCTTCTGGGATGGTCAGTTTTAATTGTCAACTTGACACAATCAAAAACCACCTGGGAAAAGGGTTTCAGGCAGGGACTGCCTAGAATGAGTTAGGCTATGGACATTTATCTGCAGGTGTTGTCCTGACTGTTTTGTTATGGGAAGACCTAGCCAGCTCACTGTGGACCGTACTGTTCTTGGGTTTGGGTCCTGGACCATATAAACATAGAGAGAATAAGCCAGGCATGAGAAGAAAGCATGTCTGCACTCATTTTCTCTGACCTTGACCATGGGTGTGATTTGCCCAGCTGTTTCAAGTTTCTGCCCACCATTCCAATTTCCCTGCTATGGCAGACTGTACCCTGGATTTGTATGTTAAAACAAATCCTTTCTCCCCCAAGTTGCTTTTCTTCAGGGTATTTCATCATGGCGACAGAAATGGAAGTCAGACAGCCACCATCTGCAGTTGTTATTTTTAACCTCATCAGGGCTCCAAGAGCCAAGAGTCCCCAGTCATCTACAAAGTACAAGGATACTTGTCTATCTCACTGTATACTTTACACTTGGGGGGCATTTCATGTACCAAAGAAAATGCATGACCTTGAAAACCTATATTCTAATGTAGGACAGGTTCCAACTGATCCTAATTCAAGCAAGAATGAAAGGTCCCCTGGGATGCACAGAGCACCATGGGAAGTTTAAGAAAGGTAGGAGTAGAGATGAGATGGTTAAAATGCTTCTAGGAGTCTGTTTTCTCATAAAAGTGATTAAATGCTCCCAAAGTAAAAACAGAGGGCTGACAAAATAGTTCAGAGAGTAGAAGCACTTTCTGAGCAAGCCCGAGGGATCTGAATCTAAACTCTGGAACTCACTGTGTCTGAAGAGAATCCTTAAAGGCTAACCTCTGCTCTCCATGTCAAGCATACTGTGCCACACATGTGCCTGAACTAGCATATTTAAAAAATAAACAGATTAAGTAAATAAATCTTAAAATAAAATTAAAAATAAAGATCATGTGTATCAAATCCACATTTAATTTTCCTCTAAGATTTGCAAAAAATTAAGAATATCCTTTTTTAGGGTAGAAGTAACTGGTCCACCAGATACTCAAATACCAATAGAGACATTGGCTGCTCTTGCAGAGGACCTGGGTCCAGTTTCCAGCACTCATATGACATCTAACATCTGTCTGTAACTCTAGTCCTGGGGGATCCAGCAACCTCTTCTGACCTCCAAGAGTACTACATACCTTAGTACATGGTACATGATACACAAAAATACATGCGGGCAAAATATCCATAATCATTAAAAAAAAATTTACTACTTCAAAATCAGGATCTTTTTAAGAATCATGAAAAACTATGCACCCTAGTGTCTCCAAAGGAGCACAATAACTTTCTAGCAATGGTCCCTAAAGGAAAGATAACTAATATAGTGTATAACAGAGAATTCAACCAAATAATTACAAGGAAATTTAATGAGATAGTAGAGAATTAAAACATCAATTAAGTTACAGAAACCATTATATGAGTAAGAAATTCAGCATACATAGATATAATAAAGATAAATTATGACACTAATGAATCTAATAAGTTAAGTAAAAAATGTGGAGAGCCTAAACAGTATTGATAAGGCAGAAAAAAATGTTCTAAGCATGAAGATAGGTCTTTTGAAATAACCAAATCAGAAAAATGAAAAATAAAGAAATTAAGAAAAACTAAAAGCAAAGTCTATGGGACATATTATACACAATTAATTAAGAAAACATTGACAATACAGGTATTATAAGAAGATATGGGAAAGAAAGGGCACAGTTAACCTACCAAATTAATTAATGACAACTTTCCAAATCATTGCAAATATAGACATCCAAGTCCAGGAAACTCAAAAGCCTCCTAACAGATTTAGTTAGAAAAGATGTTCTTTAAGGCAAGAGCGGGATGAGGTATACAAAGTTCTGAAGCAGCAGCAGCAGCAGCAACAACAACAACAACACACCAACCATGGCTATTATAACCAGCAAAACTATCCTTCAGAAATGAAGAACAATAAAGGTTTTCCAAGAAAAACAATAACCTGAGGAATTCTTCACCAGATTGGCCCCATGAGAAATGCTTATTAAAGTGCATGACAAGGACTAGAGAGATGGCTCAGCGGTTAAGAGCACCAACTGCTCTTCCAGGGGTCCTGAATTCAATTCCCAGTGGCAACATGGTGGCTCACAACCACCTGAAATGGGATCAGATGCCCTCTTCCACTGTGTCTGAAGAAAGCAACAGTGTACATTAAATAAATAAATAAATCATTTAAAAAGAAAAGGGAAAGACAGTTTTCTTAGTCAGGGTTTTATTCCTGCACAAACATCATGACCAAGAAGCAAGTTGGGGAGGAAAAGGTTTATTCAGCTTATATTTCCACGTTTCTGTTCATCACCAAAGGAAGTCAGGTCTGGAACTAAGCAGGTCAGGAAGCAGGAGCTGACACAGAGGCCATGGAGGGATGTAACTAGCTTGCTTTTCCTGGCTTGCTCAGCTTGCTCTTATAGAACCCAGATGGTACCACCCATAAGGGGCCTTCCCCCCTTGATCACTAACTGAGAAAATGCCTTACACCTGGATCTCATGGAGGCATTTCCTCAAGGGAGGCTCCTTTCTCTGTGATAACTCCAGCTTGTGTCGAGTTGACACAAAACCAGCCAGTACAGCAGTGTACTTTTGTACACAAAAGAAAAAGAAAAGAAAAATACCTCTTTACAAAGATGAACAAGAAAAAAGAAAGACACTGGTGTGATGGCACATGCCCCTAAGCCTAGGAAACAGGAGGCAGAGGCTGTAGAACAGGAGCTCCAGGTCAACGTAGCTACATAGTGAGCTTGAAGTGAAGACGAGGAGGTGAGGAAGATGGAGGGGGGGAAGGAAAAAGGGACTAAGAATTATTCAAGCAAGTACAGAAATTTTACATCATTTTACAAGGCCATACCTCACCTATCAGTGGTAATATTTAATATAAACCAGTAAAATTCCCTGTTGACTTACCCCAAGAAACAAAGTAAATCACTTTCCCAGAAAAGACACACAGAATGAAAGTAGCAGGCTGAGAGGATCTAACAAGAAAACAGAAACAAAGGCAGCCAGCAGCAGCGACGCCTGTACCAGCAAAGCAGACTAAAATCCAAACGCTGCAAAAGGAAACAGAAGGTCACCATGTAACAAGGAAGTAATCGACTCAACAGAAAGGTTTAACAGCTGTAAATGTATACACTCCCAAAACTGAAGCGCCCAGTTACATACGGGAAACATTCTTAGAACTAACCACAGAGATAGATCCCAGAATGGTAGCACTTAGGTGCTTCCTCACCCCTGCTTTCAACCATGTACAAACCACCCGTACCCAAAAGTCAACAGTGCTGGTGAGATGCCTGGCTTTTCATGAAAACACACTTGCTGCTCAGAGCCAGCAGCCTGAGCAGGACATCTAGAACCCATAGGACAGGAAGGGATCAACTCCCGAAAGTTCTCCTCTGACCTCTAGACCCACGCTGTGTATACACATGCTGTGTGCGAATACACCCTCACTCACACACGCATAGCACATATAAGCATAACAATCATAGGCACAATTTTAAATCTTTTTTAAAACCAACAACGATGAGTTAAAGAACTCCACAGGCCAAGTAGATTCAACAGACGTTTACAGAACAAATGAGAACTGAGGGAGAAGCTCTAGCATTCTGCTGCATGCCGTTTGTTCTACTTACTATACATTTTTATAAGGAAGAGAAGAACCCAAGGTCGAGGCTACTGAGTTAGGTCCTCAGAAGACCATGTTCTTGTTCCATTCTATGGCTGTGATAAAACGGTGGCATAAGCTGCTTAGAGGATGGTTTACCTGGCTTATGCTTGTAGGTCACAGTCCATCACTGAAGTCCAGGCAGGAGCTCAAGCAAAAAATTGAAAGGGAAACCATGGAGAAATAGGCTGCTAGCTGGCTTGCTCTCCAGCTCCTGATCAAATGTCTTTCTTAGACAGCCTGGGACCACCAGCCCAGTGATGTGTGTGGACCATGGTGAGCAGAGCCCTCCTACATCAATCAACAATCAAGACAATACCCGAAGACAGACCCACACACACACATCTAATCTGGGCAAGCCCTCTTCTCAGGAGATGATTGGCTGTGTCAAGTTGAGAGTTAAAAGCTAACCTGGACAAAAGACAACAGGGAGGATTGATGGGTGTGTTTCGGCAGAGGTACACTTACTTGGCTATATAGGCAACAGAGTTTAAGGAGTGTTTAAGGGGAAATATATGCTAATTACCCTGATATGATCATGAGACACTGCATGAATATATCAAATCCACACACTACACCCTGAAAACAGCTAGGCGCCCTGCTAGCCTTTTAGAGCCACTTCAAAGCAGTAACCTGATAATAGTCATTTAAAAAACTCATGTGTTAAACTGGTTTTTCTTTTTCAAAAGTAAAGAGACATGTATTTCAGATTAACACCAGAACCTCTGATACCCGTTCACTGCCCATCAGCCCTCTCCCTCGCTCTTTCCCTAAGGCTCCCTCCCCCACCCAACACTGCATTGGTGAGCAGGCGGGAGCTGAGAAGGCTCTTACATGGCACATTGTATTTCTGCAGGCACTGGACGAGCTCCGTAGGCAGCACTGCTTTCTGTCGGCTGTCCTGCATCTTCTCCAGCAACAAAAGCAGCTGGAAGGGGATGCTTTTCTTCTGTTCCTCTGCCTCTCGTGGCACTGTTATCCTGCCAAGTAAGAGCAGCCAGGCAGCTCAGACCCATCACTTTCCAGGCCAGGAGCACACTGAAATCAGCAAACAAATTTCGAAGACTCTCTGCATCCTTGCCATTCTCTGGGTTAAGTTGAATGATGGGAATGGGTAGATTGATGCGTGTTCTCACTGACTTGGAGATTGGCGTGTATAGAATACCTTACTAAGAGGGAGATCAACACAGCCCTCAACTAGGCTCAACCATCACGTTAAGGAAGGACAGCTGCACCCTATGCTGGGCTCACATTAGAGTGATCAGGTAAATGTCCACACTGCGGTATTCAAAAGCAAACACCCAATTAGGTCCCAGGAAGAAAGGGCAATATGGCAGATGACAGTGTTTTGCCAGTGGTTCATTTACCTACAGATGATTCTCACTTGCTTTGTGGATGAAAAAATGGAGAAAGCATGGGGCCAAATAGAGTCACTGATAAAATGTCTGCATCTGTTCACTTATATCAGACCACTGACTTCCTCTGAAGTCAGCCTGGTCCCAACTCCAGACCAGTGACCATCACCCATGGCTGTACCTCAAAAGTATCTGAGGAGGCTTTCTTTCTTTCTTTTTTTTTTCTTTTTGGTTTTTCAAGGGTTTCATTGTGTAGCCCCAGCTGTCTTGGAAATCACTATAGACCAGGCTGGCCTTGAACTCACAGAAATCTGCATGCCTTTGCCTCCCAAGTGCTGAGATTAAAGGCATTGTGTGTAGGGGCTAGAGAGATGGCTCAGTTAAGAATCTTGGCTGCTCTTCCACAGAAGCCCTACATGGTGGCTCACAGTCTCATGGGATCCAACTCCCTCCTCTGGTTTCCGTGGACATGCATGTGGTACACAGAGGTACCTGCAGGCAAAATACCCACATACATAGAACAATAAAATAATAATTTAAAAAATATATTCTAAAAGGAGCACTAATAACCCACACTGCCTGAACCCACATGGAGGGGAGAGCCAGCGTGTGCGTGTTTTTAAACTATAAATGAGGCTAACCTGCCATACAAAGTACACAAGAAAAGATCTTTCCTCAGGCATCGCTGGAAAGGAGATTTGTAAAAGTCAAGGTCACTATGAATGACCAACATTCTAAACCACAAGTGCCATGCGCATTATCAGGCAGAACCATAGTTGTACCTCTTCAATATCATTCTGAAGTCCACATTCATCATGAACGTCTGAATCAAGGAGTTCAGGCAACACATCTGTCCGATGTTGTGTAAACCAACCAGACCTACAACATGAAGAGGAAAATACTGAAGACAAGACGCACACTGAACAAAGCCCAGATGTTTTTCTGGGACTACTAAGGACACAAGATCCTGAGGAATCCCCTCACAGACACAAAGACTTCACCGGGGAGCTTGTAAACAATCTGGAAAGAAGCTGTGGAGCACCAGGCTTTGAAAAGTTAAATGACTGGCACGTGTTACTAATGCACTAGAGGAAGGTGACATCACACACTGACTGTGAGCAACACAGCAGTTGTTAGAAGAAAAAGCAAAGAAACACTGAGGAAGCCTGTGAAGAGCTACTGCTTCCTGAGTCAGAATTCGGGTCAGCGTAGCTCAGAGAGAAGCACAGTGTCCGTCTGGTCTACAGTGGGCTCTAGAAGAGGACTCCCTCGGACCTCTCCACAGAAATGGAGGATGCTGCCAGACAGTGGTGTTACATGCTTCAATCCCAGCACTTGGGAGACAGAGACAGGTGGATTTCTGAGTTCCAGGCCAGCATGGTCTACAAAGTGAGTTCCAGGACAGCCAGGGCTACACAAAGAAACCCCGTCTCAAAAAAAAAAAAAAAAGAAAAAAAGAAATAAGAAGGAGGGGGAGGAGGGAGGAAAGACAATAAAGGCAGCTGTGGGGAAGCCTCACCAGCCCTAAACTTACCTCAAGAGGAGGATACACCTTATAAAGACATGGGAAAACCAAAAATAACATTTCTAAGCTACATCAGCAGCCAACCTCCCTTCCCACCCCACCCGCAGGCTCAGCTGACCCCAGAAGGTGAGAGGCTAAAAACCAAGAGAGTATCCCAAATTTCAGAGTCCTAGACAAAGAGCTTCTGAGGCAGGTCAAAGCAAATGGTTTCAGGGGCAACAGATTTCAGCTCACAAATCAACATGGCGCAGACGGAAGTCACTAAAATGAAGTCAATGTGGAGTGTACCACTTCCAAAACAGAGCACACAGGGCATTTCTATACAGTGCTAAGAGAAGGTGAGGTAATGACCATGAGGGCGGTCCCAGGCACTGCAGAGTTTTCTAGGCAGCATTCCCTTCCTCTTCATGCTCGTCTCTTCCTCTAGTGTTGAGTATTGCTGAGGATCAGCCACAACTGACTGGCAGGTTTTCCTCAGGAGCCCAAACCCCTTGCCCATTAGTGATCACACCCCAAACCCGAGGTTGGGACTGCAGAACTGGAGTTCAGAATTCCACAACTTCACTTCCAGGAAGAGTCTATGGAGACAAAGGACCCTCTGTGGAAACACAAAGCAACAGATATCAGTAAGATGGGGGACCATGTGGTCATGGTCTCACTGCTAGAGGAAGACTGGTTTAGACAGCTAAAAACAGGAATTATCGATGAGCTGAACATTCCAACCCCTCTTCCCCCTTTCTTTCATTCATCCTTCCTCAGCATGGATGGTCATGTTTTAACACTGGCCTCTCCTTCCTTCTGGGTTCTCTGTCTTAGCAAATGGTATGGACCAAAAGCCGATGGTCTCCTTTCTCCTCACTCTCAGGCCTTAACAGCTGGGAAAGGTGTCCATTTCACTAGGTAGAGACGCTCACAGACAAACCTCTCAGTGTCCACATCCTTGGCCCCTTGGAACACGCCTGCAGACATCTCAGGTACTTCCTTGGGATGCCTGTCCTCAGGAAGGCTTTGGTCCTGTCTATGCTTTAAGCTCACTGCTTCCCAGACCCAGAAGACAACTGAGTCCCTTTCACCCAAACCAGGGGTTCGTAAGCACAAGATCATATTACAAATGAAGAAATGTACTACTAGGAACCCCAAGCCCTTATTTTTTTACTTCCTCCTGACAACACAGACCTGGGCCACCTGTAAACTCTCCTCCAAAATTTGGGAACCCCAGAAGTCTCACACGTGTTTCAGAACAAAAGTCCCAACCTGCAGTACCAGCCTTGCTTGCCCCCTCGTGCTTGGGTAGCTGCAAGGCACTGCCAGACAAAGCATCCAGCTGGAAAGAGCACACTGGCATCTTCAACTAGGGATACTGTGAAAGTGGAAAACACTCGGCTATCCTCAGGGCCCATGTGTCATTTGATTTCCCAGTTCCTCCTGAAAGGGTTTCAACTTCTGTCTTCAGCTTCCCTCTCGTCCCCCACTTAGCCACAGGTCTAAGCTGGAGCTCACAACTGCACTGTGCCTTCTGTGTTTCCTTCTCTTTAGCCAGAGCACACACAAAACAGGAGAGTCCCTCTGTGTTCCTCTTTCTCTGTGGGCAAGGAAAACAAGAGGCCTGAGAGCCACTGGCTACGGGGTCCTAATCAGCTGGACCCAGCTAGGACTCTCTCAATTAGATTCTTTTTGAGAGAAAGGCTGGTGTTGGGGGTCTTCATGGATTTCCTTCCATCTTATTCACTGAGGCAGGGTCTCTCAGGTAAACCCAGGGCTGACCAATACAGTCTGGTCTAGCTAGCCAGCTTACTCTAAGGATTCCCTGTCCCCCACCTCTTGAGCACTAGAATTTCAGGGAGCCCACCACACCCACCTTACATCTACACAGGTGTACGGATCCCAACTCCTGTCCTCACTCTCACACAGCCCGCATTTTACCTAGTGTCTCCTGTCTGTGTGTGGATTTGTGCTCATGAATGCAGGTACAGCTGGAGACCAGAAGAGGGTGCCAGCTTTCCCTGGAGCTCGAATGACAGGCTGTTGGTGTTAGCTGCCCAAATCCAAACTCTGGTCCTCTGAAAGAGCAGCATGCACTCTTAAATCCTAGGCCACCTCTTCCAGCACCAAAACATAACATTCTTCATACATGTCTTGTGCCAGTTTACAATCTGGCCAATGGAGTGTATGTAAGAAGCCAGTCAGAACTCAGTGGCTAAATGAGTAGCCTAAGTTTGGCAGTGTTTACAAAGGGTGTATTTCATGGAACAAGTCAGTCTGTAGCCAAGTTCACTCAAGACAAGAGGGTAGAAGGGTGTGTGCTAAGGGTATTAAGTCAAGCATGTTGCTAAGCACCAGTAATGCCAGCATTTGTGAGGCTGAGGAAAAGGAATAATAAGTTTGGGACAGCCTGGGCTACAGAATGAGACCTTACTGAGACTTTATTGACTCTTGATGCAACAAGTAAGGTAATATGGGTGGTGTGCAAAAGCTGGGTTTCTGTGGAAAGGGGATATGGGTAAGTTTTGTAGAGCATTTTAAGAAGATTTGCATAATTAAATTTGCATAAGTAATTCCAAACTGAAAATGGAAGGAAATACAAACAGTCAAGAACATTACTAACTGGTAAGTCATGGCAACCCAAAGTGAGACTATGATACGATATCATTTTACACTATCCTTTTGGGAACAGTCCGTAACTCTGACAGAATCTGATCACCACACACTACAAACGTGCTGAATTGAGAGGCCATTCACTATGCCTTCAATTATAAAAATCCAGTGGGGGGTGGGGTTGAGGAAAGATGTTACTCTGTAGCCAAGACTTGCCTCAGACTCCTGAGTACCAGAATGGTAGGCAGCAATGCCACCACACCCAGGAGGAATTGATTCCTATGTGTCAATTAAAAATAAAATATATATTTAAAATGTTTACTGAGCTAAGTATTGGAGGGGGTATGGGTAAATAGAATTTTTTTTCTTTTTAAATTTTAGTAATGTGTTTGTGCACACACATGGATATGTGCCACAGCACATATGCAGAAACCAGAAGACAACTCAACTGAGTGGGTTCCGTCTGGGGCTCGAACCCAGGGCCCCAGGCCTGTGCAGCACATACATTTACCTGCTGAGCCAGCTTGCTGGACCTAAACATGATTTTTAAAGATTAGAATTTTTATTGTTATTTATTTATCATGTGTGTGTGTGTGTGCATGTGCACGCGTGCATGTGTGTGTGTGTGTGTGTGCACAAAAGACATGGCTCACAAATGGAGGTCAGAGGACAACCTGTTAGTCTCCTTCCACATAGGCCTTAGGAATCAAACTCAGGTTGTCAGGCTTGGCAGGAAATGACTTTACCCACTGCCATCCCATGCCAGCCTCCTAAATAGGACTTTTATATGCTACTATGAAATGGGAATAAAAAGGCCCAATAACTGAGGAAAAATTTTGATATCATCATCTAAACTAAAATCTAATACCAAATTTTTCAAGAGCTCGCTCTCTCTCTCTCTCTCTCTCTCTCTCTCTCTCTCTCGGCTAGCTAGTTTGTTTGCAGTGCTGGAGATGAATCTAGGCCCTCTTGAATGCTAGGCAAATGATCTACACTGAAGTACATCTAAACCCTGTAAGGAAATTCTCCAATGTGTCCTTGGAGACATATGAAACACAATCATAGCAGCACTGCTTGTAGTCTACAGACCAGACCAGATATTGCATATTCATCAATGGATGCAGATAGACTACAGCACATGTCACAACAGGCTGAATCTTAGAAGCAAATCTTTACTCAAGGGAGCTAGAGAGAGGACCTAGCCTCAAGAGCACTTGTTGCTCTTACGGAAAACCCGGGACTCACACGGCAACTCAGAACCCCAGCTCTAGTGGCTCTCATGCCCTGTTCTGTGTGGTGCACACACACATGCAGGCAAACCCTGGAGCACATAAATCAAAAAAAAAAAAAAATAAATCTTTTAAAAATAAAATGTCTGCTCAAAACAGCCAATCTCAGGACTAGAGAGATGTCTCAGTCTGTAAAACTCTTGCTTGGTAAGCATGAGGACCTGACTCTGATCCCCCAGAATTCACATAAAAAAAAAAAAAAGCCAGATGTGCACATCTGTAGTCTCCATAAGAAAGCCTGTCTCAAATAACAAGGTAAAAAGCTACTGAGGAACTACACTGAAGGTGACCTCTGGCCTTCATGCATACATCCACATGGACAGACAGACAGACACACACACACACTCACATCACTACCACCACCACCAGAAAAATTCAGAAAACAAAATTTGATTTCTTACTATAGATTCAAACTTAATGTCAGTGGAAAATTGTCAATACGTGTGTACAGTAAAAAAATTCTAAATAAAAAGTAAAAATCAAGTTTAGATAACTATTTTTGTGGGGAGGCGAGGGCATGAAGCTGGAGGAAGGTCGGGTGTTGCTTGGGGGCAGTCTGCTTTGGTAACAGAACAAATACGTGAGGTTTATTTTATTAATAATCAGTTCGTTATCTGGAACCCAGAGATAAGGCTAATGGACTGACAGACAGAAGCAGACTCAGTCTAGCTTAGGCCTGAGGGAAGCAGCCCTCTCGATGGGCAGAGCACATGTACAGCTCAGGCTTGGGTAGCAGAGCCAGCGCACGCAGGGCAGGTCTACAAAGCTTAGCTGGACTGTGATGGGGAGGGCAGGTAGGTAGCAGAGCATCACGAGGAAAGAAATGGAGATGCACAATGTACGGACAAGTAGGCAGACAGGATGAGGCTGAACCAGGCATACAGCTGCCAGCGCAGAGGACACCAGATTCCCAAATTCACTCAAAGCACTCTGGCTGCAAAGCAGAAGCCTAGCTCCATCCTTGCTGAAGCTTGCAATGAGGGGAGATGGTGGAAATGACCACCATAGGCCACAGAATCAACAAGGGTCTTAAGAAAAAGAGCTATCTAGCTGTTCATTCACGTTGGGGTTCAGGGAAGAACAGGTCCCAGATATAAATGCCCGATAAAATTCACATTGCCAGCAATATCGAAGCAGCCTGGTCTTCAAAAATTCTGAGACAAGTCCTAGTAATGTAGTCCACTGACCCCAAACGTTTGTGCAGAGTTGTTTTAGATAAGGTCTCACTATGTAGCTTAGGCTGGCCTCAAATTCTCAGCAAACTCCTCCTGCCTCAGCCCCTCCAATGCTGTGATTACAAATGTTAGCTGAGCCACCACACCCAAACTCCAGAGTCCTCTGCCTCATTCAGCCTTTCTAGGGCTAAAATCCCCAGGATCTCTTAAGATATGAACCACTGCTGTCTCTGGGAGTTGACCTCATTCTTAACGATCTGCTTACATTTTATGAGCCATGGGAATATAAGGGACAAAACCAGATCTCTCCAAAGGAGACCCAGACTAACGGAGTACTTGGGGCTCCTCTGGCCTGTGTGGGATGACACAAATTGGTGTTCTTCTTAGCCTACCCTCAGACATATCCTCAGCCTGAAGATACTGATACACCTTTTCCAGTACCCATTGGGGCTCTGACCACAGCCCAATCACATGATAAAATCAACTGGGAGACTACGTGATTTTCTCCCTTATAAACATAAAATTGCGTAAAAGTGTCAAGACCTTGAAGCACAGTTTTCCAGAGTGAAAAAAGAAGAAAGAAAGAAAGAAGGAGAGGAAGGAAGGAAGAAAACAAGCAAAAAGCTCCAAAAAAAAAAAGTCTTCTACTAATGCATAGTGAGTCTGCAGGGTGCAGTATGCCTCACCCCCCCCCCGACCCCCAAGCCACTTTCTGTCCAGTTTGTTCTTATGAACAGAGGAGGTGATGGTATCCAAGCACACAAAAGACACTTCCCAGGAAACATTCTAAAATGTTCTGAAATATTTGCCTCACTTTTTGAGCCGATTCCAAAGTATCAACTACCTAAATGTTAAGTATGAGATTAAGTTGTAAGTTTAAAACACCTCGAACTCGGACTTCGGGGGGGGGGTTGTTTTGTTGTTGTTGTTGTTTTGTTTTTATGCTTAAATATATATTTAGCTTTCTTCACAGTAGATGAAAGACAGGCAAATCTAAAACATCCTGACTTAAGAGATTTCACAAAAATCTCTCCAGTTTCTCAGCCCACTGATTTCAATTTTAGGAGTTTCTCACAAGTGTGATTATGTATTTTCACAAGGGCATAAAAATGATATTTGTTGATAAGACATCTATACCAGGAAACATAGGACATAACTTAAATGTCCATGAGTTATTTAACTAAATCCGCACGTCTCATACAAAGTATCAGTTAAAATACTGGCCTGGAAAGGCACAGAACAAGAAAAGCAAGACACAGAACGATGTTAAAGATATGCATTAAAAATGTTCCTGATAAAGTATACAGAAAAATGACACAGAGTTGCAAATTAAGAGAAACATCTCTACACATCTGTCTGCATTGTTTGAATTTTTAACAAACCATTTTTGTCATTTCTTTTTTAAATTAAACATAAGCCACTACAGTCTGAATAATATATCTGCTTGGGAAACAAATCCATTGACCCAGTATATACATGCCAAGAATACAGACTGCCACTATTTGCAGAGCCCAAGAAAATTCTTAATCATCTGAAGATGTATAAGCAAAGCTCTGGCGGATGAAGGACACTTTCAAAGTTAGCCCCAAACTTGCCTCAAGCACGGAGTCAAGCCAAAGAGCTTGACTGAGCGGGATCTGCAAGGAGCTCCAGAGGAGGACGTGGCACCGCGGAGCAGAGCAGTCAAACTGCCTTCCAGCTCAGGAAGTTTGCTGCTGTTCCCAAGGACAGCCGCCTCCAGCCCCGCCCTGGCACTGCCGGCCAAGCCTTCTGCAAGCCCGGCCACGCCCCCCTCACCGCCAAGCTTTCGTTTTCCTCTCGATCCAAAGGAAAGCGAAACTCAGGCAGCGGGCGGGCGAGCCTGCGGGAGGACCGGGTGTGCACGCCCCCAAGGATCGCAGTCGCCTGCCTAGGTAGGTATCTCTGCGTACTCCGCCAGTCCTGGCCCGGTAACTCCCAGATACGCGCTCTTTTTTTTCTGCAATTTTAAGATTAGAAATACAGTTACTGAACCTTCTGCTCTGAAAGCCAGCAGCAGAAAACTCCCTTGCTGACTGAGGCTGTCCCCAGGGGATAATGAGGCAGCGATAACATTTACTGCGTCTCTGTGAATTGCCAGGCTCATCGTTAAACACTGAAAACAATTTTATCTACACAATGTTCTTTTGTGCCTCTACATTTAATCCCAATTCTATAGGATAAAATGTTAAATTTTTATTTTATCAAAATGGTTATGACTAACTCAGGGGCGACAAATTGCCACACGCTGAAAGCAACATTCTAACGGGACCTCTGACCAGTCCTACCCTCTGTGGAAACTAGCAGTCCATTGAAATTAGCACACTAGGTGGCCATGAAGGTACAGATCTGCGAGGAACAAACACAGCCTAAGCCGAGCCTGTTTTGAAGGCTCTGGGATGCACACACTTGAAATGCTTGCTAGCTCTTTACAGATGTTGTATATTCAGGCTATGGGTGGAGGCAGAAGGGGATCTGTTAGCTGCTGAGCTAGTCGGAATGAGGTTTCCTCCTGTGCTTGTTCTGAAAGGGGTCTCCCACTCCCCACCCCCACCACTGTTCAAAGGTGACAGAGAGATACCCCTAATCCAAAGCTACCAGGACTTTATGAAATCTGGTAGAGTCTGTATTCTCTTTTGCTGCTGTAGGTCAACATACATACGATATACAAATATGTCTGCCTGCCTATAGTGTGTGTGTGTGTGTGTGTGTGTGTGTGTGTGTGTGTGAAGCATGAGGTACAGTTGTTGATAATAAGCCAAGATTCCCATAGAAAGTGGTATGGTCCCCAGGACAGCACACAGTCTTCTGATCAGTGGTTGAGGTAGCTAGACAATGTGGCATTTGCACACATCGTGGACAAATACATTAAGTCTCCAATACATTTGCAAACCAATTAATTATGTGACCAGCTTCTTCTATGTGTTCAGTTGTATCCAAAAACAGGAACATCAAAAACTGGAGGTTGGAGTGTCAATATATTATACCTATAGGGTTCTAGTGAACAGCTTGTACTTGTTCCCAGTGATGATTAGCAAACAGCTCTTTATAACCAAGTGACTTTTTTCCCAATCCTGCTTGTTCACTGAAGCAAGTGATTGGCATCTGTAGCAATACGGACTGGACTAGGGTCAATCATGGACAGGAAATACCTGGATGATGCAAGAACCCATTCTAACTCCTATTGGGGCTCTTCTCACCTCTCTCCCTGGTCTCTCCTTACCTTCCAGAACAGTTCAGGGCTCTAACCAGGAGGTAGACTGAGCAAGGTAGGCATCCCTGAAGTAGATTCCAGCAGCGCCCCACAGTGACCCAGGATGGGGGTTTGGAGGGAGACAACATGCCCACCACGCATGTCCAAACCTATTCTAGTTGAAGAATCCATCCATACATAGGGTGTATGCAGCTCGCCTGGGCCTCAGAGCCTGGAGGACTGACTGGCGTGGGATTCCATGTGGTGAGAAGACACAGGCAGGGTGAGGAATGTGTCCACGTGAAAGGACACTGGTAGAAGTGAGAGACTAGTCATACCCAGAAGCAGAATTAAGTGAGCAAATCCACAACAGTTTAGAACTGGCAACTCACTTGAAACTGCCCAGGAATAGAGTTGAAGGTGAAGAATGGGAGCCAAGCCTTGCAGCTCTGGGTCTGCATGGATTCATGGTTCTCGGTGAGCAGTTAGAAAGGTGTGCGTGTATACATGTGCATACGTTCCCTAGCTTGGCCCACTGAGAGGGCATGGATGGGTGACACTCAGAGGCACATCTAGCACGTGGCTTCTAGTTGTTATTCTCAAACAAAGGAAACCAGAGATGCTTAGGGAAATGGGGGCAAAGACAGCACAAGAGGAACCTAAGCAGGATCCCTTTCTGTCAAAAGATAAATGCTCAAAGAGTGGGAGGGAAGTCAGAAAATGATTGTCTGTACCAATGCAAGTGAATAATTGAGTAAACTGAGAGTGGGAAGAGGCTTGGGTATTTACACAGTGTCAATGGTCTTTCCCACGAACACACACCAATTACCAGCAATATTTCTGCCTGTAATGTTACATTGTGGCTGCAGATAAGGTAAGTAATGTAAACACTAAGTAGTCAGAAAGAAGTGTCCTTCCGACAGCAGTGGCGGTCACTGGTGTCTGCACAGTTGCAATCACACCGAGGAGCAGAATGTAACAGGATATCATAAACAGAAAAGGACACGGCTCCCTCTTGTTATTTTCCTGTCACTGACCTTTGCCCTGACTGCTCTCATAGAAACATCTGAGTAACCCAAAGTGGCAGATGTTCTGCAAATCAGCTAGCTGTCTTCATTAATCTAGTTGAGGTCATCAAAATCCAAGGTATACAGAAAAGTTCCAGACTGGCAGGGACGTGGATAAGCCATATATCCTGAACTGGGTCTTTCTTCTGTAAAGGATGTTATTGGGACAACTGGTAAAGCCTGGGTGGTAATAATCTCACAGTCTGCCATTAGAGGGAAGAAACATCATCTGGAAAGCATCCTCTTGCTGGGGGTGGTGGCACACATCTGTAATGCCAACACCTGGGAAGCAGAAGTAGGAAGATTGCTTCAAGTTAAAGGTCATCCTGGTATACAGAGTTACTTTGCCTCAGAAAGCAAAGTAGAAAGGAGAGAGAAAACAAGAACCTGCCCTTATATGGTTCAGAAAAAGACTTAAGTGAAGCTTTCTCATAAACACTGTATTGTTTCAAATTTTTAAATATAAAACAAAATTATGAGGTAGGATATCTTTTTCTGAAGACTACTAATACAATTGTGGGGGTTTTTTTGTGCCAGGGAGGGAAGAATTTAAGGTCAAACTACAACAATACTTGTTCCAAAGTGACTTTGAGCCCTCAGGAGCTTTTCCTGTGGCTGGTCCATGCTGCCTACTGGAGTAATTTCAGTGTTGTCGGAATCCCCACTGGCAGAATATCTAGCTTTTTTTGAACCGTTAAATTACAAAATAAGAGGTCACACCTAACGACCTCTCTCAAAAAACTTGTCACGGAAGAACTTGTTGACTGACCAGGTGAGACAGAGCAGTCTCCTCCCTGGTGGGGAAAGTTACTTCAGAGACCAGTCATGTCAGAGGCCAGGACAGCAATGCTCATAGCTCTGTAGCACAGAGTAAGAAGGTTTGTTGTTTTAAAGAAAGCAATGGCTAATAACAGTTTGGTAATTCTTTACCAAGATCATTTCTGTATGTTGTGTCATGTGACACCCCTCCACCTCCACAGCTTTTCCCTACTTTCCTGTCCGAATGTTGGCATTTTATGTTCTCTAAATCTCTGTGGCTGCATCGAGGCAAGAATAAATAAGAATCTCCTTAAGACTGTGAGTTTGATCTCCCTCAACAGAGGCCCACCGTGCCTCTACCCTGAGGAAGAGGTGGTGCTGAGGCAGACTCACCCAACCTTAAGTTTCATTTTCCCAGCTAAAGGTTCAGAAGACAAAACACACAGCTAGTCGTGGGGAAAAGAAGTTTCTGTTACCTACCTGGTCGTTCTCTGGCCTCTGGCAATGTATTGCATCACTGGGGGGGGGGGGGTGCTTCAAACTTATTGCTAAATGTCTTCTTTTGGAAAAGAGATTTTGCACATAAGGGAAAAGGAAATATTTCAATGACTCTGAGCATGACTTTTACTCATTATTAGCATTATTTGGGGTACAACCATCTAAATGGTTCTCAGCCTTGAGCATATACATAACAAACACACCACACACAAATCTATATATGGCTTTTTCCTTTTTCCTGGATTATTTAGCTGCAAATTACAGAGTCCAGATTCTTCAGCTCTGAATGATTCACTGTGTATCCATCTCCTAGAATCAAAGACACTTTATTATGTAACCTAGTACAATGATCATCAAATTTGGAGACTTTCTAAAATTTTGTCAGGATTTAGCTAAAATGAATAATCTCATTTGTTTAGGTTTTTCATTCTATTTAGAGATCTTTACACTTGTGTTCAGTTATAAGAAAAATAGAGAAACTCTGGACTCATCTTATGTTCCCTGTATAATGTTTTGCAAAACTATAGTACAAATTTCAACCAGTGCGTTGACCCAGCCCAGCATAGAGCATTTCCTCCACGGAAGAATGATCCATAGGCCCTTGTTTCTCCACCTCTTTCCCTAACTCTTGGTGTCTACTCATGTGATGTCCATATGTAAAATTTTGTTACTTCAAACTGTCTGTGAAGGAGATTTCCTAAAGAGATGCTGCAGGGTTGGACTAAGTGGATAGAAGTATCATGATATTCAGAAGCTGCAATGTTGCAGGTCCAGAGCCAAATCAGACCTTATCTGGGCTAGCTTTAGCTCCCTGAATAACCATGTCCTTGCCCACCTCTGTGTAGGAATTTAGGTGCTGTGACTAATAGATAAGGCTTTTGGAACTTAATAACTTAAGAGACCCAAAGCTAAAAATGTCACCAGCTAGCGTGTGAAACCTGTCCTACTTCAGCCACCTCCCTGATGTACCCACCACCGTATTTTGTATTTTAAAATTGTCTTGATTGGTGACTTTCTTTGTTCTGCTACTACGAAACTTCTTTCATGTGGGAACATGGGACCTGGGATAACCTAGCCCTATGTTTCCTTGTCATTGTCACTCAAATTTGGATCCAGAATAAACTTTTATTTCCTTGAAAGCTAGCCCTGTGTTTTTGTGTTAACTAGTTACGTAAATAGATATTAGCACTGTCACACAAACACACACACACACACACGTATAATTCTTTAAGGGCTTATTAATATTGATGAGTAATATCAATAGTTTGTTCATTGCTGAGTAGTATTTCATAGAATAAATGTATTGTTCAGCCATCTCCTGAGTTATTTCCAATTTTTATTGATTACAAATAAAACCACAATTCAAAATTATGTTAGTTTTCTGCATGGATTTTTTTTTCTGGGATAGATGTCTAGGACACAATTGCTGGGTGGTATGTAGCTCCATGCTTAATTTTTTTAGGAGTATCAAATACTTTTCCACATGTGAGAACACAGTTTTACATTCCCAGCAGTCATGGATATGCGATCTGGTCACTGGCACCCTCCCAGTCTTTGCTGGTGTCACTGTTTCTTAGTTTAACCATTCTGATAGTGTCCACAGTAGTGGGCACATTAAGCCCAGGACTGCTGCCGCTAGCCTAAGGGGTTTCTACTTAGAGACCTCCGTTCACATAAAGCCAAGTCTTTGACTACTTTCAGGACAAAACACAAGTTAGCTAGCTTATTAAGGAAGGAATGGGGACAGAGCACATTTCCAGATTTAAATAGAGGGAAAGGGGGGAGAGAAAGAGAGAAAGGGATAGTGAGGGCTAGGGGGAGATAGGGGGAGAGGGAGAGGAAGAGGGAAAGGGGGAGGGGAGGGGGAGGGGAGAGGGGAAGGGAAAGGGAGACAGGGAGAATACACACACAAGTCATGAGTACAAGAAGGAGGTGCCTCTCAGGCGCCTCTGTAATAGCTGACCCATGATTAGAGAATCAAAGCATCTTTTCAGGTTACTTTGTTCAAAGGATGTAAGTCACTCGATTTAAAGACTAAGCAGGGTGAAAATCGAGTTTCACAGTTAGCTGTTTACTTTCCTTGAAGAATTTCTTTAAAAATAAGATCTGAGAGTGGTTCTGTAAGGGAAACATTGTTGGAGAGAAGAAAGGAATGTTGCAGGTTGTCTTCAGGCCTTGAGTAGTAAACATCCTTGTTTAAGAGTTCTTGCAGAAAACACACAGCATCTCTGTGTCCAATCCTTGTTTTATGGGTTACATTTCTGACTCAGCCAGCCAGATACACAAACTGGATCCCAGTAGGAGTGGCTTCTCTGCCTTCTGTGTCACCTTCAGTTTTCCTCTAAAGCCTTTTGCTGTTGCTGTGGCTGTCTTGTTCTGTGGCTGGGGTTGCTGCATGTGGTTTCATGCAGCCCAGGGTGGCCTTAAAAACTGCTAGGTAACACCTTGGATCCCAGTACTTGAGAAGCAGAGGCAGGTAGTTCTCTGAGTTGAAGGCCAGCTTGGTGTACAGAGTGAGTTCCAGGACAGCCAGGGCTACACAGAGAAACCCTGTCCAAAAAAAAAAATCACTAGGTAACAGAAGATGACCTTTACCTCTATCTTCTCATCCTCCTGCCTCTGCCTCCAAAGTCCCTATCTGCAAGCCAGTTTGATAATTAATCCTTGTATGTCTGTACTGTAGCTAGAACTGGATCAACTTTGGAATACTGTTTCCTTTCTCTTTCATTCATTCTTTCTTTCTTCTATTAACTTTTCAACACAGGGTTTCTCTGTGTAACCCTGGATATCCTGGAACTTATTAAGTAGACCAGACTTTGCTTCTAACTCAAAAATCTGCCAGCCTGTGCCTCTGGGTGCTGGTATTTAAAAACTGCATTTACCACCACACCCAGTGAGCAGTAAGTTTTCTTGAAAGAAGCCACAGAAGGTCAGGAAACCAAGTAGTTAGGCTGGGGGAAAAAAAACAACTCCATATTACAGTCACACACAAAACAAGAATAGCGACTCATACTTGTGAAGGTTAACAGCTAAACCAACAGACAAGGTGACACAAACCACCATGAAGACCCAATACTTGTCATGAACACAGTCTCTCAGGAAACTGAAAGAACATAATATAGTCATATTAACTCAGAGTGTACTCTTGGATATTTGTTGTTTTATGTAGTTTCTTTAAGTTTTATACTGAGGCTTCTGTGTTCAGTAGGAAAGGGGAAAAAAAGTCAAAAGAATAGGAAAAATCTTGAATACTCAATTTCCTTAGCGTACACCTTTAAAGAATTGGGGGAGGTGCAAGTATACTGTAAGATGGCACCCAGAGAGGGGCCATCCATGTTCCCAGCGGATGAAATTGCAAACTTTACAAAAGACAGCTCCTGAAGGAGCAGGAGGGGCTGAAGAATCCACTGGAAAGTCCCTCATTTTCACAGAGAGAAGATAAGATCCTTATCAGCAGAGAACTGGCCAGTTAAATGTGGCTTGAAACCTAAAATGTGCTGATTAAAGATAGTATCTCCCTGGGTGCCATTGTAGGGTTAATTCATCTCAGCAGCATGGTGTTTCTAAGGCCAGGGTGTGGTTGAAGATTCACCCATAAGGTAGCATCTTTCCAAACAAACCGTGCACTGCTTCATCTGGCCCAGGACCAGTGTGTATGTAAGAAAGAAATGTTAGAAGCCCACCAATGCTCAGGACTCCATACCTCAGGCCGCATTTCCCTCTCACAGACAGGACCGGTTCCCTGCTGAGACAGTTTGTGACTCTCTAGCTAATAGACTTACTTCCAGGTGCTAGACTTCTCACCTGGAAAGGTGGGTGCTCATCAAAGTGGGGGATGGTAGGAACATACCCTGTTCCTCACTCCATGTCTCTCTCTCTCCTGCCTGAGAATCAAAGAGCCTGGCTGCAGACTTTTTACTGGGAAACTATCCTCAGAAAAGTATAAGATGCAAGAAGTAAACTACAGGGATCCATTTTCATATGATCCCTGTAATGAGGTGAGCTTAAAGTCCACTGGAGTTACAGACCAGAAGGTGCACCAAGTGTCCCTTTCTCAGAGCATAGCCTGAGGAGTTCCCCACTTAGGGACTTCTGTCAAGAAAAGCCAGATACTTCTGTACCACAGAAAATAGTTTTAGGACAAGTCACAAGAAAGCAAGCTCGGGATATTTTGGATTCTGTTGTTTATTTGATTTTGGATTTTTATTTATTTGTTTGTGGCAGGTTTGTAGTTTAATTTTTTGTTTGGTTGGTTTGGTTTTTGGGTTTTCAAGACAGGGTTTGTCTGTGTAGCCCTAGCTGTTTTGGAACTCACTATGGTAGACTAGGCTGGCCTCAAACCCAGAGATCCACCTGCCTCTGCTTCCCAAATCCTGAGATTAAAGGCGTGTAGCACCAGTGCCCACTTGTGTTTGTTGGGTTTTGGGTTTGGTTTTAGTTTTGCTTTTTTATCCCTACCCCCTTTCTACTCATCTCCTTCCTGATACTCCATGGTTCAATTTATTAAGCAGAGCTAAGAGATAATGCAAAATGTGAATAATCATGAGTGTTTAGAGAGATCCTTAAGAAAGGAACAGTACAGTGAAGAACCAGCCTGCCTCCATCTTGGGCTTAAAAGCCATCTTATACTAAAGACAAACTAGGTTCCTTCCTGTTCATGATTTAACCTGTTTCTCAAGGAATGGGCTATGCCCCATTTGTAACCTTAACTAAAAGTGTTTCTGTACTGCCTGTTCCAGGAATAGCAATCATGTCTTCAAGATTCAAACTGTTGTCTATAACCATCTTGCAAACCTACCTGTTTTCCAAAGGGTTGTTATGCCCCTCTTCCTAGCATGTCTTTGTTTCAGGAGGTTGTTAAGCCTGCCTTGTTATGCTTAGTCCTGCATGTAACTCTGCCTACTTTACTCTTTAAACGTCCCATTTGGAATCTCCCTACCCCTGAGCTTTATTTTTCCTTGTGAGCCTAGCCCTTAACAGCTGAGCCATCTCTTTGGCCCACCCCTGAGCTTTATTAAAACCTTGTCTGCTTCACATCTGTTGATGACCTCTTTAAGCCCACATTAGAAGGCAGTGGGAGTACACAAACATCCACTCTTGCTTTAATTAATTTCTTGTTTTAATTAATTTGGCCAGATGATTTGGGTCCCTGGTTTTTCTCCTACCATCTTTGGGGTCAGCATACAGCTAGGCATACCTGTAGTAGTGCATGCCTTTAATCCTAACGCTGGAGCAAGTAGGCATAAACTGATCAGGAGTTCAAGGTTAGCCTCAGCTGCAAAGCAATTCAAGGCCAGTCTGGGAAACATGTGACCTTGTCTCAAACATGAGAAGACTAGGGGGAGGGAGGGAGAGAGGGAGGGAGGGAGAGAGAGAAAGAGAGAGGAGAAATAGGAAGAATAGAGAAGAGAGAGAACATACATATCCAAAACAAGGGTACCAGATTCTCAAATGTATATATGTGCCCCTGCATAAACACAAACACACATACACAGTTAATTACAATTAGGTTAAAATGGTGGGAGACATCTCATTTTCTCTCCATCTTGCCCATGATTTTCATTCAGTTTATAGAATCTAAGACAATGGCTAAAAGGGATGAACATTTAATTATCACAGGTGAACTGTTCCTTGCCTCTGAGGAAAGAGACCTCAGGTTCAGGTTGTGTTTAACATAACTTCTTAGATAAGTCCAGGTAGAGGAAAGTGAGGTCTTTAAAATCCGCCATTTTGAAAGAGAACAGAATTGAGTTTGTGAGATAGATGGTTCACACCCATTCCAAGCCCGGCAGAGTTCTTTACAGAATGAAGAAGAGAAACCTTTTGTATATTCTCTTTGGGGATCCGCTTCAAGCTTCGGCCTCTTGTATTCCTGTTAAACCCTTACACTGGCCTGCCTGAAGGAAAGGCTGTCCTAAGGGGACTTTCTGGCTGGCTGGCTGACACCCTAAAACAGAGAACCCCGGGAAATTGGAATTCCTCACCCCAAGACTTCCACACTAGAGAAGGAGAAGGCTGAAGCCTGGTGCCAACCAGAGAAGAGGGGGCTTTGCAGGGTCCAACAACCTGCCCAACCCCTACAGGAGAGACTGGAGCTGAGAAACAGGTCAGTGGTAGAACCACACTTAGCCAGGGCTGTGAAGTATGAGGTTCTCTTACCTTCTATTTAAAGTCTACCTCTATGTTAGCACCTAGAAGATAGACTTTGGGTTCTTGGAGAGGCTCTGAATATCTGTGTCCCTCTTCTCAATGTGCCCACATTGAATAAATCTCCTTTTTCTGTTTGTCTCCACTAATTTAGCTCTATTTTTAAAAATTTGTTTTGTTTTATTTGTGTGTGTGTGTATGTGTGTGTGTGTGTGTGTGTGCGCGCGCGAGCGCGCCATTGCCCAGAAAGGCCAGAAGAGGGCTCTGGTTCCTCTGAAGCTAGATTTATTGGTAGTGGTAAGCTGCCCAGAGTGGATGCTGGGAACCAACCTTAGGTCCTCTGGGAGAGCATCGACTGTGGGTAACACAAAGCTCTCTCTCTAGCCCCTCCTCCATGGTTTTAATTTGGCTCACAAGATGGTAGATTTCTACTTGGCCTTTTTCACGCACCCTTCATTTTGTTAACCCTTTCTTCTTCCTGCCCATCTCCCACTCCTTTATTCCCTTCCCTGCTTAAACCATTCCACTCCCAGAATCCCCCTCTCTACTTTTACCTATATCCTATCCCAACCTCCCACCAAATGTCTTCTCCCTAGTTTCCTGGTTTCCACAAGTATTCCAAGCTAAACAAACAGAACTAAGCACACAAAGCTAGAACCTGCATGTAACACTAAGCATTTGTCCTTCTGGTACTAGGTCACCCCACTTAGTATACCTTTTTCCAGCTCCATCCATTTGCCTACAAATTCTTTAATTTAATTTTTCTTTACAGCTGAATAAAATCCCATTAGGTATCTATACAACATTTTATCATCCATTCATCAGTGGATGGACATTCAGGCTGCTGCCATTTCCTAGCTAGTGTGAATAGAGAGGCAATGAATCGTAGGATCTCTGTGGTAGGATACAGAGCCTTTGGTGGTTTGAATATGTTTACCCCATGGGAAATGGCACTACTAGGAGGCGTGGCCTTGTTGGAGTAGGTGTGGCTTTGTTGTGGTTAGTTCATCTCTGTGAGGGTTGGCTTTCAGGTCCTATGCTCAAGCTTTACCCAGTGTAGAAAAGAGAAACCCTCTTCCTGGCTCCCTGCAGAAGATAGTCCTCTCCTGGCTGCCTTTGGATCAAGATGTAGAACTCTCAGCTCCTCCAGTATCATATCTACCTGCACCATGATAATTAAATGTTGTCCTTTAAAAGAGTTGACTTGGTCATGGTGTCTATTTATAGCAGTAAAACATAAACTAAGACACAGCACTTTGGGTATCTGCCCAGAAGTGGTATACCAGGGTCACATTCTATTTCTAATATTTGGAGAGACCTCTACACTAATTTCCAACATGGTCACCTAGTTCACATTGAGAAAGCCCCAGACACCCCTGAAATAATACAAGTTCTTATCAGTCATGTTTGTTATCCACCAAAACCAGAAGATAAGACCCTTTTGCACCAAACATTCCCTTTTAATATATACAGAAAGCAAGGAGGTGTGGTGGTTAAAAGAGACTTGGTCCAGAGAGTGGCACTATTTGGAGGTATGGCCTTGTAGGAGTAGGTGTGGCCTTGTTGGAGGAAGTGTGTCACTGTGGGCATGGGCTTTAAGACCCTCACCCTAACCATGCTGGAGCCAGTCTTCTAGCAGCCTTCAGATGAAGATGTAGAACTTTCAGCTCTTCCTGCACCATGCCTGCCTGGATGCTGCCATGCTCCCACCTTGATGATAATGGACTGAACCTCTGAACCTGTAAGCCAGTCCCAATTAAATGCTGTCCTTCTAAGAGTTGCCTTGGTCATGGTGTCTGTATATGCTTCATAAACAGGAACCAACTAAGCTGACATAGTATCACCTTCTAAGCATGTTTGTACTACAGACAAAAGCTACTCTCTGATTTAAGCAGAGAAGCCTCTCTTTGCAGTGAATATCATTGCATTCAGAGACTCGTGGCTGCCCAAGATACTGAGAACAAGTGGAAATTGAGAACTCAACCCTAAACAAGATAGTTACAACCCTTCTGAGATATGAGAAATGTTGCAGGAGAAGGAATAGGAAGTGTGTCAGAGAACGTAGGGTGAAGGGCTGTGGCATGTCATCCTTTTGACCAGGCACAACCCTTACAGACCAGGACTCACAGGTCTCTGCCCAGTCAGACAGGATTAGACCTGTCAACAGTCAATCATTAAATAATGGACGGGCTTGTCTGGCCCTACCTCTTACATCTGAACTGTTGTCTAATAACAGCTTCTTAGAAGGGGAAGAGCCATAAACTGTATTTGTCTTCCCACTGTTGAATGCACCCAGCCCCTGTGGACAACTCCAAACCCATGGTCACACAGACAACTACGGTTAAAATCAGTGAGTCACAAAACAAAACAAGTAAACAAGAGTATGAGAGGAAGATTTGTTGGTGGGAGGGACATAGACAGGGGTAGTGGGACTATGGGAGAGGGGTGGGACGAGAGTGGTCACGCAAGAGTGAATGAAATTGTCAAAGAACAAATTTAATAAATAACAAATAGTAATGAAATAGTCCTTAGAGAGACCCACGTTTAGTTCAGCACTATTCACAACAGCCAAGATCTAGAATAAGCCTAGGTGTTTATCAACATATAAAAAAGGAAGGAAAGTGTGATACACATACACAGTTGGTGCATCATTGTTGGTGCAACAATGAAGAACTCAAGCATCATTTACCAGAAAATGGACAGAACTGGAATTCATCGTGTTAAACAAAATAAAACATCCTCACAAAGATAAATCTCACATAGTGTCTCTCATGCGTGTAATCTAGAGAAAATAAATTAATAAAGATGACACAAAAGTCTAATGGAGAGTAGACAGAAAACGGGGAGAAAGAAGAGCAATGATTAGAGCCGTTATTTGCCTATCTAAAACTGTGACAATGAAACCTAGTGTTTTTATAATTAAGACACATCACTGTTTTTAAGAGTTAAAAACAATACATATACGAAAATACACGCTGTGCTACGGCTTGACTCTGAAACAGCTTCCACAGGCTCGTGTTCTGGAACCTTTAGGAGGAGGGGCCTTGTTGATAGACATAGGTCAGAGGCTAGACCACAGGCTGCAGATTTGTTCTGTCTCCTGGTCCACTGCCCTGAAGCACCTCCATCATAAGCTCAGATCTTCTGTAACCAAGCACCAAAACAGATCTTTCTTCCTTTAACATGTTTCTGCCGGGGATTTTGGTCACAGAAGTGTGACAACAATACAGGTGGATGCCAAGACCTGAAGAGTCTTGGACTTGACCTAACTAAGGCGACAAGGAATGAAGAAACAACACACAGACATACAAAAAAGCCAGGATCGGGTGGACCATGCCCACCGAAGGAGATGCAGCAGCCGCCCGGAAACTCAAAGCAGTGTTTTATACAGCAGGGAGCAGGGGGCAGGCAGGCTAACTTTGATGGAGGTCACTGTAGGGGAATGGTCTCAGGCTGCAGGCATCCCAACCTGGAAAAGGAAGCTGTGGTCTGTACAGGAAACCGTGATCAGTATCCTCTGAACACACTGTCAACATCTGTCCTCTAACTTGGGGTAGGCCTTGCCGTTCTCTTGGGTCTGAGGCTTTTGCATCTTTGCCATGGCCACACTCAGGTCAACAGCAGCATTTGCTAAGGGCTTCATCTACTCCCTACAGCTGCATTGGTAGTAAAACTGGAAAATTATTTACCGTGCAAACATCAAGCACAGATGAGGATCGCAGGTTACATTACTATCATAAACAGTGGGTTCCGGCGTGGTGAACATTGCAAAGAAAAGGAGAGGACAGTGTGTGATGATGGAAGAACTGGTCCACGAAGAAGACGCTGAAACCCCAGACAGAACAGACATCTAGACAGGAGAAATCTCAATGATTGACACACAGCTAGACAGAAAATCAGAAGAACAACAGAGTAACTCGGAGCCAATGGGATCTAACTGGTACTTACAGAGCACCCAAGCAACCACGGCACAGAACATGCTCTGAACAAGTGCAGTAGTATTTCCTAAGATCAATAATTCATCAGATCCAGCACATCAGGACTCGCAGGGCACAGCTAAATCCAATGCTATGATTAAATGAATCATGGCATTCATTTGCTATGTAAATGAAATGTACAATGTAAAACTTTTTCAAATGTAAAACTAAGAGTTTACATTTAGAAAAAAAAATAAAAATCTTTATTACTTAAGATTCTACTACAAGAAACTAAGCAGAGCATGGTAGCCCATGTCTTTAATCCCAGCATGTGGGATGCAGAAGCAGGGGGATTGCCACAATGTCAAGGGCAGCCTGGTCTAGACAGTGAGTTCTAAGCTAGCTAGAGCTTTATAGCAATAAACAAATAAATATTAAAAATATAAACATAGGTCATGACACACAATAGTGAAAAATAACAAAACAGGAAGTCTATTCTTTAAAAGAAAAAGTTTCCAGTAGACATGACTAACAAAGAAAAGTAAAAGATGTAAATTACCAATATGGGGAACAAAAAGAAGAAGACCACAGACTTTCAGACATGAGCATATGCAATAATAAGACCCTGAGTCTATAAGCAACACTACACACAAACTGCACATCCATCTGCAATTCCTTAGAAAGGAGGAACCACCCCATCATGCCAATATGAAAAGATAACTCTGTGACTAGAAAAAAATTAACCTTTAATTTGGGGGGTGTGTGTGTGTGTGTGTGTGTGTGTGTGTGTGTGTGTGTTGCTGACATGTGTTTGTGCCACATGAGCCTGATGTCCCCTGGAATTGGAGTTATAGATGTTTGTGAGCCAGCATGTGGGTGCTGGGAACTGAACCTGGGTCCTCCAGAATAGCAGCCAGTGCCCTTGAGCAATGGGTCATTCAGCTCTGAACTCTTAATTTTTAAAACGCCCCCCCCCAAAAGAATTCTGCAGGCCCAGCTGATCTCCATGGAAAGGTCTAACATACATTTTAAGAATGTTAATTGTGCACTTCAAAAGGCAGAAGAGAAGGGAATAATTCCTTACCAATTTAATGAGCACAAAAAAGTAAGATTTTATAACATCAAAATCAGAGACAATATAAAGAGGAAATCTACAGACCAGTATCTCTCATGAGTATATATATATGTATATATATATAAAATAATCTCTCACAAAGTGTTAACAAATAGAGTTCAGCAAGAGACGTTAAGTGCATTGGTATACACTAGTAATTCCAGTATGTGGGAGGCTGGGGCAGAAAGGTGGAGACCTTGGGGCTAGCCTGAGCTACATAGCAAGCCTCTGTCTCAAAAGATGAAAATAGGATGAAAAAGAAGAAGAGGAAGAAGAATATTTCAACAATTATAAAATAATACATGTCAGCTGTCTTAGGGTTCCTATGGCTGTGATGAAACACTGTGACCAAAAGCAACACTTCCTTATCACTGGTCATTATCAAGGAGAATCCAGGACAGGAACTCAGACAGGATGGGAACCTGGAGGCAGGAGCTGATGCAGAGGCTAGGAAGGGGTGCTGCTTACTGGCTTGCTCCTTATGGCTTGCTCAGGCTGCTTTCTTATAGAGGCTAGGGCCACAGTGGGCTGGGCCCTCCCCCAATCAATCACTAAGAAAATGTCCTACAGTCTTGCTTACAAATACATCTTATGGAGGCATTTTCTTAATTGAGGCTCCCTCCTCTCTGATGACTCTACAGTTTGTGTCAAGTTGACATAAAACCAGCCAGCTCATCAGTCAAGGATGCTTATTCCAGGGATGCAAAGCTGGCTCATCACTCAGTGTAACCCACATGTTAGCAGGCTGCTGATACACACACACACACACACACACACACACACACACACACACACACACGCATGTGCGCGCCTGATGGCCTGGAGATATATCTCAAGGTCAAGAGTACTGCTGCTCTTGCAGAAGACCCAGATTTAGTTTTCAGCACCCTGTTGTGGCTCACAACCATCCATAACTCGAGTTCCAGAAGATCTGATGGCCTCTTCTGACTTCTGTGGGTACCAGGCACATACATAGTATGTGCAGACATCCATGCAAGCAAAACACTCATCCAAATAAAATAAAATAAAATAATAAACCTTTTAAAAATAAAATGCAGCACTTGAAATGAATCCATTTATGAATTAAAACTTTCTAAAAACTAGGAATATATTATAATTTATATGACTCCATTTTACAGCATTCTCAAAGTGGCAATATTAAAGAGTTTATTGGTGTTTGCACATGCTTTAGTTAGGGTTTCTATTGCTATGACAAAACATCATGACCAAAAAAACAAGTTGGAGAGAAAAGGCTTACACTTCCATATTGCTGTTTATTATTGAATGAAGTCAAAACAGGTCTGGCAGCTGTGATCCACTTAACCTGGGTGCTGGAAACTGACTTGGGTCCTCTGTAAGAACAGCAAGTGCTCTTAACCACTGATCTGTTTCACTAGCCCTGATCTGTGCTGTTTTTAGTTACACTTAAAAGTTTGTTGTATGTGTACATATGCTTCCAGCACACATGTAGAAGTCTGAGGACAGCTGTGGGAGTGGTTCCCTCTCTCATCCTGTGGGTCCTGGGGAACAAACTTGGATTGCCTGGTTTGGTGGCAAGGGCCTCTATCCACCAAGCCAGCTTGTGGCTTCTCTCTACACTATTTTTATAACTCCTTATGTATCTGATTATTTCATAATAACAGGATTTTTCTTTTTTTAAATGAAAGATTGTAAACATTTGGGGAACATTGCATTAAGTTCATTAATACAGGGAGCACAGCATTTACTTTTTTTGAGATGCTAATAAAAGTCTTTAAATGTGATCATCTTTTTAATGATTTATTTTTATTCTGTGTGTATTAGTGTTTTCTTGCATGTGTGTCAGTATGGGGGGGGGGAGGGTGTTGGATTCCCTGGAGCTGAAGTTACAGATGACTGTGAGTCACTATGAGGGTGCAAGGAATTGAACCCAGGTCCTCTGGAAGAACAGACAGTGCTCTTAACGACTGAGCCATCTCTCCAGCTTCATTAGTCCACTCACTTCTGAATCTTTTTGGTTGGTTGGTTGGTTGGTTGGTTGGTTTTGGTTTTGGTTTTGATTTGGGGAGGGTGTTTCAGGGGGGTATTTATTTATTTATTTATTTATTTATTTATTTATTTATTTGAGACAAGTTTTCTCTGTGTAGCCCTGACTGTCCTGGAACTTGCTCTGTAGACCAGGCTGGCCTCGAACTCAGAGATCCTCCTGTCTTTGCCTCCTGAGTGCTGGGATTAAAAGAATGTGTCTGAATCTTTGAGTTTAAATTTTTCCCATAAGATTTTCTAACACTTCTTAAGTATTTAAGGTATTATTATTATTACTATTTATTATTATTGGTGGAGCGTTCCTCTACTTTCATTATTTTCATTCACTCTTATCATTGATTGCATAGTATTTTCCAAATGTTCCATTCTATCACCTATAAAAATTGCTTTCTAGTTTTTCCTTATCCAGTTGCTCTACACAACACTTTCACCATGACCCAAATTGTTACAAGTAGAAATTCAAGGTGCTCATCATCCTGGACTTATGGTCCTATGCTAGGACAGTTTGTTTTATTTTCTTAGTGTTAGGTCTCACAACACAGCCAGAAAGGGAAAGGAAGGAGAAGAGAGGGGAGGGGACAGGAGGGGAGTAGAGGGGAGGAAAGGGGAGAGATTTCAATTATTAGTTTGCATGAGAGGCCGTGCCCCTGCCACAGCGTCAAGTCAGACTATGAAGACCATGACAGCTACTTGACTGTCAACTTGACTACATCTGAAATTGTAACTACAGTGCAAGTGGTTGAGTGTACCCATGAGAGATTTTTTTTCTTAATCATTTGATCTGCAAAGATCCATATTTAATCTGGTTCTTTTGAGATGGGAAGATTCACCTTTAGTTTGGGCCACCTTCTCCTGGCAGCCTAAAGCCTGTTCCATAAAGGCTCCAGAGGAGGAGCTCGCTCTCTTTACCTATTTGTTCTGGCTCTTCCTGGCAAGTACATTCCTTCACTGGCATAAGAGCCTGCTTCTTTGGAATTCGGGGATATGCAGAAGCCCAGCTGAGACTTCCAGTCTCATGACAGAACAACTACGGGATTCTCGGACCTTCCGTTGTTAGACAGTCATTATTGGACCAGCTGGATCATAACCTGTGAGCCATTCTAATGAATCCCATAATATATATATATATAATATAAGTTTCTGTTCCTCTAGAGAACCCTCACCAAAACAAAGACTCATCAAATTGCTAATAGAATCAACATGTGCAGAGAAAATGAGCATGCTGCCTTCTTCCTCAGTAGAGTAAGTCACCGAGGAACCTAAGCTGACTCCTAAACTGGAAGCCTGTATTTCTGACTGAGAATTCAAAACATGACTGCAAATGTTGAGTTAGGGAAGCATGCACTTTTGTCCAGAGGACCTGGAATTGCATTTGATAAACTAGAGAAGAAAATGAACTTCACTGATATTATGTTAGCCATGAATTCTTCTAAATCCTGGTATAAAATACAACAAAATCAAAGTATTTTTTCTTAATAAATTTTCTTAAGGTGTCTCTAGTGGAGGTGGCATGAGCCAAGTGAGCTAAACAAGGAACTTCCCAAAATATTAGTGCATAACTGTCCTTCTAACCCAGGACTTAGCTGGGATTTGTAGAACTTGCTTTATCCTGCATGTATGCACGTATGGGTTGGGGGTGGGGGTGGTCCTGTGTGTGTGTGTGCGTGTGTGTGTGTGTGTGTGTGTGTGTGTGTGTGTGTACCACATCCACATACGTACAGGTGCCAAAAGAGCACATCAGATCCCCTGGAGCTGGCGTTACAGGCTGTAAGTTGCTGCATGTGGTACTGGCAACCAAACTCAGGTCCCCTGGAGGAACAGAGAGCACTTTTAACCTCTGACTCATCTCTTCAGCCCTGCTCTACCTTCCTGAGTAGCCTCAAGCTGATCTGTAGTAGGGAAGATTCACAAGCTGACATTCTGAGAGATGGCAGTTACCTCTCCTGGGGAACTCTCATCTTCAGGTCTAAAACTCCACACTTCCTCCACCTCCTGAACTAGACCGAAAGAGTGAAGCTGGTCTAGAGGTGCCCACGGTCAGGGTAGGAGAGGGCCCCAACAGGAAAGATGGATAAGAACAAAGAGCGTCACCCAAAACTCCCTTAGGGGATGTTTCACAAACTTCCATGAACCCCTCCCCCGCCACTCCCTTTACACACATCTCTGAGGCATCATTGCTGAGACTGCCACTTGTGTTCATTTTAAATCTAATTCACATCGGGTGGTGACTATCAGTGAATCAATCTCACGTCTGCCAACAGAGAAGATACCCCTTTCTAATAGCTCCTACCACAGACATCTGCACAGACAGCTGTAGAAACTGGAGAGCCTACCTCTAGGAAGGGCATGTTCTGTGCTGCGCTTCTTGCCAGGTATCTCCACAGAAAACAGAACCAGACCTGCTTTGGTTTTTGTTGTTGTTTTGTTTTGTTTTGTTTGCACCATGATCTGCACAGAAGAGCAAGAGAGCAGGCTTTCTGTTGGCATCACTTCTTGCCTAAATTTTCTTTTCGTGGACAATGGCATTCTACTTGTCTCGGGGCTTCCAAGGAATAGACTAGAAACTGTAGCTGCTCTTAGCTACTTTGTGGGTTCTTCTTTTTCCCACCCTTTATCCCCCCTGGATTTACCCCATCACCAGATAGGAGAGAAAAAAGGATAAAGGAGAGAGAGAGTGAGAGAGACAGAGAGAGAGACAGAGAGAGAGACAGAGACAGAGAGGAGAAAGAGATTCTTGAACCTAATTTCTTTCTTCTTGTTTCTTCTTTGAGCACAAGTACTACTAAAAAGCCACAACCAACCCCATACTCTTGGGGCCCCAGCATTTATATACCTTCTGAAAAGTTCCCAGAATTCCAAATGTTATACACAACAAAACCATGCCTCCGTTAGAGTGTGAGGCAAATCATAGTCAGCGGTTGCAAAGCAGCACCATATCCCCACACCTGGGTTTAAAATGAAACCATATATTTCTGTGATTTTTAAAGAAACCAAAATTCCAGAATCCTTCCTACAAGAAACCTTCTAGAAACAGATCTGAAGGGGTTTTCTTTGGACACACAAGGACCCATAATATAATAGGCTCAACCCTGGAGATCTCACAGGAAATGAAATAACAGCCTTCCAATTGCTCCTGAAATCTGCACTGTCAGAGGCAGGGATGCACTACACCTCCCATCCTCTCCTTGGCAAATAGACTCATTTGTCCTGTGGGCTATTCATGAGGAACTTAGGAGCACAGGAGACAGAAACAGTGGAGAGGGGCCTGGTGTTGGGACCCATCTGAACTCCACCTTGCTGTCTCTGACAGTCACCTCTCCATACTTGTGTCCATTCAGAATGACCTAAAACTCCATCTGGAGATTGTTGAGGTCACAACAGGTGTAGATAAAAGATTAGGTTCCGTGAAAGCCTTCTTCAAGCCCTCAAGTGCTTATGCTGCACTTAGGAGACATCTAAGCATCCATGGTGGGTTTTCCTCTGAGGCTAGATAAACTCCAGCGCCTGCCTGACTTCCCACCCTCCTAGCAAACGCCTCTCTTTCAGTCAGAACCCACATGTGCCCGCTTCTGTTTTCTTTCTTTCTTTTTTTTTTTTTTTTTTTTCAGTTTTTCGAGACAGGGTTTCTCTGTGTAGCCCTGGCTGTCCTGGAACTCACTCTGTAGACCAGGCTGGCCTCGAATCCGCCTGCCTCTGCCTCCCAAGTGCTGGGATTAAAGGCGTGCACCACCACTGCCCAGCCACCTCTGTTTTCATATTGATGGTCCCCATGCCCAGTATCCCTGGATTTATGTGTCCTGTGCTCCATCTGTCCACAGTGTCACTCCAGATACTGTCATTTTGACATCTCTAAACACCATCTAAAGTGACCTTACTATTTTTGAAAAATGTATTTAAGAAGCAGAAAAAATGTCATGTTTCTAACTCTCTGGCTCTTGGGACAGTGTCTGGGTCAAAGACTAGACTGCAGGCACCATTAATTTCACTTTCTCTTTCTATGGTTTCTTTTTCCCGTAGAAGAGTAAGTTATGGCATCTGCAGATGAGGAAACAGGAGGAAGCAGGCACATCTGCTGCTCCATCTGTCTCTCTGAGTACAGTGGTAGAAAATGAACCCAGCGTTTCACAGATGCTAAGCACTAGCTCATCACAGAACTACACCCCAAGGCCTCACATACCTTTTATTACCGTATTCTGTCTCAGTTGTTCCATTCTAGTGACTGTTAATCTCTCACTGTGCTAGCATACAAATTATACTTCATAATGTGTGTAAATATGGAAAAACACAGACATACATAGGTGCAGAGTCAGGACTCTTGGTGGTCATCAACATCTAATGAGGTTCTTGGAACATACCCCTGAGGGTATGGGGAAAGGGATGGAGATATTCAAACACTTGATGTATGGATGTGATCGATCCAGACGAGGTCAGGGCTGTGCAATGTATCCATCACACAAGGGTCCATTCCCTCTCTCTGCAGCATCTTCCCAGACTGAGCTTTTGCTGGGTGTTCCTATTCTTCCACCAGTAGGCTCTGTCTTGGGGCAACCCAGTCTAACCTAAAATTAAGATTCCTAACCCTGTGTTTGTAACCTGCTCACTTTCATTCTTCAGTAATAAAACTATTCTCATTCCAGGAGGAGTTCCCTGTGTGCTCAGAATCTATGTGGCTGGTCACAATGCCTGGGTGCTGGAGTCAGGGGCCAGGCTATGTAGGACAGGAACCAGACTGGGGCTGAGAGGCCTATCTGTCACTTTCTCTTTCTGTGGTTTCCTTTTCCCCACAGAAGAGTGAGCACAGCATCCTAAGAAGAGAAAAGAGGAGAGAGCAGGCACACCTGCAGTCATGTGTCTGAGTACAGTGCTAGGAAAGGATCCCAGCATGCTTTGAGTGGACCAAACACAAAGAAAGAGACATAGTCATGGGGCAAGTGTATATTTAAAATTCTTCCCCCTCATTCTCTTCTTCAAACGAATCAGTCCCCACTTCTTCATAATCCTTCTCCAGGGCAGCCAGGTCCTCCCTGGCCTCAGAAAATTCTCCTTCTTCCATTCCCTCTCCAACATACCAATGTACAAAGGCCCGCTTGGCATACATGAGGTCGAACTTATGGTCAAGGCGAGCCCAGGCCTCTGCGATTGCTGTGGTGTTGCTCAGCATGCAAACGGCTCGCTGGACTTTGGCCAGGTCCCCTCCTGGCACGACAGTAGGTGGCTGGTAGTTGATGCCCACCTGGGGAACAGAGAAAGAAGACAGGCCACAGAATGACACTTGAGTCCGCCAAAGACAATGTCAGGACATCTGTTGGTAACAAGCTATGTTGGCAAAACCTGGGCATGAGCGTGGGGTGAGGCTGCAAGGTGGAGCAGGAGAACAAACAAGGTAATTGGGAATGTGGGTGGAGCTAAAGGATGTATGCTGTGGGGGGGGGATAAAAGTGAAGGGGAAGGGGCATGGTGGTGTGTGCCATGGATCTGAGGCAGGAGGATCACAAGAGCTTTAGAAGCTAAAGGCTGGAGGAGAAATAAAGGTAAGGCTGGTAAAAAAAGGAAATGTTAGGGTAATTATTAAGTCGGCAGACTTAGCAAATGAAGCTGTACCGTGAAAGGGGGCATCTCGAATGTTTATCTCAGGGGCAGGGGGCAGGAAATACCTTTCCTGTTAGAGGCAGATCAGTTTCTAGAACTCACATTATTATCAGCAAGCTTATTGCTTTCTAGATGCTTGTCTGATGCCCCTCTTAGTCTTTCTGCAATCATTTTAGGGAAGTCTCTCTGTCGGGGTGAAGGGCTGTTTCAGAGGCCACAGGGAGAATCCAGAGCAGTAATTTAAAGAGGTCTTTGGGGATGCTGTTACTGCTCAACAGGCAGGGTCTCTATTAAACAGTGTTCTTAGAAAAAATGCAGAAACACCGACCACAGAAGTCAAAGGTCACAGGCAAGCAAGCTAACCTCCCAAGATCTGCTAGCACATTGCAGGATGGGGAGGGAGGCTTCCCCGTGGGGCTCCAGCCCTAGAAATCTCCCCATGAAAGCTCCAAACCAAAGCAGACCAAGAATTGTAGGAAACTGGACGGCATCTGTAGGACATTAGGAACCATGATATTGCCCCAAACTAACATCCTGGGCCAATAGTGTGTTTAAATTGCCAGCCTCTTAGATTCACTGCTTTAAAACATGTTTTCAAATACTGCTGACTGTAAGGTACATGGCTGCTAAATAAGCAACAGGCCACGGATGTAAAAGAGATAGAGTTTGCCACACCATGTATTTTGCTGGTGTAGCTCTGGCCAGCATGCCTCTCTTCCCATCCACAGTGACATCATAGACCTGAGTCAAGTTGGGGACAAATACCCCTGGGGAGAATGTCAACAAGTGAGGCTTAGCAATATGGACTCTGCTGGCTGGCACCTTCTTCAAAAACAACTACCACCTAACTCATCTTTCCATATGGGACCTCAGAGCAGGCTTAAAATAGAAGAGAGGGACATCCTCTCTGTGTTCATCACTCTCCACACATGTCTCTCCATTTTTCTTCTTCCTTTTCAGCTTATATTGTTATTTCAATTTTAAAAATGAAGTCCAGTGTTTAGACTACCTTGGCTGCTTTGGCAGGAATGGTGGAACTGACATATAACCACAGGTAGCGTCTAGGAAGGAAAAGACAATGTGTGTCACAAGGAGTGGGGTGGTAAGCAGGAAACTGTCCCTTGCTCTGCAGGAGCAGCACAGCTGATAGGAGGGAAGAAAGTCAGGACTTGATGACTAACAGGACTCAGCCACATAAAGACTAGAGGCTCCCTTTGTGTCACTCTAAGCAGAATAAGGAGTACAAGGCAAATAGTTAACTTTTATCATCTGTTGGGAATATACATCTTCTGTTAGAAGAAAGAATTATGCCTCTCTAGCAATTTGAATCACATGGTTGGCTCTAAAATTAAAACGTACCTAGAAGTGTAAAATATCCATTGAGCTTTCTTTTAGGCAAATTAAAATGAATAGCAAGTCCTCAAGGCATTGTGAACCAGGTCCTCCAGTTTTTAAAAAAAAAAAAAAAAAAAAATCAGGGATGATTAACTAATCATAAATAGCAGAAAAGTCTACACTACCTAAAGTGGCTTAAGCAGATCATCCTTCAACAGCCAAACATCTCAGTCAATTTGAATGAAATCATCCTTGAATTTGCTTTAAATCATCTTCCTGCATTATCATAAAAGACCAGAAGCTCCCAAGATTCATTCTCCCTAATCCTCAGGAATCCCTCTGCATCCCCAGGCCTCTCTCCATCCCCAAGTCATCAGTTCTCACCTTGAAGCCTGTGGGGCACCAGTCAACAAACTGAATAGTTCTCTTGGTCTTGATGGCAGCAATGGCGACATTCACGTCCTTGGGTACCACATCACCACGGTAGAGCATGCAGCAGGCCATGTATTTGCCATGACGTGGGTCACACTTCACCATCTGGCTGTTGGGCTCAAAGCAAGAGCTAGTTATCTCTGCCACAGACAGCTGCTCATGGTAGGCTTTCTCAGCAGAAATGATGGGTGCATAAGTGACCAGCGGAAAGTGGATTCGGGGGTAGGGTACCAGGTTGGTCTGGAACTCTGTGAGGTCCACATTGAGGGCTCCATCAAAACGGAGAGAAGCAGTGATCGAGGACACAATCTGGCTGATGAGGCGGTTGAGGTTGGTATAGGTAGGGCGCTCAATATCCAAGTTCCTGCGGCAGATGTCGTAGATGGCTTCATTATCCACCATGAAAGCACAGTCAGAGTGTTCCAGGGTGGTGTGGGTAGTCAGAATGGAGTTGTAAGGCTCCACCACTGCTGTGGAGACCTGGGGGGCTGGGTAGATGGCAAATTCTAGCTTGGACTTCTTGCCATAATCAAGGGAAAGGCGCTCCATCAGCAAAGAAGTGAAGCCAGAGCCTGTGCCCCCACCAAAACTGTGGAAGATCAGGAAGCCCTGCAACCCAGAGCAGGCATCAGTCTGGAGAGAGCCAGAAACAAGGAGAAATTAGGAAGCCTCCTGGACACACACACACACCCCAAATGGAGAAAAATCCAGACGAAGCCCCACTGTCTGCCATAATCCCATCTTCAGTATTTTTATGTCAGAGAAATCATAATAGCCTATAGGGAATAAAACACACACCAAAAAGGTTGTTTTGATCTTGGGAGAAGTGGTTAATGCCCAAACTGACAAACTATACATGTGTATATACATACGGCTTGGCTTCTGAGCTGGCTGAACCAGGAGTAAGAAGTCTCAGAGTTGCCACAGCAGTGACCTTGCCTTCTGAGAGCTCAAACCTTACCTGATACCCTGTCCTTGTCATATGATTTTATGGGCATGGATGTCAACCTGCACATCTCAACCTTGGAAAAGGGCTCAGGGTACAGATCTTAGAAATGTAAATGGAGCTATGTTTTGTTTTTGTTGTTGTTGTTGTTTTCTTTTAAGATTTAAAAAAAAAAAAGGTGTTTTCAGGTTGACAAATCATAGCTGTGTGTATTTCTGGGGCACAGCGTGATGCTGTGGCTTTTGTGTACATCACGGAATGACCACACCAAGACAACCAACAAATCCATGAATTCCCAACTTGTAAACAATTCAGCCCCTTATTAACCTTCCCAAAGGCCCACTCTCCTTTAGCTACATCCTCCTCTTAGAAGGTTCTGTGATGGTTAATGAGCTCACACCATGTTCCCAGCAAACACCTGATGTGTATAGTCAGTGCTCAGTGCTGACTCCAGGAAGAACTAAGAGAATTCATAGACTCACAGAATTTTCACCGGAGGCTGGGAGCTATGATCATTCAACCCAGTGGTTCTAAACTTTTGGGTACCACAAGTCTGCCAGTTTTTCTTTCCCAACAGAAATGAGAGCTTTGAAAGACACAGTGACGTAACCAGCAATGCAGCTTTATAGTCACGCCAACCTACGCAGATCCTAACTCTGCGCTCTCTCGTGTGTGACCCACGTTAAGACACCACGACGCCCCAGCCCTCAACTCCCGTATCCATCAGTTACAAAGGAAAGATCTCCCTTGTGTTAGAGTAATTGGAACTTATAGTGACCACGTAAGCACTCAGATACAAGTACTCAAACCTTTCTTACTTCCTTCAAACTAAAGCTTTACTCAACTATGTTTCTAACTTCAACCTCACTTAGGGCTGAAAGCTTCCCCAAATACTACCATAGACTAGCAACAAAGCAGGCTATAGGGCAGGCCGGGATACCCAGGCCTGGGAAGTGCACTGTCCCTGTGAATGTTCCTTCTGAGACATGAACAGAGGACTAGGGGACAGCCAGCAGCAGTACAGTATGTGCCTGACATGATGAAGCCCTGGGTTTGAACCTCAGCACCTAAAAAAAACAAAAAACCCTAGGACCAATGAGCTCTAGGAGCTGTACCCTCACCAGAGACGATGCCTGACCAGACTTGCTCCGCCCTGCCCCATTGAGCTTACCAGTTTACGGATTCGGTCCAACACCAGATCGATACTCTCCTTGCCCACCGTATAGTGTCCGCGGGCGTAGTTGTTAGCTGCATCCTCCTTTCCTGTGATCAGCTGCTCAGGATGGAAGAGCTGGCGGTAGGTTCCTGCCCGCACCTCATCTGTCAAGAGACAGGACCCTCAGATCCTGGTTTCCAGAAGAGATGTTCTATCCCTCTCTATGAGTCTGAGACACCTCTAGAGCAAGGCTAGCCTACCCTAGAACAAGTCTGTAAATGACTGAGGGATCTTAGGTAATAAGGTCACTGGCCACACCTGGGGCCCTGAACCAAGCTAGAGAGGAGGAGGAGACGTGAAGGAGCAGATACCACTTTTCAAACACCAAGGCCATTCTCTTCTCTTTCCCTCCACCTGGATCCCAGTCCTCCAGAGAGCATGGGGAACCCTGTCCTGAGAAAGCCAGAATACATCTGTGCATTTTCCTGTGACAGTAAAGTGCTGAAGGATTACACCATTACCCATGAGGCCAGATGGCAGGCAGCTTACAGAATCAGAAACCTATACTTTAGGAAGTGGGCTGTTTATGAGGTTTCTAATTATTTCTAAAACTGTTTATGTTTCAAGCTCCCTACTATCAGTAACAATGTCGTTGGTCATTTCTATCTGTCTCAGCAGGCTTAAGGAGCACTTCATTCTGCACAAATCAGCGGACACACTTTTGACCCCTAACGCTAGCTCCCCGAGGAGCTAGGAGAGGTCACATGGAGGATGAGTTGTCTCACTCAGACCTTTCAGCTCATCTTGCTCCCAGAAGCCAAAGGCCCTGCACTTTGCTGTCTCCAGCAGAGAGCTCTTGGCTAGTTCTCACCTACGACAGTAGGTTCCAGGTCCACCATGACAGCCCGGGGCACGTGCTTTCCATTGCCAGTCTCACTGAAAAAGGTGGTAAAGGAGTCATCATCGTTGATCTTGCTGGCTTGAGTACCAAAAGTTCCATCTGCCTGGATGCCGTGCTCCAAGCAGAAGAGTTCCCAGCAGGCATTGCCAATCTGAACTCCTGCTTGACCCACATGGACCGATATGCATTCCCTCTGTGGAAACAGAGCACATCAAGGTCAGAGAACCCAAGATCCTGGCCACAGACTGAGGCTATCTCTTCCTCACATTCAGTGCATAGGGTGCTCAACCCTACGTCAGGGTACATCACTCCACAAACAGGATGTGTCTGGGGTTCCAGGCACTGCTACGTCTCGCACAAGACATGGTCCCAAGTAAGTCAGTTGTTCTGTGTCTTGTCTGCTCTATAGCTTGCTCACCAAGGCTATTCCTTCATACCCAGTACTGATGAAGAAAAAGACAGCAGAACTAACTTTAACCTCACACTGACCTTCAGAGACAGAACGCACATGGGTGTACACACAGAGCCTCAGACTACCACAGGGCAGCCACCATACGCACAGTGCTATGACAACAAATGCAGAAATATATCATCAAGGTCAAGTTAGGCTCTTCCTGCATGCTGAGAAATTAGAAACATTTTCGGAGCCACCATTAACTACCTCGTTGCTTAGGTCAAGCCAAGTGGTGAGTAAAACTCATCTCTTGAATGCCCTTCTATCTGTATCACTCTGATTTGAAGCCTTAACTGTGTAATTGATCCTAGAATTATCACTTAAAAAATAAGGTAGGTGTGTGTGTGTGTGTGTGTGTGTGTGTGTGTGTGTCTTCAGTTTCCTTCCAAGAAAATTTCCTGAGGAAAATAGACTTGCCCTTCACCCATTCCCAGCCTGCAGGGAAGCAATGGCCAACATGGGGTGACCGTGTACTATGATACCTGCCAGCAGGGAAGCATGTGCCTGGTCTGTAGGCTTCTATTCTTATCCATGACCTGATGTGGCACTTTCTAGCTCTGGGTAACCCAAGCCAGGATGATGAGCCTCCGGAGAGCATGGCTGGTCATGGAAACAAGCAGTGTCTGCATCAAAGTCTGAACTTAGAAGTCTCTCCGGACATAGGGGCAGAGCCGATGCCCTCACTGTCTCCAAGGGCCAGAGATTTTAGGACTGTTGCTCCCTGGTTCATTTCTGTGGCTGAGTCCCTAATCTCCCTCTGCTAGCCCTTGCCCCAGGAAGTATGCAGGCATTCAAAGCCATCAATATGGAGCACAGTACTTCCCAATGCCCACCAAGGCATTGCCCACACTCAGGGGTCACAGCTTGCCATCTCAATTTATTGGCTGTGTTGTATGTACTTAGCTGAGTCACTTCACCTCCCCTCATCTGAAAATAACCATTTAGCCATGAATGCCTTTGGCTTTACCATAGTCACCATTATAGCGTGATCTTGGAGCTTCTCCTCCACTTGCTGGGAGCAGGTAAAGAGTCTGAGCTCCCAGGCTCCCATTCTCCCTACCTTTGATGCAGAGCTGTTTGCTATTTCCATCTTAGGACTCTGCTTAGGACTAAGGAAAGCACATCCTATACCAACCAAGCACACTGGGCATGTTATGATTGACACAAAACTATACTCAGCAAGAACCTGTGGCCTCTCAGGAAGGCACCAACATGGCGGGAGCAATGGGCAGACCCACACAGAACCTGATCCTGGATCTTCTCCTCCTCTACCTTACAGTATCATCAGTGGCCCCAATCTTCATCTTTCTGAGATTTGTCCCTTCATGTCACCATCATATGCCAACTGCCCCCACAACTTATTGAGGGTCCTGCCTGGTTTCCAATCAGCTGACTTTCCTTCTGGAACATTTTAGGCCTTTCCAGGGAGGATGGAGGGCTTTTGCAGGAAAACAAAAATAAAAATAAATCACTAGAAGAAGAGCAGAGGATAGAAGTGAGCTGCAACCACCGACATGTAATGCAGTGCCTCTGGTCTCACCGACATGTGATGCAGTGCCTCTGGTCTCTTTGATGCCCCCCTTATTCTTTTATTAACGAATAAATAGCTTTACAGAGAGCCCCTCACTCTCAGTCCCATCCCTCTTCTGGTGTGTCTGAACACAGCTATAGTGTACGCATATACATAAAATAAATAAATCTTTTTTTTTTTTTTTTTTTTTTGGTTTTTCGAGACAGGGTTTCTCTGTGTAGCCCTGGCTGTCCTGGAACTCACTCTGTAGACCAGGCTGGCCTCGAACTCAGAAATCCTCCTGTCTCTGCCTCCGGAGTGCTGGGATTAAAGGTGTGCGCCACCACTGCCACTGCCCGGCTTAAATAAATCTTTTTTTAAAAAATGAAGAAGTTAATAATAAAGTAAAATAACTACATGTGAAGCAGGTGTCAGAGTAGAGATGCCATCCGCGGTCCAAACCTCTTAGCTTGATTCTTCCCACCTCACATCGCCTCTCATTCAACTAACATTTAGTAAGGGTCCACCCTGTGCGGGCAAATGAAAATTTCAAAGTTACATAAAGAGAGCTGGCCTACTACATACAAGGTCCTGTGCTTGATCTCTGTTTCCGGTATGGAATCCTGCACGGCAAGCTCGCACTGGGCTTGTACTACAGTAGATGCAGCCACCCCCAAAGCACCGGAAGCCTGGCACTAAAGCCAGGCAAGAGGTTGTGGGGTGCAAAGGATAGAGCCCAGATATAAGTGAGGTTACAACTCACAGGAAGCTTCTGGGAACCCTGTGATCTATGGATTCCTCAGGATTCCATGGGATGCTTGGCTCAGGAGAGGGTCCTATAGTTTGTCTGGATCAGGAATGTCTTCCACAGGCACCTCTGTTAAATGCCTGACCCACAGCCTCTGGCACGATTAAGAAGTAGGAGAGCCTAAGAGATGCAGCCTAGCAGTACGTGATTGGGTTCTCAGGGGCATACTCTCATGGGACTGTGGAACCCCAGCCTCTCCCTCAGTTTCTCTTTCCCTCCTTAGCCATCAATTATGTGGTTTATCACCTATTTCTACCATATGTCTCTTCACCTCAGGCCAAGGACCACCAGAAACAACCAAGAACACACTAAAACCTCTAAAAACCAAGCCAAAATCAACCTCTCATATCGTAAGTAGGTAACCTCCTGTTAGCCCAGGAGAAGCTGGCACAGGCAACAAGTGCCCTTCTTTACAGTGTCTGCCCAGTCACCCCTCTTCCCACTCCTCCAGAGACCAGTGTGACACCCTAGGGAGGTTAATCCTCACACCTATGAAAGGTCACCTGTCTGCTATGCCGAGGCTGAGATGTAAGCACAGAACACGAAGCACAGAGGTGGCCTGGCCTCATAGATCACCTAATGATTCCTTTTCCATTGCTGGGAGATAAAACAGAGGCACAGAGAGGTAAAGGTTAGCCTGAAGATTCACAACAGTTCAGGAAAAAAAGCCTGGCCCAGAACCCAGGACATGTGAGTGAGTCCAACCTAAGCTTGTGCGCTCTCGCTTTCTCTCTCTCTCTCTCTCTCTCTCTCTCTCTCTCTCTCTCTCTCTCGTACCCGAAAACCTCTGCCTCACTCTTGCTCTTGATTTCCAGTGCCTTGGAGTATGGCTACATCTACCTCAGTACAAGCCTGGTAGTAGACATCAAAACCAAGCTCACTGTGCCAAATTCCAAATAGGAAATGCTCTCTGTACAGAAATTCGAGAGAGAATCAGGGACCAATCTCTTTAAAAATGAGTCATCTTCTGCTACCAGGAGGCTGTTCCTCAGGGTAAGCTGAGCAGTCAGAGATGGAGGCAAAGGTAAGCTAAGTCAGCAGGGATATTTCAGTCTTATGTGGCTCCAAACTCATATCTCAGGTTCCCCCTTGGTAGCCAGAGCTCCTGGTCCCCTCCTCCTCCCGATTCTATTTTGAATTGGCATCTCTGGAGCTCTGTTTTGGGTCCCTGTAAGAGAAGGCTCTGAATACATACTGCCAGAGACCCTGAAGTCAACAATCCAGGGTGTGGCATGCCTCAATAACCTGATATGCTAGAATGCCTGCAAAGGTTCCCAGCATGATGAACCTGTCACATGCAAGAAGATTCTAAATGGCAGTGTGCTGGCACCTATTGGGTTTTCAGCATTCCAGTGACATGCCACTCCCTACTGGCAGGAAGTAAGGATAACCACAGCCCAGCCCGGGGTCCCTGCTGTGTTAGCTCCTAATGGTCTCCTGGTTTATCACACATTCAGCCATGATGGCTGCTCCAAGTGTCTGTCTCTTGCTGATATAGAGACTAAACACCATGGGCGAGCAACTGTCCAGCCACAGTGCTCAGACATAGCGGAGATGAAGTTTCCAGCCCGTTTAACATGGAGAGTAGGCAGAGCCTAAGAACACATAGATGCAGCTCATGGGAGTTAAAGAAGGAAAGTACCCTGCTGGCTTGGTCCATTGGAGGACGATAGACAGGCTCCTGATGAATTTAGACAGGCCTGGAGCATGTTTCGGTTCAATTAGGAATATGAACAGGAGAATTTAGGACATGGCCCACAACTGCCAGTTTATATGGAGCATGAGCTCATGAAGGGCAGAGCTGGTGGGACAGCTGTGTCCCCTTTGCCCATCCTCCATAGAAAGTAGATCAGTCACAGAGAATATTCTAGAACTCCATAGCCCTTCAGAGTCTACTACAAGAAACCCTTGTGTGGATCCTGTTTAATATATTTCCTCATTTTAGTATTGTCAGTCCCTTTGGCTCTGCTCTCAGAAGACTAAAATAAGCTGCACATTCTCCTCAGGGGAAGAAGGCTTTGAACAGCCTTTCAACAGCGTTTCAAGGCCAGTGACACAGCTCAGTGGTAGAGCAATTGCAGCCATGTTTAAGACCCTGGTCTGAGTAGGCCTTGGTGGTTTACACTTTTGATCCCAGCACTCTGGAGGCAGACCTCTGAGTTCAAGGCCAGCCTGGTCTACAGGGTGAGTCCTAGAACAGCCAAGGGCTACACAGAGAAACCCTGTGTTGAAGAGAGAGAAAAAAAAGTCAGGTCAAGTTTTCAAAAAAATTAAGAGTGGAATATTTCTCTAGGAAAGTTAGTGACTCAGACCAGCATCAGAAGGCGTGTGACAGGTCCATCGTTTCCTGGCCACCTGGGCTCAGTTGCCATGCAGGCACTCCCAGGAAGCTTCTTCAAACAGAAATAATGCTGTGCTAATTCTAATGTGGGGCTAGAGGGGGAAATCACATATACAAAGCAGGCAAGTCGAACCATAGTGTTCCAGAGAGATAATTAAAGAAAGAACAAACATGACTCATCAAAGATGGAGTTATCTCTGCCCAGACCCTTCAATTAGCACGTGTTTGGGATCACTGACAAGAGAGAAAAGCTAGCAGATGAGCCACAGCCAGAGCAGAGCTGATCTAAATGAGCATCAGTGGGAGAAGACTGCTCACGGGAGGGGCTCAGATAATATAGGCAGCAGTAGTTCAGATGAGAGACAAGCAGTAGGGGTGCTTGGGATGCAGATTCTGGCACAAGCAACTCTGTGGTATCAAAGGCTCCAGTTGGCGTGAGACAGGGCAAGCTAGGTCAGGATCGGGTGTGATGCACACGTTGCCTACTGTACTTTTTCATTATCTTCCAGGAGACAGAGGAAATGCCTACCACAGAGACCACATCATTGTCAGCTCCCCAAGTAACCCAAGAAAATGTGAACAGTTGGTCCACTTCCTTCCTCAAAGCATACCACATCCTACCACTCTGCCTATCACTGACCTGGCTCCCAGCCATTTCTTCCTCAAAGTTATTAACTTTCACCCTTTGCAAAGGCACCTAGCAGCCCCTTCACCAAGATCGACAGTCAGCAAACGCTTGAAAATAGCATTAATGCCTCCACCCCTCCCTCAGCTGATTCCTATCAAGACTTACTCAATAGCTTTGCCACATCACTTTAACCAAGGACCCATCGCTCAGGAGCAGGTCCCCAAGTATCCAGTGGAGAGAAAGCTTCTGGGAAGGGAGAGATGGCTGTAACCCCCACACTGCTCTGGGCCACAATGGCCGTCTATGCATTCTGCACAGTGCAGTCACATGGTACAGCTGAGTGATGCCAGGGGACACCAGACAGGCCAATGACTCTAGCCCTATCCCCAGACACACTGCTCTCCCCTCTAACTGCCAACATTTGCAAGTATATGTGATACCTGTCACTATTTGATGCCAATTTCCATCTGACACAGCCATAAAGCTAAGGGACTAGCATGAAGGTATTTCATTCAAAGGTCATGCTAAAGGTGTCCCCATCCCCACATGACCTTTATAAAAACTCTCCGCTTCCTGCTCTATTGACCTGTGTTCGGCTTAGGGAACCAGGCCAGGGACTTTCATACTTTCCCCCCAGCTAAGGATCATTGTCACATTCTCAGGGGCTGCTTGCTGGAAGAACATAGGTAGCGATGGGATACTTGGGGTATGGGATTGTCCAGCTGACCTGGTGGTTAAGAAGGGAGGTGTTGCTTTGCAGAGTCAAATCTTACCAGGTATGTAATCTGAGTTTCCAGTGTGGAACCATTCAAAGGCATTGGTGGATGGAGTGACATGCATCCCATATGATTCGGGAAGAAAGCCAGCAAATCACAAGAAATGTGCCACCCGCCTCAAGACTGGAGAACTGACCTCCCTGAGAATATGTGTGGGGACTAGTTACTTGTTTCTTACCCCCACAAAAAAACAGAAATGACAAAGCTGATTCTGCTTAACTCCCAAGGAGGCCTCCCTGACCCGTGGAGGAAGAACGGACCTGGAGGCCAGGCCAGCTGCCTCAAACTTGACCCACCGGAGGAAGTGAAGACACCTGGAAGGGCCGAATTCTAGAGATCAAGGTTTACAAACTGATCATTCTAGTCTGCCAGGAAAGAGTCAGGATGTGGCTCAAAGGTAGCCCCCATTGCCAAGCATGCAAGGCTGGGCCCGGGGATTCCACCCCCACACCCCTACCACCACTGTAAAAAGAGAAGAGGAAAAAGATTGAGTCTCCCATCTGCTCAGGAGGCTGAGGGGGTTAAAAAGCACACATTTAAGGGGAGCCTGGGCAACAGAAGACCCATGTCCAAGTAAAGAATAAAGAGGGAAGGAAGGAGTTAAAAAGAAAATAATCACTAAGAGTTTCCATGAATGGGAAAGTTGTCCATCACTAAGAGTTTCCATGAATGGGAAAGTTGTCCATCACTAAGAGTTTCCATGAATGGGAAAGTTGTCCATCACTAAGAGTTCCCATGAATGGGAATGTTGTCCATCAAGACAGTGCTGGGCATACAAAGACTGTTCTCGTACACGAAGCTCAGGGCTTCATGATACAAAGATGGGTTCTTGTCAAGATATTTGACCATTTTCAAAAACCTCTTAAGCTTGGCCGTTCTGTCATTTCCCTGGCACACTCAGAACAGTGACGTTTGCTGAAGGCCAGATTGTGATCTTTGTCTTCTCCACGCATCCTTCAGGCTCTGTTCTGAATCTGCAGCTATTCAGATCAGAGTTAGAGTGTAGAAGTGAGAGCGCACTTTGGAACTTTTAAAGTAATAGCTGCGCATTGAGTACTGTAAATGTTAAATATCAGTTCTACGGTATGTGGCCAATAAACAAAGCAAGTCTAATAATTAAGACCAAAGCGATGGTTCAGCAGGTGAAAGCACTTGCCAGGCAAACCTAGTGACTGGAGTTTGGTGACCAGATTCCACAGTGTAAGGAGAACACTAATGCCCAAAGGCCTGTGTGCAAGCACATACACACACACACACACACACACACACACACTAAAACTTTGAATTCTTTTTCCAGGATGTGATAGTGCATGTCTTTAATCCCAGCACATAGGAGGCTGAGTCAGGAGGATCTCTGTGAGTGTGAGGCCAGCCTAGTCTACAACATGAGTTCTAGCCCAGCAGTGATACATAGTGAATACCTGTCTTTAAACAAAAAATTAATGATTGATCATGGCAAGTAAGTGGAGTTGGATGATGAAGTTGGGAGAGTTACATTCATTCATTCTTCATATATGTGTGTGTGTAATAACTCATATATATTTAAATATGTATTTATATCACTCTATAACAAGAAGCCTAAAAATAATACAATCTATGTAGAGCCTTGGAAGTTTGAAGTAGATGTGAAAAGCCAGTCCAGAGAGGTTTGAAGACCCTCCTGAAGTGACACAGCTAGCTGCATAGCCAAGCACCAGATTCTGAACTTCAACTCTGCCCTCCTCCTAAGGTCCCACACCAGTGACCTGAGTAGAAGTGGTTTCCTCTGGTCACTCTCTCCTGCCTTGCCAAATTCTTCAAGCTCCCAGGTGTGTCTGGGGCATGCTTGGGGAGTGATATGATAGGCTTAGAGGTAGGGCTAACAGGAGAGCCAGCGCCAGAAAGTCTTGGGCACTCTCCCAAAGGAACAGCCAAAGAGGAGGGGTGGCAGGAGGAGGGGAAAAGAGGAGGGAGGAGGAGAAGAGGGAGGGAGAAAGGGGGCGGAGAGGAGAGAAGGAAGGTTCTGGCCTGGCTGCTCTGTCACTGACACCGAAGCAAGTGGCTCAGAGAACCTGACCTTGGTCTGTGAGATACTCTTATGCTGCCCCACCCTCCACCCTAACCTTTCCATCCCACTTCACTGAGGAAACACTAGGGCTTCCTGGCGCCCGGGGTATGGGGGGGGGGGGGGGGGGGGGGGCGGGAGGACGATGGTTGGGGCCTACTTTAGTCCCCGCAGCAGAGCTTCCCAGGGGCTTTTGAGGAGCTGCTGTAAACGCTTGGAGGGTCTCTCTGGCTATGAAGGTAGTAGCCGCAAGTGGAGACAGCTACCAGTGAAGAAGAGTTGCTGCCTCGAAGCCAGAAAAGGAAATAAAATTAAATGGCTTAGGTTCCCTGGTCTCGGGGGGGGGGGGGAAGGGGGGAGGGAAACTTCTTTCTGACTTTGACCGCTGGGAAAGGTGAGGAGCCTGCTCCAGCGCCAGGCGCCTGCCAAGCTGGTTTGGACCCAGCTCGAATTGAAGGTGCCCCAATCCCAAGCCGATGGTCCGAGAGCCAGCACCGGTGACAGGCACCTGAGAAGCTTCTTGGGTCCACAGCACCCAGCTCGAATTGAAGTTTCCCTCAACCCAAGCCGATGGCCGGAGGGTGAGGGTGGAGAATGATCCCGGTCTGGAACGTGTCACTTTGGATTCGGTTTGGAGACTTGACTCAATCTACTCCCCAAGCCACCCAGATCCAGACCACCTGTCCAGAATCCCTCAGCATCCCTTTCTTCTCACTCTGGTCCACGAGTGGCTGTCCCCACCGGGCTCTCCAGGTTCGCCCTCCTCTCTTTAGCGAGCGCAGATCTCTCTTAGGTCCCTTTAGGGGTCGAATAGCCCCTGCCTTCTACATTCTCCACAAAATATAAGGTACATGAAAACTAGAGGTTTCCCACCCCTGGGTACAAGACCCTTGACCCTGAACTGACCCATGGCCCCTCTAGGAGATTTGATGCCCAGTAGATCGAAAGCCACCCCACAGCTACCCCGTACCCCCACAGCTCTCTACCCTGCGCGCGTCCCTGGCCAGCCCGGGCGGGCAAGTCTCACCATCGTGGCCGCTCTCTTCGCCCGCTCGCCTCCCAGCTGGGCCTGCCCACCCCAACTGCTCCAGATACGGCCGCCTCCGCGGTTGTGACACACTGCGAGGGAGGGGGCCTGAGACAGACATGCTGGGCCAGCAGTTGCCCTGCAGCATCACAGTGCCCGAGGAGGGGAGGGACCTGGGTAGGTCACAATGACACTTCCCCTCCCACCAGCGGCTCCCTAGTCCTGCCTGGCTGCTTCTCATGCCCAGAGCTGCCTCTGAGCTCCTGCGCCTTGCAGTCCGGGAAGCAGTCGTGTGACCGCGACACACGTGTGCATACAAACCCCCGCATCCATTCCGAGACCATTGGAAAAGCAGTGGAAAAATACTCCAAAACAAATGCTTGTTTCTCCCCCCAGATGTTTATAGTCGTCAGCACTGGCTGGTGTGGTGGGAAGACACTGATCTGTTAGCCAGAGACACCTCAACGCAGGAGAGCTTGCAAGATCAGACCAGCTCTGGGTCAGGACTCAAGCTTCTGCTTTCACCACTGCCTGCCTGCTTACCTACCGGAGAATTCAGTAAGATGGCACACATCCGCATCTGCTGCAAGCCCTCCATAATGGATTCAGGAATTCAGCGCTGTTTTAAATACTGTCAGAGTATCTCCCCTCTCCATGATCTCAAGTTTCTCCTCCTAACCCACTCCTACAAGAGCCCTTCCTACTTAATCCCCAAATGGGACACTTTGCATATATTCCAGAACATCAGGGTTCTCACTGCCTCTGCCCTGTTAGGATCTCCTCTCTTTGTGGCCACAGATGACATTGAAGAGCAAGGGATTTCCTCAGAATCCACCTTGTTGGGTGGGGGGAGGGAGTTCACCTGGCCTGTAGCCCTGGCTGTCCTGGAATTTGCTTTGTAAACCAGGCTGGCCTCAAACTCACAGAGATCCAACTGCCTCTGCTTCCCAAGGCATGTGCCACCATGCCCAGCTTAAGAGCCTCTTTAGTTGCCCTCATTACTAACTGGCTACACAAGTCCCTTTGTCTCCATTCCGGTAGGGGCTGGATGGTTCTTACACCTGAACCTCAACACGGAATTCCCTACCAAGAGCCACTTCATACTTAAGAGATGTAACCCAGCCTCTTTTCTCTGGCAAGTGCCCACCACACAAGTCACTGTGGGAAATCAAGGGTTCTTTAAGATGTAGGTGGAGCTGCTGTGGCCAGATGTGCCTCTCTGTTTCCAAACCTAGATGAAGACACACCTTTACTTCTGTGCTCAGGAACCAGCGGAGTAAAACTTATCTAGTTTGTTCTGTTGGCCCACCATTCATGTCTATGAGTTTCTTGAGGATAGGATGCATGTTTTAATTATCTTTACATGTGAGTAAGTACTGAACACACCTCCCACTAATACACAGCCTCTGAGATGGAACTGCCTATCCCAACGGCTCCAGATAAGCTGCCTCCACTGCTGTCACACACCATGAAGAGCTCTGGGGACAGAAGTACTAGGCCAACAGCTTCTCTGTAGCATCACAGTGCCCACAGCAAGGAAGGACTCAGGCAGGTCACAATCTTATAATGTAATAGCTTAAAAATGGAGACTCAGTCAGGTGGCGGTGGTGCACACCTTTAATCCCAGCACTCCAGAGGCAGAGACAAGCAGATCTCTGTGAGTTTGAGACCAGCCTGGTCTACAGAGTGAGTAGCCAGGGCTACACAGAGAAACCCTGTCTCGAAAAACCAAAAATAATAAAATAAAATAAAAATGGAGACTCACAGTTAAATTGTGTCAAACGCATGGCAAATGCTCAATAAAGAATGGTTACTGTTATTATTAGTTCCACAATTTATTTCTCTTCCTATGGCATATTTTATTACTTCTTCCATTCATTTATTACTTACCATTTTATATGCTTAGGATTACAGGTTGTGTGTACTTGTGTTTCAACATGCCTATAAAATTGCAACACTTGTGTTACATTGTTCAGCTTCCTACCTGCTCCACCAGGACTCAGACAATGTACCTGAATAAGTTAAATTTTCAAGTCTTCTGTATAAGCCATCAAATACATTATGAACAGGCTCTTAATGTCTTAGGGAAAAGCTGATGATAATAGTGACAGCGATGACATTTAATTGCATCTTATAATGGAGATACCCTTGAATATCCCCCTCCCCCATGGGATTTGATGGAGCCATGGCTATACTACAAGTGCTAAGCCTTTTGGTTCCAGAGGGAACAAAAGGAATGTTTACTGTCATTTATGAAACTGTTAGCATCGACCCCACCCCCAGTTTCTGAAGTCCTAATCCCCAGTGAGGTGGATTTGGAGATAAGGCTTGCAGAGTAAGGAGAAGACCCTGGGGCTGAAGAGATGGCTTAACTCTTAAGATCACTTGTCACTTAAGCAGAGGACCAGAGTTCAATTCCCAGCACCCACATGGCAGCTCATAACACTCTGTAACTCCAATTCCGGAGGTTCTGAAGTCCTCTTCTGGCCTGCTCAGGTACCACATGCATGTGGTACAGAGACATACATGCAGGCAAAACATCCACATTTGTACACATAGCAAGACAGCGGTGGTGCATGCTTTTGATCCCAGCACTTGGGAGGCAGAGGCAAGTGGATCTCTGTGAGTTCAAGACCAGGCTGGTCTGCAGAGTAACCAGGAAAGCCAGGGCTACACAGTAAAACCCTGCCTTGAAATACAAAAACAAACAAATCTATGCACATAAAATAAGGCCCTGTGGGCTGTACTGCAGCCAAAGACCAACCATAGTGACTCAGGTGGCCTGCACTGCTAGCTGAGGCCATCTATGGTGATGTCTGAGGGCCAGAAACCATGTGGAGGTGATCCATGCTCCTTCTGGCTGTTGAGAGCAAGGACGCTACTTTTGCTGTGACATTTATGACTGCAGAAACACAGTGGAGAGGGAGGGACATAGAAGGCTTCTGTGACAACCACCATCACCAAAAAAGTAGCAGCCTAGACAGAAAGCCATCAAAGAGAACTCTTAAAAAGTGTAATGGGGATTCTGAAGTGTGGCTCTCCACAATTGATGGCTTCTGGCAGGGATTCTGGAGAGGAAGGACTCTGTTCTATTTAAGGGACAGGTCACTGAAAGTTTGACCATGCTCCAATGAGTATATAGATAATACAGTTGGACTTGGGTTTAGTTTTTTTCTTATTTTTGTTTTTACTGGGGGTGGGGGGTGGGGGGTCACAAATATAAAAGGACTAAGAAAAGCACTAATGGACTGGGGTGCATGATGTGAAATTCCCCGAGAATCAATACAAATGTTGGGGGAGGGGAAGATAAGGCCCTAATCCAACAGGACTGGCATCCTTATAAAAGGAGAGAAAGTGTCTAGGGATGCTGTCTCACAGGTCACGTGAGGACACAGCAAGGCAGCCAGCTGCACACTAAGGAGACAGGCCTCAGGAGAATCTCACCCTTCCTGTACTTGATCTTGGACCTTCAGCCCAAGAACACACATTTCTACCCTCGGCACTGCCGGGTTTTGTATTTTGCTTTGGCAGTCTGAGTAGACTGGCAGAGACTTTAGAGTAAGAAATGTGTACTGGGGGCTGGAGAGATGGCTCAGCAATTAGGAACACTGGCTGCTTTCCCAGAAGACCCAGGTTCAATCTCCAGCACCCATGTGGCGGCTCACAGCTGTCTGTAACTCCAGTCCAAGAGGAGTCAGTGTTCTTTTCTGGCCTCCATTACCACTGTGTACTACACGTATACAGTACCCAGACACATACAGGCAAAGTACGCACATGCATAAAATAAAATGGAAAAATATCACATAGGACCTCATCAATATGATAATTTAAAAAATAAAAGAAGTATGTGCTTCTTTTTGATATTTAAGTTCTCATTCTTAAAATGATTTGACCTCAGCAATTTCAGGATGCTTACTGATCCTCTCCCCATCCCACCCTCATCCCACGTGCCCTTAACCGAGTAGACGTTTTAAAGAAAAAATGAACATGGTTTTCCCATTCCTATGTGCATGCGTGTGTGTATGTATGTGTTTCTACTTTAACTGGGCTACAGGGTGTTAAACATCTGTAAGAGCATTTCTGAATGAAATTAACATCAAATTAACCAGATGCCTTCCTACACGCAGATGGGCTCACCCAAATGAAGAACAGAACAGAGCACAAAGCTAAGTTACAAGGGAGCTTCTGTGCTTTCATGCATTTGGATTAGAACTGACACCATGGATTCTCCTTGGTCTATATCCTGCAGATTGCACACTCAGCACTTTAGCCACCATAGCAGCATGCACCAATCTTTATGATCAATCTCATTAGAGTGGGGGTGTGGCTTGATGGTTCCGCATCACCTTAGAAGGTGCAAGGTTCTGGGTTTGAGCCTCAGTATGGCATATATAAATGAAATTAAATCTCTTTAATCTATATCTAAGTAGATAAGTACATAAAGACATTTCTATTCCTTGGAGGGACCTAATAAGATCCCCTTTCTGCAAATAGAGAAACCACATCAAAGGCAGGCTGTTTGTGAGAATGCAACCTCCCACAGTGCATTCGAAAAGCCTTCTACCTCCACTGCACTCTGGTTAGCCAGTGTGACATACATAGTTCTGGTATACATTTCTACAGAGTGAGTTCATGTTACTGGAACAATTGCAATGACCTAAAAGTTGAGCCATACTCATTTGAATAGGAGATAACATCTATAGAATAAACAGGAAAAGTTAGTCTACAGAGGAATGAATATGTATATGCATATTTGTGTTTGTGGTAGGGAAGACTGAACCTTGAGCCTTGTATAGGCTAGACAAGCACCCTATAATCTATAACCTAGACAAGCACCCTATAACCTATAACCTAGACAAGCACCCTATAACCTATAACCTAGACAAGCACCCTATAACCTATAACCTAGACAAGCACCCTATAACCTATAACCTAAACAAGCACCCTATAATCTATAACCTAGACAAGCACCCTATAACCTATAACCTGTAATCTAGACAAGTACCCTATCACCTATAACCTATAATCTAGACAAGCACCCTATCACCTATAACCTAGACAAGCACCCTATCACCTATAACCTAGACAAGCACCCTATAACCAATAACCAATATAGCCTCAGTCCTTGTTATTTCTTTCTTTCTTTCTTTCTTTTTATTATTATTATTTTTGAGACAGGTTTCTCTGTGTAGCCCTGGTATCCTGGAACTTGCTCTGAAGACCAGGCTAGCCTCAAGCTCAGAGATCTGCCTCCTTCCTGAGTGCTGGGATAAAAGGTGTGAGCCAACACCACCCAGCTTCTTTTTTACCTCTTATTTTTGAGACAGTGTCACCGTGTTGCCTGGGCTAACCTTAAACTTACTAGGATTTGCATCCACCAGTCTCACCCTCCTGAGGGGCTGGGATCCAGGCCTACTGGTGATGTTCACATTAATTTGTGCAGTATTTCCTCATGTTGAGTAAACACTTTCTCTGCATTATTTCCTTTACTTCTCCCTACAGAAGAAAAACTTATCACTTTCATTGCACAGAGAAAGAATTTGACAGCTACAGAAGTTAATTCTTAGTCCTCATTAAACAACTGGTAAAAAGCCGAGCCTGACTTCACATCCAGGAGTCTGATGCCAGAGGCCTGAGCCTCAGTGTGATTGTTGGCTGTAAACCCATAACTGGGAAGCCAAACCTTACATGAAGGGGCTTGTCCATGTTCTATTAGCTCAGACCTGCAGGGTGCTGCCAGGTAAGGGGTGCCAAAGATGGAGTTTCCCATGTGGAAAGAACTAGGAAGAAGCTTCCATGCCCAGGTGCCCATGGCCTGTGATGGGCAGCAAGCAATATCTTCTCATTAAACAACCTGGGTTCAAGTACTTGACGTCTTAATTAGTGTTGCGTTTGTACCCCCACCTTCTTAAGGATGTTCATACTTAAGTGTTAATATTCCAACCTTACTATCTCAGGGTCTGAAGGACATTTGGAAAAGGAAGGATGAACATTTTGGTCATACGTCACAGACACAGTGGCCCCCTTTTCAAGTCTCCATGGTTACGGCAGCTGTAACCAGGCTACCACCAGGGATAAAGCAGATCTCAGGACAACCTTAAGACTACCCCCTTCCAGCAGCCCTTCTCCTTGGGAATTCCTCTGTAGTCGACTTTGGGTGGCTGGGTCTCTCTGTCTCAAATTGGTGAAAACAGTATCTTTATACTGGCCCTGATTCTTGGCACTCTGACTCATGCTGACTAGCTGATGTCACAAATGACCCGCTCACAGGGCATGGTCTCTTCAGCCTCAATTCTTGTTCAACTCCCCTGCCTGGGAATGGGAAGTGCCTTTGTTTTTCCCCCAACATAATATTTTTGACTCTTTAGGAATTTCTCATCATGCACCCCAATCCCTCAGCTCCCAATTGTTTCATAACTGCCCTTAACCCTTGAACCTCCCCTGCAAAATAAAATTAAAAATTAAAATTAGCAACAACAATAAAAAAAATCTCGCTGACCCCTCTGGGTAACAACCTGTTTCTCTATCAGCCATAGCCTTTTGTCACACCTGTCACAGCTGTTGTGTCTCCAGTTCTGGCTTGCACATACCATCCTGTTCCTGTCTTTCTCGCTTCTCCATCACCTTTCCCTTTATCATAGTGGCATTGGAAGCTGCAGTGTCGCACAGTGGACCCTTTTACCCAAACAGCTTTACTTGCAAATGTTCATTGCAATGAGTCATTGGTCTGGTTCAAGGTCTCTAGCTTCTGTCGCACCATCAATAGAGGACCCTTGCTGAGACTCCTCTCAGATATCCTGCTGGTACTGTGAGTCTGGAGATCCTGCAGCTTTGGTTCCAAAAGACCAGCTCCTTCACAAGCCCCAGCAGCTCATAGATGGGGGAGATGTTGGGGTGGGCTAACTCAAAGGCCTGGATCTGGGTCTAGGTGGTAGCTGAGTTGGTTAGCTGGGCCTCCACCACGTCCCCATGCCACTGAATGGTGGCCAACAAGGACCAGGACAGCTTTCCCACATCTACACCACCTGGGCCAGCTCTCTCCTCTGCCCACACCATTTTTGCCTCCGTGCAGCAGACACCAAGGGCAGGGCCAGCTCAGCAAGGCCCTCGGACATCAACATGACTTCAGGTGGCAGTCCAGACCACAGACATCTATCTGTAAGGCCCTCAGTGATAACACAGGCCACAGCCTTTGGCCATATCTACACCCTGATCCACTCATGGCCCTCTGGCTTCACAGACCTCCCATCTCATCATGGCTTCAGGTGGCTACACAAGCCACTCACATCAACATGGACCCCCAAGGCAGCAAAGCCTGAGGACATCACCAAATCAGCAGTCAGCAGTACTGACCGGGAACATCCACATGGATCTCGAGCTTCATCGTGGCCTGAGGCAGTAGCTTGGACCGCAGACACCAACATGGCCTCTGGTGGCATCACAGACTATGGTAGTGGGTTTTTACTGACACCTGTTAACCACACACATACCACACACAGAGCTCAGGAGAAGGGACCAAGAGGCAGTGAGTACTTGGAGCTAAATGTCAAGACTTCACAGAGAACAAAATGCAGAAGCCATTAAGGGCAAGGGACCAAGAAAAAGATTGTCTCCTTCATCAATTGCTTCAGGCACCCTTAGAGGCCAGCACCTAAGGCTTAGATCCCTCAAGACATCTAAAGTCAAGTCAACTCAGATAACCACCTACATATTTTAAAGAAACTGAGGCACTGGAAAGATGATTTGTCAAAACAATGAGAACCAAAATATCAATTCACAAATTAAGGTCTCAGGAGACAGACTCCTAAATACTATCTCACAGGGCCCACTCCCTCACAGAGCAAAAGTATACCATTGAGTAAATACCTTGTTGAGTTTTTAAAATTATGTATTCTTGCGGGCAGTGGTGGCACACACCTTTAATCCCAGCACTCAGGAGGCAGATGCAGGTGGATTTCTGAGTTCAAGGCCAGCCTGGTCTACAGAGTGAGTTCCAGGACAGCCAGGGAATAACAGAGAAACCCTGTCTCGAAAAACCAAAAAAAAAGGAAAAAAAAATTATGTATTCTCCCAGTATATGCTGTCTTAGTTAGGGTTTTACTGCTGTGAACAGATACCATGACCAAGGCAACTCTTATAAGGAAAACATTTAATTGGGTCTGTGTTATGGATAGCCCTGGGTTGTTTGTAATCTGCTAAATTCTGCCCTCCCGTGAAGGGCTTCAGACAAGGAGTGAGTTACACTGTGACTTGTGAACCAATCCCTTAATGAATAAAGGAGTCAATCACTGGGTGCAGAGGAGAGACTTCTGGGTTGGAGAGAAGAGAGAAGGAGGAGAGAAAGAGGTGCCTTTGGAACAGGGACAGCATGTAGTAAGATGTAGCAAATAGAGTCTCCTGTATCATGGCAGATCCACAAGGATTCACCACCAGAGGAATCAGACTTTGACAAGGTTTACAAGATCAGGTTTTAGTTGATGCGCCCAGAGGTTGGGTTATCATTGTTTCTGAACTAAGTTTGTGTTGTGTTTTCCTGCATGAGGCGGCTCATCTGGGTTCAAGAAAGGTACAGCAGCAAAGTGTGGGTTTGCCTGATGTGCACCACAGAGGCCATGGGGTATTGAAGAATGGGGCTGGCGTGGTAGCGACCGCCAGTGGGAACCTAGTGAGCTGGGTGGAGAGATCGTGGAGCTCTGAGTCAGAGCTCCACAAGATGAAAGCCATTGCCCGCCAGTGCATGGCTGGCCAGTCAACTAGGGATGAGAGAACCAGGGAACAGCACAGGGACATGTGTCACACATTCCTTCTTTTTTAATATTTCCCAAAACAGGGCTGGCTTACAGGTTCAGAGGGTCAGTCCATTGTCATCAAAATGGGAGCAAGGCAGCATCCAGGCAGGCTGGTGCAGGAGGAACTGAGAGTTCTACATCTTCATCTGAAGGCTGCTAGCAGAATACTGATTTCCAGGCAGCTAGAATAAGGGTCTTAAAGCCCTCACCTGCAGTGAAACATCTACTCCAACAGGGCTACACCTTCTAATAGTGCCACTCACTGGGCCAAGCATATACAAACCATCACCTATTCCTTGTTTGAAAAGAAAGGACCTGAAGGGATTACTAATCCTTACAGCTTGGCAGTAGTTTGTGCTCAGCATGCACAAGACTCTGAGTTCCAAAATACACACACACACACACACACACACACACACACACACAGAGGCACACGCATGCGCACACACATGAGCATGTCTTTGAGCCACTATCTGCAGCACCTAAAAACCAAGTCTTTGTCACTCCTCTGGGAAACCATAAAATGCACGAATGGACAGAACACTACACTATTATAAACATGGCTAGGATCTTCAGAATATCCTAGATCTGTGTGTGTTTGCCAGAAGGAGGCTAGCTAGCATCTACTGCCAAAAAGAGACCAGGACTAGGCATGGCAGCATCACAGGATCACAGGCAATTTCGCCAGCTCCCACCTTTGTACTAGACTAAGGAGAAGTAGAATTTCAGACAACCCTTGGAAGAGGCAGCTTTCTGTTAGAATCCAGCTAAGGCCAATGGCAACCAGGAGTGTGGCTCATCCACCTGAGTTATCTTGGTGAAGCCACCAAGCTGTCTTTGTCAATGGCAGTACATGCTTGTGAGCTGAACAAGGACAATACTAAAAGCTGCCTCCTCCCTGCCCTCACCCCATAGCCTTGATGTTTGCCTTTATTGCTCCCCAATTCCTTAATTTTTTTTTATTTTTTTTTGGGGGGGGGGTTTCGAGACAGGGTTTCTCTGTGTAGCCCTGGCTATCCTGGAACTCACTCTGTAGACCAGGCTGGCCTCAAACTCAGAAATCCACCTGCCTCTGCCTCCCGAGTGCTGGGATTAAAGGTGTGCGCCACCACTGCCTGGCAGCTCCCCAACTCCTGCTGCCTCTGTTCCTTCCTTCCTCTGATGCTCAAGACCCAAATCCGACTTTAGCCAACTCATCTTTATTTTTACACACCCTCTTACAAATCTAGCTTCATTCTAGGTGCAACAATGGAAGGTAAGAATTTGACCTCGGGTGCCAGTTAGCCTAGTTTACAATCCCAGCACCCCTTAACAGGTAAAGAAAGCCCAGCAAGTAAGTTACTGAACCCTACTATATCTGGTTTGCCATCTTCAGCCCGGCCTCACTGATGTGTTGCAAGATACAATTTGCTAACATATGGAAGGTACATAGAAAGGTGGCTGGCACACTGAGTGGGTGACACAGCTAAGGAGTATGAGGCAGGAAGAACACTCTGACTATTAAGCCTCCTCAAAACATGTCTCTTGATTAAATGAAATGAATGTAGCCCTGGATGTCTTGGCTGTCCTGGAACTCACTCTGCAGACCAGGCTGGCTTCAAACTCAACGATCCACCTTGCTTCCAGCTCCTGGGCGCTGGCATTAAAGGTGTGTGTCACCACACCTGGTGAATGATTTAAGATTAAGTGCAAGAAAATGTCTGAAAAGAGAAACGTATTTCAGTAGTGGCCTCAGAAAGAGGAGCACAGCTGAGCATCGAGTTGCACATGTTAGATAAACTAGAAAAAAACAAAGAACAGAGAACTGTTAGAATGAACTAAACCAACCAGGAGCAAGAATAATAGGGACTATAGCTCAGACCACATGGGTGCAAGTTCTCTCTGCAGCCGGAAGTGGAGTCAAGCAAACCTTGAGGTTAGAACAGAGATGGGGAACTTCCAAATAAAGGCAGCGGTGGCTGGACTCTCAGAGATAAAACTAGACTCCAAGAGAGCAAAAGGTAAGAAAAGGATCCCCACCACAGGTCATACTCCTCACCCATCTCCCCACCACAGCCTGTTGTACTTACCCACCCCCTACACCTCTGTCACCTTCCACAGCCCCACAGAGAAGAAGGCACGGAGCTTAGCAGGGAATGCTGTACTGCCAGCATGGGAAAATAAGCATTTTACACAAAGATGGAGATGGGGAGGAGAGGCGGGGCAGAGCTCCAGATCCTGGTCTAGATCCTGGGTTCTAGCACCAATATAGGAAAAAGAAGTAAGAATGGTTTCTTTCCAGAGCCTATCACCTCTGAAGGTGGAGACTGTTGGTTACAGTTTAGGCATACAAGATACATCTCCATATAAATAACACTGACATTATTGTTAAAGTGGTTTTATTCCTTCAAACTGAAATATGTCTACAAAAGTTCTCTGGATCTTCAACCACGACTTCAAATATGATCTTACGCTTTTCAATGTCCCTCTAATCTAACAGTCTCACCTCAGGTAGGACAAAAGGATCAAGGGGTGTTAAAAAGTTTCAAAAAGCTACCAGAAAGTAGGAGAGAGAGGTAAGCTTAAGTCTGTAGCAGTAAAACTAGAAGTGGGCCGCAAAACCCTTGCCGGTGATGAAAAGCAGGCACATGTCGCCGTGCCAGGCTTCTCTGGCACTGTCCCCTGTCAACCCCTCCCAAGTTCACTTCCCTTCTCTTGGAGCAGAGGAGGTCCAGTTACCCCTCAGTCCCACTAAGGTGCAGGCTGCCAAGGTTAAGTGTTTATATTACAAACAAAACAAACAGCTTTAGAAAGCTGATGGCCATGGTAGCACAGGCCTTCAATCACAGTGCTGGGGAGAAGGCCAAAAGCTCAGGAGTTCAAGGTCATTCTCTGCCTACGTAGTGAGTTCACTTTGAGGCAAGCTTGATTAGGAAGATCATCACGCTACACACACACGCACACGCACACATGTGCACACTACCTCTATCTTACCCAGAGAAATAAAACTCCTTCTTAGTGGATGCTTGAGACTGAGGATAATGGCAAATCCTAATATATGTGTGTGTGTGTGTGTGTGTGTGTGTGTGTGTGTGTATTCTTTACTATATTTATCATATACATATATATGATAAAGATAATAAATTGGGTGCCAGCAAGATGGCTCAGGAGGTAAAGGTGCTTACTGCCAAACCTGAAGATCTGAGCTGACCCACATGGTGAAGAGAAAGAACCAACTCCCACAGGCTGTCTTCCTCTGATCTCCACACAGATGCTGTGCTGTGCCTGTGCACATACATAACGGTTAAGTAAAATGTCAAATTTATAAGTTGGATACAGTATGAAATTAATCACATACTTGATAAGAATATAGATCACAGTAACACTTTAATGACAGGTATGTTCTCTCCCCTCTCTCTCTCTCTCTCTCTCTCTCTCTCTCTCTCTCTGAACCTTACTGCATTGTGTGTATTCAGTTTTGTACCCTCTAAGGTTAACCAAGGCAAATGAGGTTGTGAAAGGCAAGACCTCAGATAGGTGGACAGGTTGGAGCAATGCCTTAAGACAGGGAAAATGGTAGCTGAGTGGAAGAGGTTATGTTTAGCAGGTGTGAGACCCTGAATGACCCCCAGCGCCATAAAAGAGCCGAGCATGTGTTTCATCAAAAGGCCCAGAGACTGACTAACAACATCTAGATCCAGGGCAGGGCTTACTAAGCTTCTCAAGGTGCCATGCTCATTGCATTTAACTTCTAATTCAAAATACCAAGGAAGAGAAGCAAAACACAGAGGGAGAGGAGCCTAGGAGCCTACATATTAGCATTTCTCAGTTAACTTCCAATGAGCAGGGTGAAATCAACCAGGGCCAAAGACAAGCAGCTTGCCTAACTAAGGCAGAGGTAAACTCACCACACTGAGAGGTCAAAGTCCACTGACCTGCAGCTTTTCCATACAAAAGCAGAAAGTTGGGCTGACCGCTCCCTATATGCTGTTCTCATACACCTTTTTTTTTTTTTCCCCGAGACAGGGTTTCCCTATATAGCCCTGGCTGTCCTGGAACTCACTCTGTAGACCAGGCTGGCCTCGAACTCAGAAATCCTCCCACGTGCTGGGACTAAAGGCGAGCACCACCACTGCCCCGCTCTCATAGACCTTTCTTTCAGCCATTTCTTCTGGCAGCTTTCAAAGGAGACTGTGGGTTTAGGAAAAACCTCCAAGTCCGGAGTATGCATCAGCCTGTCCTCCACCCAGAGACACCAACAGTGCTGCTGGGGCAGCAACCAGGTGGCCAGAGCAGCTGCCCTGTGCTTGCAACAGTAAGAGCTCTGACCATCGTCTTTGGAGGCCAGTGGTGACACCACTCAAGAGGCTGAAGCAGAACCATCACTTCATCCAGGAGTCTATTGGCCAATCCAGGCAATGTGGTGGTGTGAATACCATCACAAGAGTTGGTTGGTCAGTAGGTTGGCTGTTTTCTTAACTCACAGATTTATTTATGTGTGTGAGTATTTTGCCTGCATGTATGTATGCATACCATTGTGTACCTGATACCCGAGGTCAGATCCCCTGGAACTGGAGATGCCGATGGCTGAGCCAGCATGTGGATGCCCAGAAGCATACCGAGGCCCTCTGCAATGTAACAAGTGATCTTAATCACTGAGCCGTCTCCCCAGGGCCTGTTTTGTTTTTAAAGGAGAAAGTAATCTTGTCATACAACTATGAAAAGTCTGCCTGTGTGCACAAGGAGCAAAATCAGCGTGATCAATGAAGCTGGTTTTGGTTTTCCTAAGCGTGGCAATGGTGTGTGAAACAGTGTACTTTCATTATGTAAAAGAAAGAAAAACTGTAAGGAAGGGTGAACACATCTGAGGACCAGCAGCAGTCACCCTGGGGCAGATAGTGGGGCATAGGAATGAGTACATGTGGGGACAAACTGGAACGGAGAGGCCTTGTCTGCCATGATGACTCTTCTACACCTTGTGTGTTGTTTTGTAAAACTCAAGTAGCAGGGGATGTTACAGGCCACATCTTAGAACTTCCTCTCTCCCTCAGGTGCTGGCTATCCTGCTGCCTGCCCACCTCTACCTGATCCCGCCACCCACACCATCCCGCCACCCACACCATCCCGCCACCCACACCATTGCAGCCTCCTGTCTAACCACGGGTCAGCTGCTCCTGCTGTCCTGGGCACTCCTTAAGTTAGAATGTCTGTTCCACATCACACACTGCAGACACGTGAGAGCTGATCCATTCTATCTAGTTTTCCCTGATCCATCTGCCTATTAACAATGAACTCCAGCTAGAGAATGACAGCGAAGACTGGGGGGGGGGGGGGGGGGGATAGAACACCAGAGAGTCAGGAGGCCTGGGTCTTATTCAGGCTATGACTTAGGACAAATGGTTTCACCTTTCTGAGTCTCGGTTTCGTTAACTAAAAAAGAAGGTGGCTGTAAGATACCATCTGCAACTGAGACTCTCTAGACACAACCTCTCCCAGTCGCAGCATGCACTGCTCTTTGTGGACACCGATCCCCCTCTGAGACTAGCCAGGATGTGTGGTGTCTTGAATGGCACCATCTAAATGCAAGCAGCATAAGCCATTTTAAAACATTCTAGAAGCCTAATTACAAAAAGTAGAAAGAGCTGAAATTAGTTTAACCGATTTTATTTAACCCAATATATCCAAAATAGTATCATTTAAACATACAGTCAATATAAAAACCTTTGTTTTCCATTCTTTTATTTTTATTTTTTAGTACTTGGTCTTTGAAATCCAGTGTGTGTGTTTTACAGTTACAGCATGTGTCCACATGGATGAGCCACAATTCAAATGTTCAAAGGCTACCTTTGGCTGATGGCTACTGTGCTGGCCTACCAAGAAGACCCTCCCTTCAATCTGACCTCTTTAAGCCCAGAGCTGAGGACCAGCCTACATCCTTGGAAAGGTCAAAGTAACAGCAGCAGTTTGGGTTTCTCACCTGATGGGCAGGTGGTTAGGGTACAGACAGCCCTGCAACAGTCAGGTAAAAATAACCAGAGCCCCATGGGCCACCAGCAACGACTGTGAGGAGCATCAGGAGAGAGCAGGAAGACAAGCCGGCACAATCAAGCCAATCTGTTCACAGCACAGGACAGCACAGACACCAAAAGCGCATGCCCTCTTCCACCAGTCCACTCAGCTGGGCCTGGGACTAGCCACTGCTCACAAGAACTCTCCCTCAGGGCTGTACTCATAGAAGAGGCCCCGTGAGAAGAGGACGAACTTACAGACCGGAAGGCTGAACCCTGGCCAACAGTCACCCATACAGGAATGTGAGCCAGACTCAAACACTGTGCAGCCTTGCTCTGCAGCTTCACAGAACTTACAACACTGGCAGAGGCAAACAGTCCCACCACCACCAAGGCCCTACTGCAGGAGGGGCGGGAGTGGGAGGGCGGTGGCCTGGGAAGCAAAGAATGCTGGGTAACCCTTGAGCGAGCCTGGAAAGCCAAGGATCTGCAACAGAGCACTACAAGACCCTCCAGCAGTTACAGTTAAGCCATGACAGAGGCCTGAGGAGGGCCCAGCAGCTAGAATGCATCCTGCTCAGGAAACAGGGCAACACAGCAAAGGAGCTGTCAGCCAAACCTGCAAACACCGGGCCCAAGTTTCCATTAAAAAGAATCTGGATTTGTACCCTGTGGGCCATGGAAGCCATTAAGGTGTTTCTTCTAGGGCAGTGAATGTGCAGATCCTCACTTCCAAACCAATGTCATAAGGTGTGTGAGTCACAGATACTCAAGAGGCTGGAGGGTGGAGTTCAGTACTTGAGCCCAAGCAGTCTGGGCCAAGTTGGGCAATGGCAGTGAAGGAATCACTGCCAAGGGATTTCAACCCTTCCCAAATCCTTTTCTCTTCCCAGCGATCTAGGGTCTATTTGAAAGTCATACCAAAAAATGATGGTTCTAGTTCCCAAGTCTTCTGGAATTAGATGGATTTCTAAGTGTCTATGAAGTTTCCTCTTCTAGAGAAAAGCTGTTGACTCACAGTTCCTAAAAATCAAGCAACAAAAGGCTAGCAAATCCCCTGCACGCTTGCCATCCACAGGAATCCAGTGTGGGTGGCCAGCTGAGGGCCTCCATCCCAGCAGCACTAGAGCAGTCTGTATTTTCTTACACAGAAATGCTGAGGCGTGTGCAGTGCCTTCTCCCTGGGTTTGTCCCCCCCACCCCCAGTCCTCCTTAGCCCAGCCCCCACGGATCTTACAGCTCACCTGATTACCCAGTTCCATTTTCATCTCTCAGCCCTGAACCTGGCCTACTTTTCACACCACACAGCAGAGAGACTTGGGCATTATTCAAACAATGGACCAAAGTAGGACCCAGAGAAAGGACCAAGGAGAGACAGTGGTGAGACTCAGTTGGCTGGACAGGTCGAAAGGTGGTGGGGTAGGGTGGGAAGACACTGGGTCTCAGAGAGCAGCCCTTGGCCCCTGGCATGCTGGAAAACTGAGCTAAGACTCAGCGGCACCAAGAAAGATCACATTCCCCAGAGATAAGGTCAGGCAGGCTCACTTTGCTCCCAGTGGCCACCTGGGTGGGTCAGAAGCCACATCCTGTCATAATAGCAAAATGCCTCTAGCAAAAAGCCTCTTGCCCCACTGCAGGACCAATGGGAGGGGATGGTGGACTGATTCCAGCATCTGTGGGAGGGGTGGGGAGAGGGGAGAGGGGGAGGGGCATAGGGGAGGAGGGACCCTGGATTTACTCAAATCCAAATACTGAGCTGTGGAGCAATTTTCAGAGGTAAATGGCCAAGGGCCACCCCACCACATTTGTGAATCCCAGCTCACTCAGCAACCGATTTTGAAAGTCACCCCCTGCCTTTGTCAAGAAACCAGAATGTCTCCTACTCTTAAACCCCTCCTTTTTGAGGAGCTGTTGCAGTGGTCTGGGCAGCCAGCCGGACTTGTGTTCTATACCCTGGACCTCAGGCACCTCTGTTCCCACGCTCCCTTTGAGGCCAGCCACAGTGGGATACCAAAGGGAGGGTTCAGAGGCAGCAAGCCATGCCCACCTGCCTTGGTCACTCTTTCTAGAACGAATGGGCCCACTCCACGGTGCCATCTGGGACCCAGCCACTGGGCTCAACTTTTCCGCTTCTGTAGATGTGGACTGTAAGAGGTAGAGGCAGCCAGGTAGCACCACTCAGTCCTGGAGGGTGAGTGGGTAGAGCCGAGAAAGTGTGGCCTTCTGGATCCGGCGGAAGAGCTGGGTCAGCTGGTAGAGGAAGGGCAGTGAAGAAGGAGCTGCTGTGGAAGAGAGACTATCATGAGAGCTCTACCCTCAGCCCCTCCATGGTAGCTAGGAAACATACCTGGGCCTCCTGTTATCTGTGGTCTCCTCAGCAACAAGGAATTTCTCTTTCTCTGAGATGTTTTCTCCACTTGAATTACGGTAACTTTAAGTATTCTAGACAAAACATCCACATTTAATACATCTTCATCTTTCTGATATTTACACAGATGCTGGTGACTCTCAGAGAAGCCTACACCGTGTTCCAGTGTCTTGGGTATATCTCGGGTGTGTCTTGCTTTCTTCCAAATGCCTCTTTCTTAACTCCCATGCTTAGGTCCATATTAAAATTTTTTTATTGGGGCTGGAGAGATAGCTCAGTAGTTAAGAGCACTTGCTGCTCTTGCAGAGACCTGGGTTCAGTTCCCAGCACCTACATCGGAGGCTCACAACCAGTTCCAGGATATCCAGCACTTCTGGCGTCCAAGAAAACCAGGTACGCATGTGGTGCACAAACACATATGCAGACTAATGCATAGTTTTTTAAGTCTAAAAAAATGTCTATTAAGCCCCAATTAGGGTGGGTGGGTGGGAGAATACCCCCATAGTGGCAGAGGGAGGGAATAGGGAGGTTCCAAAGGGGAGATCTGGAAAGGGGGAAACATTTGAAATGTAAATAAAGTAGAAAACAAAAATTAAAAAAAAAAAAAGGCAAGCCCCAATTCTACTTCCTGAAAGGAATAACTAACAACCCTGGCAGCGGCGGCTGCCACTGAGGAGAGCCATTTGGAAGATTTTCAATACACTTATGCTTTTCTATGCTTTTCAGTTTGGAGCCTGATGACAGTTTTACCTATTTTACCACAAATTAACTACATTGAAAATTTAAAAAAAAAAAATCTACCGTTTGTTTTGTTTCCTTTTTTGGATTACAGACTTAAAAAACAAACATACAGGAAATACCTATTTCTACCTTTGTTTTGGTTTGATTTGGGGAGGTTGTTTTATTTTGTTTAGGGCGGGGTCTCATGTAGCCCAGGCTGGCCTGGAAATGTACAGGCATGGATGATTGAGCTGAGTCTTCTGCTTTCATCTCTTAATGCTGGGACTATAGGTGTGAGCCACCACACCAAGTTCTATGGGGTGTTTGGGAATTGAACCCAGGCCTTAGTACATACCGGGCAAGCATGGTATCTGAGCTCATCCCTGACCTCCAAAATATTGAAAACATATTTCTTTCTTAAACAGGAATAACACCCCAGCACTTTAGGAAGCTGGGACAGGAGCTTCACCTGGGACTAGAAGGTGAGGCCAGCCTGGGCAAGGCCAAGAGACACACAGAGACCTGCCCCTCTAAATGGGGGGAGAGGGGGGAGAGCAGTGTTTAGGACTAAGGAGGTGGCTCAGTGGGGAAAGTACTTGCCGAACAAGTGTTAAGACCTAAGTTTGAATCCCAAACACCCACTTGAAAGCCAGGCATGGGGGTAGCACATGCCTGTAGCCCCATGGCAAGCTCCATGTTCAGTGAAGAGACTCTCAGAAAATAAAGAAGCAGGGCTGGGGCAGTAGCTCAGTGATAGCACAGTCATTCCTCGGGTATGAGGTCCTCAACTTAATCCCCAGTCTTCATCACCATCGTTGTCACCATCATGTGGAGTAGTTAACACCCAAGCATGTAAACATGTGTGCATTCAGGCTCACACACACATTCACGTTCACACCTGCATACACACACGCACGTATTCCATATGCCGCCTAACGCCACCCCCGGCCCTCCACATGTTATTTTTCTTTAAAGTAACAGACCTCCTTTTTCTTCTTTCTTCGTCTTTCTATTTGCAGCCGCCCTCCAAAGTCCTCCCCTCCTGAGGAAGCTTTGAACTGCCTACCTAGTACACACCCAAGTTTGAATGACTTTCTTCCTCAGCATTTAGGAGATCAGGGTTTAGGGGAAGTCACAAGGAACTTCTAAATTCTTATCAAATATGCAAAGTAGACAGTCAATGACAGATGGGAAATCACAGAAACTAAACTTCCCCTTTTCAAACAGCAAATGCACGCTTCCCAGCACAAATGCACCAAATGCACGCTTCCCAGCACAATTAGGTGTGTCTCTGGAAGCTGCAGGTGGCTTGCCTGTAGAACCAACAGAGCTGTCCAGAGGGGACATTCCTGCTTAGAGTCTACCAAAGGAGAGGGGAAGTGAGGAAAACAGGGATCTAAAGTTAAAGGCGGCAGCTTTAAAAACAGGCAAACTGTGACTCTGCTCTACTCTCTCTGGTTTTTAGATTTCTCAACCAACAGTGAAAGAAAATAGAAGGTTTCTCATTTCTCCTTGGTTTTGAAAGTTGCATAATCCTATCCTACATCTAAATTCTTGAGAAAGATGCAGACTACTTAACATAGAGGGTAAAGCAGAGGCCTGGCTTGATGATGTGCACTCACAACCCCAGCATTAGGAGGCAGAAACTAAAGGGTTGATGCCATTCTGCACTGTACAGCAAGACTTGCCTTTTTCTTTTTAAGTAGGAGAGGGTGTTTCTCAAATGGTAGTCACCTAACTATAGTCCAGTGGCTGCGCATCTGAGTGATCACTACACAGGTGTTTTCCCAAGCCTCACCTCTACTTCACAGTGAGAGGCCCAACACAAATCAGTCTATAAACCAGAATACATTTAGCTGTTTCAAATTTTTTCCCCACATCTTCTAAAATGCGCCAGACTTTCATTTACAATTTCAGGGTTACACTAGCCAGGATCAACTTGGATCAACACACTCAATTTTAGGTGTTACCATGAGGAAGCTTCTTTAAGTTACGTTCTGACTAGAGGTCGCCCCTGGATGGAGCAGGTCCTAGGTGAGTTCATCAGCATGCAGGGCGGCAGGGAAATGTTCTCCAACTGCTCTCCTAGGTTCTAGGCCTGGTCACTCCTCCAGGTAAGGTAGACTCTTTGTGGCGGAGGCTCAGTGTCACAGGAGGTGGCTCCCTCCCAGGCCGTACCTACTCTCACAGACCCTGCTGTACACCCCTTCACTCACCTGGGTCAAACCGCAGAACCAAGAGACAAAGGATCAAGGCAGCCAGAAGGCCCTTTCTGAGGGGCTGGGAGAGGAGGTGGCTCACCACAGAGCCCCAAAGCCGGCGAAGCAGCAACAGCAGTGACAGGAACTTACGGGAGAATGAACCTAGGGGACAGAGCATCATCGCAGGGTGAGTCGGGCACACCAGATCTGAAGAATCAATCCAAACTGAATGAAAATGATTTCCTTGTACAGCTCACTAATTAGTTCAAAAGAAAATACTGAAAGCTAAAAAAAAAAAAAAAAAAGGCATTGTTTGCTTAGGGGGTTGGTTTGGGTTGGCTTTTGTAGTGCTGAGGATGGATCCCATGACCTCGTAGATGCTTGGCAAGCATTCTACCACTGAGCTGTGGGTCTCTGTGATCTGGTAGCTCCACTGCTGCCTAAGATGATCTAAGGACAGGCTGTACGAAGATGCAGTTAGTGCATACAGGACCTATGCATCTGTGTGAGCATTCCTCACATCATGGACTGACTTGGGGAAAATAACTTAAAGGCTTGCTTGTGAGACATGGAGAAATGGAGGGCCTGTAACATATGCAGGAAAGAACTCAAGACTGGCCAGGCAGTGGTGGCGCACGCCTTTAATCCCAGAACTTGGGGGGCAGAGGCAGGCGGATTTCTGAGTTCGAGGCCAGCCTGGTCTACAGAGTGAGTTCCAGGACAGCCAGGGCTATACAGAGAAACCCTGTCTCAAAAAACAAAACAAACAAACAAACAAAAAAAAACCAACAACAAAAAAAAAGAACTCAAGACTGGGATTCTGAATGAGATGAATCCCAGCAGTCCAAAAATAAGCGATGTCCGTCCTCACAGAACCCCCGGACTTGCCACATAGGTTATGGTTGTGCTCATTCTCATTTCTAGAATTGTTTGGGGAGAGAGAACCTCTACTGAAAATGCCCCTACCACATTGCCTGTGGGTAACCCTGTGGGGTATTTTCTTGATTAATTATTGATGTTGGTGAGGCTATCCCACAAGGGGCAGTACCATCCCTGGGCTGGTGGCCCTGAGTTCTATAAGAAAGCCAGCTGAGCAAGTCCTATGGAGCAAGCCAGTAAACAGAGCCCCTCCACGGCCTCTGCATCAGCTCCTACCCAACTTCCTTTAATGATGAACTGTGATGTAGAGATGTAAGATGAAATAAACCCTTCCTCCTCAAGTTGTTTTCATAGTGTTTTATCACAGCAATAAAACCTAACTAAGACAATGGTGGTGGGCCTGGGCACTCCCGCCCCCACACCGAAACTACAACCTGCTAACAGAGAAGTGAATCTATCCCAGCAGGTCCACACGGAAAGGTACTTTGGAGAACATGATTATAGTTTCCTGATTAAAATAATAGGCTTTCCTGTAAATTTTAAAAAGAAGGCGGTTAATGATTCCTAAGCTGTACAAAGACAGTGCTGAAAGAGTGGGTACAGCTCATTGTTCTTCTAGTTCTCCCCTGAAACGGTTGTTTGTTCCTGGTGGTGGATCAGCACATAAAAATGTACTTGATGTAGAATTGTAAATCCAGTGTAAGCCTCCAGGGCTTCTCTTCCAAATGGCTATTCAAACTACATACAAGTTCACTGAATTGGACAGTCCTTCGATCTGTGATTAATCTCTGTGTTTTGGTTTTGTTTTTAATTTGCAACCATTTTTGCCATATCTAAATTTTTGTTTAGTTTATTTATTCCACCACACAATAAAGTGATATCACAGCAAATAGAAGGGATGCAACCATTTTTTATAATCAAGTTAACACACACACACACACACACACACACTATATATATATATATAGTTCCTACGCTTAAGAAACTCAGAAATGGCCGGGCAGTGGTGGCGCACGCCTTTAATCCCAGCACTTGGAAGGCAGAGGCAGGTGGATTTCTGAGTTCGAGGCCAGCGTGGTCTACAGAGTGAGTTCTAGGACAGCCAGGGCTTTACAGAAAAACCCTGTCTCAGAAAAAAAAAAAGAAAAAGAAAAAAAGAAACTCAGAAATGTACAGGGGATGCCTCCAGACCCCTTCGCAGAGACCACAGTCCCGTGTCCTACCTTCCTGGCTCAGCTTCTGGGGCTCCTGGGAGTTCAAGGGCTCCTGCGTGTGCTGTTGTCGTGCTGTGTGAATGGCCTGGAGCACCTCTACCTGCTGCTCCTCGCTGAAGGCCGCAGAGCCCACTGCCAGCTCCTCAGCCTCTGACAAGCGACCGGAGGGAAGCAGCAGCCGGAACAGGTAGAGTTTGGCCAGTGATCCGTATTCAGGAAGGCCCTGGTTATCTGGGTCTTGGAGCCAGGCACCAGCCACATCCAGCACAGCTCCGGGCTCTTTCATTTTGCTGTATAAAAGGATGCTGTGTCCCCAAACAACATGGTCCCCAAAAAAGAAGAGTCAGTGCTCTACAGGTGGCTTATCCTCAAAACCACAATAATCCTACACTCCCAGGTCCTCCAGCCCGTCCCTGTGGGGCATGGACCCTGTTAAGAGTTAGAGACCAAGGGCTAGAGAGATTGCTCAGTGGTTAGAGCACTGACTGCTCTTCCAGAGGTCTTGAGTTCAATTCCCAGCAACCACATGATGGCTCATAACCATCTGTAATGGGATCTGATGCCCTCTTCTGGTGTGTCTGAAGAGAGTGACAGTCTACATACATACATACATACATACATAAAATAAATAAATCTTAAATAATAATAATAAGAGACTGGGGGTGGGAGACAGTGATTAAGAGTGAGCACTGCTATTGCAGAGGACTGGAGTTTTAGTTACAGCAACCATACTGAGCAGCTCAAAACCACCTGTAATTCAGGCTCGGGATATCTGAAACCATCTTCTGGTCTCCTAGGGCACTGGCATTCATGTGCACACACAAATAACTTTAAAAAATAATAGTAATGTTTCTTAAGAATTAGATACTGAGGGCTGGAGAGGTGGATGCTCAGAAGCTAAGAGCACTGGCTGTTCCTCCCAAGCACCAGGTTTGATTCTCAGCACCTACATGGAGGCTCACAATTGTCTGTAACCGCTGTTCCAGGGAATCCGACACCCTCTTCTGGCATCTGTGGGCACCGGGCACACATGTAGTACAGACACACAATATATGCACTATAGACAAACACTCAGGCAAAACACCCTTACACGTAATAAAACAAAACGTAAAATATTTGCTATGCAGCCCTGAGGCCCAGAGTTGGGACCCTGGCAGCCATGTAATAAGCTGGATGTGGCTCCACCCACACCTGTAATCCCAGCATTGAGGGGAAGAGCTGGGAGGATCACTGGCACTTGCTGCCTAGCTAAGAAAGAATGTGAGGTTCAGGGAGAGACCCTGCCTCAAAGGAATGAAGCAGAGGGTGATAGAGGACTCCAAGTACCCTTCTCTGATCTCCATGCACACATGCATATGCACACCACACACACCCCCACATACACACAGGCATCAGGAAGCCTGACTGGCTCTGTCACCCCATCGGCCTGCTTCACTACTATCTTGTACGTGCATGTGTGCTCTCCTTTCTTCTAGCCTACTCCCAAATGCCTGCTCTGTGGTGTGAGGTCTGAACAAGGTGGGGAGACCTGAATTCGAAGGGAACTGACTGGGAATGAAGACAAAGGAGCCAGGAGACCCTGACTCACAAGCGCCCATGATCCCACCCTGACCCAGTACTAGCACAAGGACCTACCACAGCTCTAGGACTTTGGGAGGCAGCTTTTCAGGAACCTGGTAATACTGGAGGACCCAGGACAGGGCTTCTCTCCATCGATCCATTTCTGCCAGAGCCTGGATCCCCACAACACACAGAGAGCATTTCACCTCCACAACACTGAGAACAGAAAACACAAGTCAGGTTCATACATGTTTCCCCTCTCGACACACCTTCTTCCACGCTGGGACAGGAAGCCATTGTCCGATTCAGAGGCTACTGCCTTTACCTTTTCTGTTATTTATTGGCCCAGGCCTCACCATTGGTCTCTTGGGCTGCCCTTCCACCCTGGAGTTAAGTTCTGGAAACCTTTTAGAGGCAAATGAACTATTGCCCAACACATAACTCTGCAGCGAGTGGAATGAGAACTGAACAAACAGAACAGCCCACTGCAAACATGCAGCAAACAGGGCACACTGGCGGACAGTGGGAGTTGAGAGTGTGCTGACTGAGCAATGGGCTTGGGGTGAGGCTTCTGGATGGGTGCTCCTATAGGAATTTAACTGGTCTTTTAAAATTATCTATGTCCAGCCGGGCAGTGGTGGCACACGCCTCTAATCCCAGCACTTGAGAGACAGAGGCAGGTAGATCTCCAGCTTTAAGTCTAGCCAGTTCTACACAATGAGTTGCAGGTCAGGGCTACACAGAGAAACCCTGTCTCAAAATGAAGAAGAAAAACTAAACCCTATAAAACTATATCATCCAATGGACACAGGCAAAGCCCTCAACATTTGATGTTAACTTTCATCCCCTTAAAACCAAAGTCAAGTCTCTCCAGTGTTTGCTTCTCTGCCGTCAACTCTGACTGTTCTTATTACTCCCTCCTCTAGTGCGGCCTCACACAGCTCTAAGGAAGGTTTACGCCACAGAGAAATGGTGCCCCCAGCTGCCAGAGGAGGCCAATGCATTAGAATGAGCAATCTAAAGGCAATTCACCCAGTCCTTCAACAGGACCAGAACAATGTGCTTCTGCCTTGACTCCCACCCCCCAACCCCCATTTTCCTTGATCTGCCAAGTCTAGGAATGAATAGGAGGTGGGTTCCCAAAGGAGGCTGCTACCTGCTTATTGAACCTACTCAAGACTGAACACTGTCGTGACTGGCATCCACCCTGTCCTCCTGCACTGAAAAGGTGAGCAAAGAATTGACTGTGGCATCCCTCCAAACTGTTGCATGATTTGACTTCATTGTACAGTATCACGGGTGCAAAATGAGCAACCAGCCTCTCTCAAAGAGGATTCTCTAGGGAAAAGCAAGGTGTAAGGTTGGTGCGATCGCGCAATGCCAGAAATTCTGAGACCGAGTTCCTCCCCAATAGGATCCAGAAGGGAACACAGCCCAGCACATACGTGCCACTCGCAGGCTCCTCCACCAGGCTCTGCCAGGCTCGTTCGCAAGTCTCTAGTGCGCCATGGAAGTCCAGATGCACCACCAACAGGTCGGCTGCCTCTTCCAGCAGGTGCACCGCAGGCGACACAGCCGGGAGGGCGAGCGCGGGCTCGCTGCTCCGCAGAGGGCCCACGAGCCCTTTCAAAGGGGCTGCAGAAGTCGAGGCGTCGCTCTTCATAGCCAGCCTGGGTTCGACCAGGTCTTCTCACACGTCAGGAAGACAGCTTCTTCAGAGCTTCCTGGAAATCCGGAGTGGGCCTGGTAGAAGACCGGCAAGCCTCGCTCTCTTCCCTTCCACACGTTTCCAGATCTGTTCCTAGGAAAGGACCATGAAGGCACAGGACTCCGGCACAGCGTGCGCTCACCGACAGCCTAACCCTTGGGGGACTGACCTGCTCGAGGCTTAAGATGCTGCCGAAGGCCCGCACTAGTTCCTCCTGCCCCTGGACATGTGCTAAAAGCACCGAAGCTCCCAAAGTAGAGAGCGCGACAACACAAGACCTGCACAGGGAAGCCACATCGCTGGACCCGTCCGCCCCGCCCCACTTTGCCACTACAGCGCAGGCGCGCGCCCTGGAGCGCAGGATTCTGGGACTTGTAGTCCTGGCCCTTTGGTTCTGTGAAGTTTCGGGGAGCCTCTGTCGTTCATAGACTGTCATCTTCCAGAGAGAACACACAAGATCACCAGCTTCGGGGTGGAAAAGATGGGAAAGCTGAACCATTAGTGAAATGTCTTTGTCCTGTGAAATGCGATCCTTCCTTCGCTAACCGGAAGAGGACGGACGGAAGAAATTCCAGTAAGGAAGTGGAGCTACCTACACCTTTATCTTTAATTCTGAATGGGTGCGTTGAGGAGGTCAGCTGTGAGCTTAGGGGAAAAAAGAAAATTCTGGAGCTGGCTATTTCCTCTTCCTGGTATAAAGTGTGGCAGAGTGCAAAAGCGCTTTCTGTCTCAGTTATTTCTTCATCTCTATGAGTTAAGGACAACTATTACTCTATTTACAGTTGATGTAGGTCAACACAACAAATAAGTCACAAAACCATTGTCAAATCAAAGAAACCACTTTTTTTTCTGTTTGAAAGGAGTGTTAGGGGGGAGGTAGAACTGATCTGTGCTTTGTATTCAGCAGATGAACCATCAACACAAGTGAGTTACATAAACTCCTGGATCCTGCGTTGCTTATGTGAATAAAGATGTCATAAAAACAATGCCATACACGTGTTATACAATTCTTCAATACAGTACTGGACCAATGTAAAAACTGATGATATATATATATGTAAATATATAGGAGCTGGAGAGATGGTTCAGAGTTAAGAGCACTGACTGCTCTTCTAGAGGTCCTGAGTTCAATTCCCAGCAACCACATGGTGGCTCACAACCTTCTGTAATGGGAACCAATGCCCTCTTATGGTATGTCTGAAGAGAGTGTACTCACATACATAAATAAATAATTTTTAAAAAGTAAATATATATAAATTTTATGTGTTATATTTATATTGTTTGTTGAGACAGAGTTTCTCTGTGTAGCCCTGGCTTTCCTGGAACTCACTCTGTAGACCAGGCTGGCCTCAAACTCAGGGATCAGCCTGCCTCTGCCTCCCTAGTACTGGGATTAAAGGCGTGCACCACCACGCCTGGCTTCCTGTTATATAATTTTACACAGACTCCTAAAGCGCCAATTATCTGTGTGCTTCAGGCAGGATTCCCTAACTCTTCCACATTATAATCAGCCTTCACAGTTTTACTTTGTCCAGTTCTCTACCTTCTGAGCTCTCCCAAGCATCCCCAGAATCTCTTGCTTCTTAGTGACTGGGCTAGGCACCAGGCCAAGACCTGCTCACCTCATACATGCCTTTCTTTTGATGCTAACACTGACACAGCAGCCTTTAAATCTCTGCAGAAGGTCCTCACACAGCTGAGACAGAAACGTCGCATCTGTTAAAGCCTGGTACTGTGAACGTGTAAGTGAAAGAGCCGGGAAGTCACTAGTTTTTAAAAAAATAATAATAATACTGTTTAATTTTCCCCCACTAGGGACTAGAGAGATGGCTCAGCAGTTAAGAGCATTTGTTTTTGCAGAGTACCTGGGTTCAGTTCCTAACACCCACATAGCAGCTCACAACCATCTGTAACTCTAGATCCAGGGGATCCAATGCTCTCTTTCTGGCCTCCTGGGGTACCTGGCTTGCATATGGTGCACATACATACATGTAGGCAAAACAGTCACACATATCAAATAAGATGAATAATATATAAAATTTTTATTCATGTGTTTGTGTGCCTACACACAGGTGCCACAGCACTCATATGGAGATCAAAGGACAGCCTGCAGCAGACAATTATCTCCTTCCTCATTTTGTGTCTTGGAGACTAATCTCAGGTCAGGCTTGGTGGCAAGTTCCTTTACCCTCTAAGCCGTCTCACTGGTCCCATAAATACTTTTCAATGCTAGTTGATGGCAGGCATTGTTCTAGACCCTGGGGGTCCCACCAAAATGAAGGACAACGCCTTGGTGAGCTTATATCACAATGGAAGGAAACAAACAACAAAAATAAGTAAATGCTTATTAATAAACAAGTATGCATGCCTGTAGATCCAGGCACTCCTGAGGTTGATGTAGGAAGATTGTTTTAAGACCAGGAATTAGAGACCAGCCTAGGCAACACAAGAACATATGTGTGTGTGTGTATTCGCGTGCGCGCCCACACACACATGCGCACACACACGCACACACGCACACACTGAAGCCTGCTCCCCCAGTATTGCTGCAGCCATTTTGTTCCATGCCTGCCAGTCATTTCATATTGTTACTGACACAGAAAAATAGCTTGACTCAGAGCAGGTCAGTCTGACCACATACCCTGTTATGTTTTGAGGTTTGCTAATCTTAAGGAATTCCATAACCATAAGCTTCACTTAGGACCAATCAGAATAAAGGTCAGTTAGAACTGTTCTGTCTAGCCAGCCAAAATAACTTGAGTTGGAGCTGACCACCAGGCAGCGATTCCTGCACCTACACATGAGCTCTTTGTGGTTTTTGCCTTTATAAACTGGCGGTGGGAAACATCCTTGGTCACCGTCATCTCCTGAGTCTGCTCTGTGGCCCTGATCAATATGTCCTGGAGTGAATAGTCAATAAACTATCTCCGTCTGACTGAGATCAATGTACGTGTGGTTCATGGGGTAACTCCTGGATTCCAACGATACTACATGCACACATATACGCACAAACACACATACACAAACACACATGCATACATTTAAGCATGTAAAATACATGCAACAGTGTTAAAGATGCTAAAGGCTAAAGAGAAAGTGAAGGGAGATGGGGAACCGTGGAGAGACCGGCACAATAGGTGCATTTGCCTTTGTCTTCTAACAGGAAGTCCAAGGACTGGAACAGAACCCAAAATACCTGACCTTTCTGCTCTGCACTGGCCCTTGTTATTGAGGGTCAGTATTTGGAACCTCACATTTGATATATTCAATATATTCAATATATATATATACATTCAATATATTCGCTGCATTGTTGTGAGGAGACCGTCTTCCTCCACAGACAACATTTGCTCTCTGCAGCAAACACTAGAACAAAGCAGAGATACTTGGAATATGAGCTGCATAGATTGAGGCTGCCAAAATGTCCTGTCATCTCTGCCTCCAGTTAAACATTAAATGATAAAGATCATCAGTAATAACACAATTACGGGATCGCAAAACCCAACAGTTCATCTGTTTCTTAAACTGAGTTATTGTTTTAAAAACCTGTTTTTAGTGGATGGGCATTTTGCTGCACATACGCCCATGGACCATGCACATGCCTGGTGCTTGACAAAGGCTGGAAAATGGTGTTTTATTGGTGTAACCATCTGTAACTAGTGAATCCCCATGTGGGCGCTGAGACTCAAACTTGGATCCTCTAGAAGAGCAGCAAGTGCTACTAACCTCTGGGCCATCTCTCCTGCCCCTCAAATTGAGTTTAAAAGTGTGCCCTGAATAAAATCAGAATGGCAGGGATTGGGAGATGGCTCAGTAAGTGATTCAGTTGATGATTAGTTGTAAGTATGGGGACCTGAGTTTGGATTCTCAACACCCACATTAAAAACAAACCAAAAAGCAGGGCAGTGGTGGCGCACGCCTTTAATCTCAGCACTTGGGAGGCAGAGGCAGGTGGATTTCTGAGTTCAAGGCCAGCCTGGTCTACAGAGTGAGTTCCAGGACAGCCAGGGCTACACAGAGAAACCCTGTCTCGAAAAAACAAAAACAAAAACAAACAAACTGAAAAAACAAGGCTCAGTGGTAATCCTAGCATTGGAAGTGGAAACAGGGAGATCTCTGGGATCTGTTGTCTGCCCGGGATAGCCAAATCTGTGAGCTCTAGTGAGATCAGTGAGAGCCCCAATGTCAAAGAGCAAGAGAGAAATATTCTCAATGTCGATGTCTGGCCTGTGTGTGCGCATGGGTACACAGAGGGAGGGAGAGGGAGGGAGGGAGGGAGGGAGGGGGAGGGAGGGAGGGAGAGAGAGAGAGAGAGAGAGAGAGAGAGAGAGAGAGAGAGAACAATCAGAACTGAAAGAGCAGCAAAGATAGGTTACATAGACAGAATGAGACTGAGACTGCCACAGAAACCACTGCACCACTACGTGACTGAGGCCTGGAAAATTCCTAACAAATTCCTCAATATTCCTCATTTGTCCAGCAGATGGCAGAACAACCTTAAAAATGTTTTTCTTTGCCGGAAATAAATTTCTCCATTTAGTGGTACAGTGACCAGAATGAGGTCAAGCTATTTAAAGCAGGAGTGGGATGTGCTAAAACTCACATAAAAATAAGATTGTGTCAATATGTGCTAAATTCATGTGTTAAGACATCACAGAGGAACCCATTATTTTGTACAATTAATACACATAATAAAAACAAGCATGTGCTTCATTTATTTGTTTCACATGATTGTCAGCTAAACAAATGGGGCTTCATAGTGGTCTCTGTATTCACACCTAAACTTTGAAAATTATGCCCACAAATTGACTCAACACACCACTGCTGTGACCCACTGTTCCCCTCTTCTGAGTACACCCAGAGTTTCTCAAGTGAAGACATATCAATCCTAAACAGAAGGCAGTCCACTCTACAGATTTCTCCCTGACTGTATCAAGGGCCATTGGGACGGTATGTTTAGCAAGTACCTACTTTCTTTCATTGGTTCATCCTTGGAATAAAGCTAGGAATAGAAATAAGTACAATTCTCCCAGTCAACGAGGCCTGACCCCAGTTAGTGTCTGTAATAAATCCCTGTTCTGTTTGTGATAAAACTGGCTGACATCCACATAGTCACCCAATGTCCCCATGCCTCAGTGGTCTCTAAGGACCTGGATGCTATCACCTGCCACATAGAGCAACTGTGAGCATCAAATTGAGATTGGGATAGCCCATTGAACCTTTAACTCTGACATACTCCAGGCTAATGACTGGTGTCACATATTCAGGCTCAAATAAGGAATGGAATGGTCTTCACCTTTAGATTCTGGAATCTTCTGACTGTCTTAGTTAGGGCTACTATCGCTGCAACAAAACACCATGACCAAAAGCAAGTTGAGGAGGAAAGGATTATTTGGTTTACACTTCCACATTGCTGCTCATCACCAAAGGAAGTCCAGACAAGAAAATCAAACAGGATGGGAACCCAGAGGCAGGAGCTGATGCAGAAGCTATGGAGGGGTGCTCCTTACTGGCTTGCTTCACTTGGCTTGCTCAGCCTGCTTTCTTATAGAACCCAGGACCATCAACCCAGAGTTGGCACTACCCACAATAGGCTAGGTCCTCCCCAGTTAATCACTAATTGAGAAGATACCTTATGGCTGGAGGCATTTCCTCATCTGAGGCTCCTTCCTTTCTGATGACTCCAGTTTGGGTCAAGTTGACACACAAAACCAGCTTGTCCAGTGACCTTAATTGTAGGAGCAGGTTGTCCTTGAACTTGTCTTATAGCAAAGGATGATCTTGAACTTCTTCCTGCCTGCCTCTCCTGAGGGCTAGGATTATAGGCATACCACACCCAGTTTCTATGGTAATAGAGATTGAACTCAGGGATTCTTGCAAACTAGGCCAGCAGTCTACACACAGAGACACATCCTTACCCAGAGCTCAACCCTAGACTCATCTGTGCAAGGTTATAAATGCTTACATCTCTGGCCAGCCTGGCCTGTCTTGCTCCCTTCAAATTGGTTCCTCATTCCAAGCCAGTAAACTGTCTCCACAGCTGCTCTCTCAAAGCTGTTGCAGCCAACCATAGGCCCTCAGTACAGGTAATCTGTGGCAAGGCTCCATGGGCAATCATAGATCCCAGTATGTGTGGACCTTTGACCTGGTACAAGCCAAATAGGTAAGTATGAGCAGGGTGGGGAGAAGGCTTTCCCAAGATTTCGAGGGTGTGCCTCCTGGGCTCCAGATCTTCCAGGCATTTTTATGGTTCTTTGGTAAAGCTGAAGCAAGGTTCAGGGCAGAACTCAAGGCTCCTGTTTTCTCCAGGTTTAAATGCAGAGAATTCCACTTCAGCGCCCAGATTGTAATGCCGAGGCAGAGTTCATTAACATAATGATGTCTCAGTTAATGTAGCATGAGATTGGCTATCTAAGGCTAGGTGCTCTTCTGAGTATAGGAGACATTACTCATCTTAATCATCCGTATTACCACTCGGACCTTGGTATCATTCTTATTTTATAGATAAGAAAGTGAGATACAGAATTCTAAGTAACTGGCCAAGGTTCTAGAAGGAATTTACAGAGAGAAGGACTTGAACCAAGCGTCTGAGTCTTACCTGGCATGTAACATTGGCTCATCAACACCCATGATGGTTGTCTCATTTCCCCTTGGCAGCAACCATATAAGGCAATTTCACTGTTACTGGATGGACGGAAAGGGTAACATTGTTACCATTATTGTTGTCAGTACTTATCTTTCTACTAAAGCTTAGAAACTTCCCAAGCTCCAAATCCTTGTCTTCCATGGCAAAGCTCCAATTTAACAAGCTTCCCAGCATTCTTGTGGCTATTCTATGTCTAATACCAATAAAAAATAAGCAAACAAACAAACAAACAAACAAACCAGACATACACAAAGCTATTAAGAAGCCAGACAGAGGGTTAGAGAGATGGCTCAGCGGTTAAGAGCACTGACTGCTCTTGCAAAGGTCCTGAGTTCAATTCCTAGCAAACACATAATGGCTCATAACCATCTGTAATGGGATCTGACGCCCCTTTCTGGTGTGTCTGAAGACACATATACATACTCATATACATAAAATAAATGCATCCTTAAAAAAAGAAAAACAAAACAAGTGGGTGGAACACATCTTTAATCCAAGAACTCAGGAGGCAGAGGCCGGTAGACTTCTGAATTTGAGGCCAGCTGGGTCTACAGAACAGTTGCTCTCTGGACAGAGAGCTGCCAAAGGGGTAACCTGTTCCCCTCCCCCACTGAGTTAAAGTTTCTTATTCCTTCTGCAAACTCCTACCGTCTTGGCTTTTTCATGCCTCTCTTGAATAGCTCTTTGCCAATTTCCATATTTCTGTTTAATTCTATCATGTCCATATTTGCGTCCTTCCTAGAGACAGAGGCCAGGTCTCACGCGCGCGTGGATCCCTGGGCTCCTCAGCCTGATGCATGCAGTGCTCTGAAGGGACCCTTTCCAACAGTTCATCTTCCCACAGGAGCACACCTGCTGGAGAGCACTGAGTGAAAACATGTCTGGCTCAACCCAGCCGGCTCCTGAGTGAGGAGACATCTATCCCAGCCCTCAGGAGCCCTCAGGAACCCTTAGGAGGACCAGGAGCTCAAGGCCAGCCTGGACTATATAGCAAGACCCTGCCTTAGAAAGTAGAGGAGGGAAATTTCAAGTGATTTCCAGATGTTGCTACCCCAGCCTGCCTTCTTTCCTGCTCACGATTCTCTGTGTCCTTTCTGGAGTATGTTTCCTTGTTTTCTAGGAAACAATCTAATGAAACAAAACCTGTAGCCTGACTCAGGGGCTTTGGGGATTGGAAGGAGCCTTATACTACAGTCAAGGAAACCGAGGCCCCAGGCAGCGGCTTCTAGAGCTCAATAAGATGATAGCAGATGAAATACTGAAGATTACAGGATGCAGATCACAGGTGTCTGTAGATTAGAGAGGGAGATCTCCAATAACATTTCAAAGTTACAAGTTACTCAGCTAAGCTCCAGTTTCTCTGCAGCCAAGGCAAGAGGAAAATCACTCACCCTGGGATTCTCTCACCACACCTCTAAAGGCGCCATTATATCAAGGTTGGGGGCGGGGGAGGACAGGATGGGACAGGACAGGAGCAAGGGCTTTGGGTGCTATAGTGCCAAGTACTGAGCTCTTTCTGAATGTGTGCTCAGGTGTACAGAGAGCCTTCCCAGCCCCCATGTCTCCGGTTCTCAGTGGGGGATGGGATCCACACAGACAAGCTGTCTCCAGGCATATACAGACTTGCCTGTGGAAAGTTCTCTGGGGAAAAGACTGCATAGTAGGCTCACTGCAATCATCTCTTCCATTTTGTATCCTGCTGAGGAGCATGTTTGCTCCTGGGCATCTGGCTCTAAGTATCACAGGCAATGGCGGCATGTTACAGGTTGGCTCACCACGCCCTTCACCTAATCCCATGGGACAAAGGGTGATTATGGAGGCAATGTGAGCGGGTGAGTGAGTTCAGCGTCCTAGTCTCTGACAGCCAGGATCCAAGGGACCACAAAGAATAGAGGCTGAAAAACAGGAATCCCATGTTACCATAGCAAACAAGGAAATGCATGTGTACACAGGCATTGCCTGAAACCACCATGTTATCACAGCCCATGAAGCAAACAGGAGTGAGGGGGAAGGGTACATGCCCCACCCCCACCCCTGCCCCTGGGCTGTCTATAAGGGCCCTGTTTCTCCTCCTTGATCCCAGTGACACCATTTTCCTTTCCTGAGGAGGCATTCTGTGGGCCTGACAGAGCACTGGGGACCCTCCCTTCTATCCCTGCAACCTGAGACCTTGTTGCCCAGAAACTGCTGTCTTTTATCCTTCGTCATTCTTGTTGGAATGAAATATACTCAAAGTAAAATTAACTATCAGTATCCCTCAGGGGCAAAGAGAATAATAACATGAAACCTCACCATCCAAAATGACCCTTTATTATGAAACGTAATACGGTGGCAGTGGTGGGGTACCTGGCAGGCCCATGCCAAGGGTCCCCTGAGAAATTACGCCATGCAATATACCTGGTTTTAAGGGGGGGTTATTTGGGGGGAAGGGAGAGGAGTGAGGGCCTGAAGAAGGGGTAGAGGCAGACAGATGAGAGAGCCATAATGGTAGAGAAGGGGGGACAGGGACGACAGAAAGAAGGACAGAAAGGGGGAGAGAAACACCGGTAGGGAACACGGGAACTCTTGGGAGCCTCTGGGTTGGGGGTTGAGGACAGTCTTTTCATACTGTTGCCTGCCCTAGGTGATAAGTAATGGCCGCAGGTGATGACGTAAGCCATTGTTAGGTCCCTGGGAGGCGCCTACAGAATTACCTGTAAGCCAACACCCTTACATTTAATGAACATACAGTCCATCTGTGAAGTTTCCTTTAATTGTGCTTCACCCCCTCCCTCCACGGGCCCATTGTCCTACCCACCCACAGTGTGCCATGGGAGTCCGTGTTAACACTCTACTGGAAGTTAGCAGCACCTACCACCTAAAACAAGATCTCACGAAGGCTACTATGACTAACATGAAATTGCCAGCGACCCTTGGACCATGAAATTTGAAGGAAAATCCTAAAACTCTTTCTCTTCTGTTGAATGCTGATGACCACCACCCCAACATGTGCAGTAATTTACAAACTTAGAAGCACTTTCAGCCGGGCAGTGGTGGCGCACGCCTTTAGTCCCAGCACTTGGGAGGCAGAGGTAGACGGATATCTGAGTTTGAGGCCAGCCTGGTCTACAGAGTGTGTTCCAGGACAGCCAGGGCTACACAGAGAAACCCTGTCTCAAAAAACAAAACAAACAAACAAACAAAAACAAAAAACAAAAAAAAGAAGCACTTTCATCTTAATTTACTTGATTGTCACCAAGTAAAGCACACAGTCAGCATTACCATGACAGGTTCATAGCTGTGTTTAACCTAGCCTGACTGTGCAGTGGAGTCTGTGCTGGGTCACTACACACCATCTCAGTCATGCCTTAAAGATAATATAATTTAGGTCTTAGACAGAATAAATAACTCTATCAGACTTCCGAGGATAATCCAAGGGGAATTTCAAACCAGTGTATCTGACTTTAAAGTCCCTGCTATTGAACTGGGAATATTGCTCAGTTTGTAGCCTTTGCATAGTATGCATGAAGTCCTAGGCTTGATCTCCACATCTGCCACCCCAGCTCTGGGGAAACAGAGGCACAGGAGGATTGGTAGTTCAAGGTCATCCTCTGATACATAGAGTTTGAGGCCAACCTGGGCTACATGAGAATGTTTCTTTCTTTTCTTTCTTTCTTTCTTTTTTTTGTTAAAAGGAACTTCTTCTGTTAACCACTGAGCCATACTGCCTCTAATAACACTTTTGTGAAACACTTTACTGCATATTGTGACCTCAGTTTTACAGGAACAGAAACAGAGGCCAAAGAGGTTAAATGGTTGACCTGAAGTCTCCAAGCAAGCCAGGATTCTAAGCACTCTGATTCTGCCTACTGTGGTCCCACCACACCATGCCAGCCTTCAGCCTCTAAAGAGCCGGGAGTCAAAACTCTCAAGTCCCCAGACAGGTTAGCTCTCACTTGGATCTTAAAAAGTCCAGTGGACTGCTATAGCATCTGCCTCTTCCACAACTGATCGCTAGCTGCAAAGGAGGAAATCGAAGGCAGTGGCTCCCAAAGCTGAGCCAAGCCCTCCTCTTCGTGGCTTTCCTGCGTTTGCCTTGCAGAGCACACTTGGTCTTTCTTTTCGTAGAGGAAGGAGAGCGTAAGGACATGAAACTAAAGATGCCGAGGGAGGAGACGCAGGGACGCCATTTAAATACAGGGTGGGCGGAAGGCACAGCAGGAATTATACCGCATCTTCCTGATATGTAGGCAGAGACGGTTTGTTGTGGAGGTCACTAGGCAATCAGAATTAATATTTTCCCCTATAGAGATAACAATTTTCCTGTATAAGGTACTCCTTCCTGGAATGAGCTCAAAGGACATCATGGTTGCTGGTTAATTATCCTACCCAACGAACAATTTGGAAAGTAAGACAAGGAAGAGGTAATTATTCCCATTTTACAGGTTAGGAGACTGAGCTACAGAAGACTTGTGCCTTACTCAAAACCAGGGCTGAAAACAGGCCAGCTTCCCCCGAGTGCCCTTCCATCTCCCATGTGGACACAGGTTTCCTATTGGTAGATGTCCCCTTGAGGAAGGACAGCCCATTTATTTGGCTAAAAAACTACAGCTCCCAGCAGACACTGAGAGGAGACAGGGCTGTGCCCCTAGTGCCTATTTCAGATTCCCAAATATGGAGAAGGACTGGTCTTTGGATGAGGAGCAGCACGGTCACTCTTAGCAGAGGGGGGAGGATGAGGTAAGTCTGGAATATTTAACTCTATCACCTCAATGTCTGGCCAGTGTTTGGAATGTAGCAGCCTGAAGTTAGGATGTTGTAAATCTTTTGGAAGGGTCTCCCTCAAGCTGTCAGTTCAGTTACACACCCTTCTCAGGGTGAGGAAAGGCCACTTGCAGAAGAACATCAGATGCCTGGGAGTGAAGAGCTCAGAAAGTGCTCCTGGTGGCAGGAGGCAACCAAAGGAAGACCTGCTTGCTGCACAGGAGAATCCCAGAGGCTGGGACTGCTTGACACTGGGCTGATCCCAGGACAAATCCAGGGAAGAGAGGCAGGTGTTACTCCTTTCCAGCCTTAGAGGCTGCAGAGCCAGCCTGGTGGGAAAGGCATGAGCGCACTGTTCTGGCATCAAACGCTAATGAAAACACCCACCTGGGCCGGAGGCTGCAGAGCCTGCAGCGGGAGGCAACCAGAAATCAGAGCGTTCTGCCTTTAGGTTGAGTAGAGGTTGGGGTAAGAGGATGGATTGAGCAGAGGGAAGGAAAAGACAATCCATGGCTCCGTGGCGTGTGTGTCCTCGGGCCACTCGGTACCGACCAAGAGGGACATAGTGTCTACGTTGAAGGAAAATGCTCCTGTCCTAGATGTCTTCTGGTAACCCTGATGCCCGGGAACAGCTCTGTAGTAGAGGGAACATTTAGCAGTAGAGAGCCTGGGGTGAAGGCAAGGGAGGAAAGTCTGCTGCTGCTAAAAGAGAGTTTGGGGTCAAACTGCACATGGCTTCAGAACGACAGAGCCTTTCCTCTGAGAGCTGTAGGAAGCTATTGTTGTTTCAGTCACGTTTGGTTTTGTGGCTTCTGACCAAACCCAGGGCCTGCGAGTGCTAGGTAAACATTTTCTGGTTGGTCTCACATTTGCAATCCTCCTGCCTCCACCCCCCTAACCCTGGGATTACAGACCTGTGATCTGAATCCCCCACTGAAGTCTTTGTCGTTCTTAAGTAGTGATTTGGTGTTTTAAATGAGCTCAGAGGACGATGGTGGAGTGTCCCAGAGCTCAGCTGTCCAGGAAGGCCTAACTGCAGATCCAATTAGCATGATGCTCTGGAGAGGGGCATTCTGATTGGAGGAACTTCTGAAGCAAGGGGTGGAGACAGAATGGCATTTCCCTGTCATTCATCTGTCCAGATGTGTGCTTGGGGTGGGGCGTAGTGAATGTTGAAGCTCAGAAGAGAGAACATGCAAACATTTGAAGCCCTTATATTAAAAGACCCTGGACCTCAGGCCAACAATAAGAAGACTTGAAAGCTCAGGGGCATTTTTTCATCAATTTAAATGCTCAATCTGAGAACCTGGTCTCTACCAGATGGTAGGTGTTGTTCCCAAGAGATTTGTTGCTTTGTTACTTTGTTACTGAGTCTTGGAGAGAAACTGAGGTGTCTACCTTGCAACTCCCATTATTTTGTGTAGAAAAGGCAGCCTCCTGTCTCAGAAAAAAAAAAAAAAAAAAGGCAGCCTCTACACATACTGTAATCCACAAGGTGGGTGGCATCACTGTGGGAGGCAAAATATCACTCCTGTCAAAGCACACAGTGTGGCTGACTAGATGGCGCATGGATCAAGAACACTTAATGCTCTTGCAGAGGATCTGGGTTTGGTTACTGTCACCCATATCAGGTGTCTTACAATCACCTGCAACTCCAGCGCAAGGAGATCTGACACATTCTGACCTCCTTGGGCATCTTTATGGGTATGGTGCACACAGACTCATGCAGGCACACATGCATATAATAACCTTTTTAAAGCACACTGTGCTTTAGTAACCTCTTCTTCATCCCTAAGATTAAAGCCCAAATAACCAGGCTGTAGAAGAGGAGTCAGGAATGACTGAGGAGGAGACAAGTGAAAGAGATGGAAAGGTCTTGATGTCAGATGATGACCCTGAACCAGAGAAAGACCGTAGTTATCTTGGACCATGAAGCTCCTGGCATGTGCATGAGCTGAAGTCCACATTAAGCACTTTACCAAGTGCTTTCATTGGAACTGTCTTTCCTTTTATCTGAATTCTGGGAAACAATGGCACCACTCCAACAGGCCAAAGCCAACCACATCCAAAGAAAATGACAACCCTCTCCTCTCTCTCTCTCTCCCAACCCTCAGCACACTGAAAAAAAAATATGCCCTAGCAGGGAGCAGCAGAGTACCTGCCCCTATGGCTGGTCACCCCAGGAAAGGGCAGGAATGAAGAGCTGGCATTCACATTCATGACCAAACTGGATCCCATGGAAATTCTCAGTAATAGGAAGTAACAACAGGCCAGAGGCTTCCTTGCACTGACACACTGAGGCTTCCCGTTCCTTCCAACATGGAAGACCCAGAAGCTTCCAAAGAGAGCCATGGTGTTCAATAGTGAGTCCCCAGATTCCAATAACACCACCTCTCCTACTTCTTGCTCAGTCACTACATTACAATGTGCTGCCCTTTACTCCGAGCACAGAATACAACTGGCATACAGCCCTACCCCATCCTATGGTGAACCCCTTCCTGACCTGAAGAACATGGGGAAAAAGAATCCTTGGTGTTCTGATTTTTCTGAGGGTAGCATCTGTGTCTCCCAACAGCTGAGCACCTCTGCCCACCAGCCTTCTCCCAGCCTCAGGGTCATGCCCTGCTGCTCAGTCCTGGGCTAGGGCTCTAAGAATCGACATGAGTTAATCATGGGTGTGCCCATAGTCTCTTTCCTGTTCTGGAAGCAGTTTGCCTGTCGTATTCCTGTACCGTCCTGGTCTTATTTCTTGCCACCACCTCACATCACCCTTATACATAAAGTCTAGTCTTGAAGCTCACTATGTTTTCCTGGTGTTCTATTCTGCTTTCTCTGAACCTAAGATTTTGAGTAGAAGACTTCCATGCTTCCTAGATGATTTCCTTGAACCTTCCTGTTATGCTTTGAATCTGAAGTGTCACCCAAAGGCTCAAGTGTCTACAGCCCTGTGGTACTGCTGGGACATGGTGGGATCTTCAGGAGGAGGATTCTACTTGAAGGAAGTGATGTCATCGGAGATTGTCTTGGTTAAGGTTATTGTTGCTGGGATGGAGTACCATGACCAGTGTAACTCAGGGAGGAAGGGATTTATTTGGCTTATGCTTCCATCTCATAATTCATGATCAAAGGAACTCAGGACAGGAACTCAAGCAGGGAAGGAACCTGGAGGCAGGAGCTAATGCAGAGGCTGTGGAGGGGTGCTGCTTAATGGCTTGCTCCTCGTGGCTTGCTCAATCTGCTTTCTTATAGAACCCAGGACACCCAGCCCAGGATGGCACCACCCACAATGGGTTGTGCCCTCCTCAACCAATCACTAAATAGAAAAATGCCTTACAGCTGGAGCTTACGGAGACATTTTCTTAATGGAGGTTCCTAGTGTATCAAGTTGACATGAAACTAGCCAGCCCAGAGATGAACCTTGAAGGGGTTATTGGAAGCCCAGGTCTTTCCTTCCCTCTTCGTTGTTTCTTGGCCACGATGAGCTGAGCAGTTTTCTTCTACATTCTTCAACCATGATGTTCTGCCTCACCACAGGCCTAAATGCCAGTAGGGCTAAGTAACCACGGACTGAAGGAAACCATGGGCCCAGATTAATCTTTCTTCCATTTGCCTGTTGTGGGGTGCATGTGTACGTCTGCACCTGTAGATTTGCAATGCTTTCCCATTTTATTTTTTTGACAATGTCTCTTCACTAAAGCTGGAGTTTGGCAAATCAGCTAGTCTGGCTGGCCAACAAACCCTAGGGATCCTTCTGCCCCCACCTCCACAGCCCACATCTCAAGACCCATCTTTGGGTGTTTGGTTTGGTTTGTAACGTGTGTGCCAGGCATGGAATCCAGATCGTCATGACTACATGGCAAGCACTTGACTGACAAAGCTGTCTCCCTAACCCCTTCCGTTCCTCATTTAAAAGGAAAGGAATCATTTAAGTTAGGGATCGTATCACATTAACAAGAATCCGACTAACACTTGTCCAGGGCTCCAGTCAGTTATCACTTCTTCTAGGGAGAGTTTCTGGATCTCTCCTGCCCTCGGTGTGATGTGGATTAAGTTCTTGCTATCTGGCCTGTATTCTTTTGTTATTTTATTTTCCTGTTCTGGTTTTTCTTGTTATTTGTTGTTTGGTTTGTCCCATTGGTTTATTGTTGTTGCTGTTGTTTTTCTCCCTCCTCCTCTTCTTCCTCCTCCTTTTGGAGGGCTTGTTTTGTTTTAAGACATGATCTCATAGCTCAGGCTGACCTGGAACACAACATCCTTCTGCTCCTCTTACTGAGGGAGGGCGGGCCTGAGATTAAAGGCCTGTGTTCCCCATACCCAGCCCCAGTCTGTGCACTTAGAGCTCCCCCTATTTACTTATATTGCACTAACCATTAAACTATTAACTCCTTTGGAGTTCAGCTGTACATTTTATTTCTGTGTTTCTAACTTCTGACACATGGAGGGAGTGTGTGAATGTGTTGGTTTGTGTTTTTTTTTAATTTTTTAATTTATTATTTTATGTGGATAGGTTTTTTGCCTGCGTCTGTCCGTGCACTGAATGCACACCTGGTGACTGAAGAGTCCAAAAGAGGGAGTCGGCTCCACTCGAACTGAAGTGACAGACTGTTGTGAGCTGCCATGTGGGTGCTAGGAATTGAACCCAGGTCCTCTGGAAGAGCAACCAGTGCTCTTAACCTCTATTCCCTTTCTCCAGACCCTAGGTCTGTAAATGTTTATTGAATGAATGAGAAGAATCCCTTGGCTTAATGAGTAGCCAGGTCTCTTGAAGTAAAGAAATAAAGTGGTGTGAATTTTCCAGGCCTATCGCCTGACTCAAAACACACCCATTACCTAGGAACTTGACTTCTCCACAAGCTCTCCAGTCCCCTCTGCAGCCCTCTCAGCTCCTACTCCTCATCCAGGTCTTGTCTTGCCCAGGCTGCCCTAAGGGAACTTACCAAAGTAGCCCTTTGAAAAGAGAACACACCTCAGATCGGCCTTCTCCCTCAACCTCAGAGAGGGAGCAGAGGTGAAAACTTGATTCAGTTTAAAATATAGGTCTGGTGTTGACAAAATAGGAAGAGAATCTCTACTTAGCTGGGAGTCATGAGGACAGAAAAACAAGGCTGAAATTAAGAGGAAGCTTTTGATTCAGGCAGTGTTTAAATAGACTTCCACAGCAGGGATTGTCTGCTTGAAGCTAATGTGCGACCCCCAAGAAGCACTTCCTACCCTGGAATTCCATGCCGGAGGCCAGACGTGGCCTTCCTGAGACACAGCTACTTGGATCTGCAGTAAATTAGTTGGTCCTGCAACAAGGAGAAAGCATGGCTCCCAAAGACAACCATTCACTAGGTCGGGATGCCCTGCGGCACCTCCTCAGCCCTTGGCAGCACAGAACAGTGGTCTTCAGTGTTCGGAGTGGCCTGGGTTACGTGGGCCGACTCGGCAGTCCTGGGACTCCTCAGCAGATGGTCAGCATCAGAGGAGCAGAGGTCTTCGTGCCAGCAGCTTCTTCCCACGTTCTTAACACCAACCACTACTCACTGAACTGTGGGCCAGCCCTGATTAATCTATTTGTTTTCCTCTTTTGAGACAAGGTCTTGCTATGCTATTGGCTGTAGCTGATCCAGACCTCACTTCTCAGCAGCTTACCCCTTAGGGAGTTTGGGGGCTGAAACAATCCTTCCGGCATGCCCAGCAGTCAGGCTTAATCATCTTAGTCTAAAAATATTTGTGGTGTTTGGGATGGGTCCCTGGGCATTAGGTTGGCCAATGGGGAGAGAGTCTAGACCAAGCTTCATTCTTCTCTCCCAGACAGAACCAAATTCTTGATGCCCATCAGACACACCGACAGGGCATATACAGTACTACCCCTGCAGACCCACATATGAGGATCCCAAGGGGTCCTTTCTCCTAGCTAGGCCAGGTGCAAGCAAGGGCTGACAAGGCTAGGCAGAGGAAGCGATTGGAGGGGGCAACCCGGGAGTAGTGTAGAAAGCCCTAGGCATGGCAGTGAACATCCAGGCTCCTTTTCTATTTCACACAGAACAAGCTACTCACACTTGACTCTCAGTGTTTTATCGAGGAAAGGGCTATGGGGTAGGAACAGAGCTATGAGGATGTCCTTGAGCGCTTTTACATCACTAGCTTATACGGGTAAAATGCAGTCATTGCTCAAACAGAACCTTGAGTAATAGAGACAGCCATATGCAGAACAGTTCCACCAAATCTTTAAGTTTGTGTACAATTGAACCTCCAATACAATTATCCTGGTTCATTCCCCCATCACCTGCTTTCTCTCCCTCTCCTTTATCTGTTGCTGGGGCTAAAACCCAGGGCCTCCTTTATGTCAGGCAAGTGCCATGCCACCCAGCTTAATAGGTATTCTCAAGGTATAAAGTGTTTGCTACTCAGATGGCCCAGCCTGAGGTTCTCCATGACTCTTATTGGTTAAATCACACAGCCCCTTCCACATCCTGACAAGTTCCCACCTAGTCCCTACCTAGCTGCCTGACATTGAGTTCTGAGTCTGGGATGGGAACAACCTCACACCTGCTTTTCTGAGTAAGTCAACTCATTCCTCATTCCCAGACCTTTGCAAACTCCAAGTCCTCAACTGAGAATGCTCAGTGTGACCTCTCCTCCAGTGTGCCAAAAGTCCGGTCTCCCATGTTCTCAACAGCCACAGCTGTGCAGAATGTGGGAGGCCAGAGGGATAGAGATGGAGCCCAGAAGATTCCCCTCCCTTCCGGCTTAATTTTTCTTTGCTATTCACATGCTGACTGGCCTGACCTCACCTGGTGAGATGCCACAGAGATTAGCTAATTAATGATAGTCACTCTCTGGGGACATTGGGTCATTAATATTTAACAGATACAGCTGAGAGAGCAGTGACCCAGGAAGGCAATGGTGAGAGGCCTGCTCTCCATCCTCAGTGCTTCCCAAAGCCTGCACTCCAGCCTTGGCAAGGCACAGCCCAGCATGCAGCCTGGAGGTTCGACCTCACACACCACCCAATACACAATCCCCTTTCTCCTGGGATTCTAGATCTCTGGGGATTCTGAGAGATCTAGAAGCCACTATCCCTGTCTTGGATCCTATTCCCCATTCCCAGAGCAGAGTGGAGCCTGGAGATGCAAAGGAGATTTAAAGAGGGAGAAGGAGAAGGAGAAGGAGGAGGAGGAGAAGGAGGAGGAGAAGGAGGAGAAGGAGGAGAAGGAGGAGAAGGAGGAGAAGGAGGAGAAGGAGGAGAAAGGGGAAGGAAAGGGGGAGGAGGAGGGGGAGGAATAGTCACTGGCAGTGAATAAATCAAAGCAAAAGACCTGTGTCAGCTGCAGTCCACTGGGAAAAGTCAGCATACCCTTGAATTGTTCTGTTTATACTTAATTCAAACTGATAGTCCGAACCTAAATTTAATAGTTGGAGCTGCAGTCGCAGGCCATTCATGAAGACAAATGGATGCTGCAGCTTTTGCCAGTCCAGATTTATTCAAGGCTTTGGCACTGCTCCACACCAAGTCTTGCTGTTTTCCTGGATAACTTCACTGTCTAAACAGACCAATTATTTACAAACTAGGGATCACAGCCCATGAGTGTATCGTGAGATTGATTAGAGGGTTGTAACAGGATTATGTTTTAAAGAAACATGAGTAGGTCCGAGCACTTCACCTAGAGGTTGTGTGGTTTGGATTTAAAATATTTACTTAGACAATATATGTTATATGAAACCTAACAATGAGATCATTTCAATAATATATTTGCATGTAAACTACATTTTTTATTGAACAGCATAATTAAAATGTGAAGTAAATATAGTGAGATATTATTTGGCCTTTCAGGGGAAGAAAGTTCTGACTCTTAAGGATATTATAGTAAGCAAAATCAGTCAGCTACAAAGAGAAACTATTACTTGCTACCACTTATAAGGGGCTCCTAGAATAGCCGAGTTCACAGGGAACATTGTAGAACTCCGTGGCTGGTGATGGTGTCAGGAGCAGAGTTTTGGTTTTTCTGAGGAAAACAGTTGTGTGAGGGACGGTGATGATGGTAATGGTCATGGTAGGAACACTCTGTGTGTGTGAGGAGTCGGGAGCAGAATCCTACTGTGGTGCCCAAACTCAATTTGACTTTGTTTTGTTTTGTTTTGTTTTGTTTTTCGAGACAGGGTTTCTCTGTATAGCCCTGGCTGTCCTGGAACTCACTCTGTAGACCAGGCTGGCCTCGAACTCAGAAATCTGACTGCCTCTGCCTCTCGAGTGCTGGGATTAAAGGCGTGTGCCACCACTGCCCGGCCCAAACTCAATTTGAGCTCACTATGTAGTTCAGGCTGGCCTTGAACTTGTGACCTTCCCACCTCTGTCTCCCAAATACTAAGACTATTAGCACCCAGCTCCACAGTTTTTACCCCAGCATCCAGCTTACATATGAACCCAAGTTTTTTGGGAGAACAGCAAGCACTTTATCTGTGCGGTCATTCTCTCCACCCTGCCCCCACACACTTGACATTCCTAATGTCCGTAACAGGGGGTACCTGGTTCACTTTTCAAAGGTTAAGATGGCAAAAATTCCTATGTGCATTTTGGCTGTTGTTTTGTTGCAATGGGGTTTCATTTATGTAGCCTTGACTGGCATGGAACTGAGGGAGATCAGTCATCCTCAGCCTCCTGAGTACTGGGGTTAAAGTTGTGTGCCGCCTTTTGAGAAGCCTCCTAGGTCTTCAGCCTTCATCTCCCCTCACACCCATTCCCCAGCCTAATGCTAGGGCTGCTTGTTGGCAGGAGCTCTCAGATCTCCTACTTTCCCAGCTCTCTCACTGTCCACCACCCCCACACAGCAGTCCCCTCTTCCACACCGCTCCCTTGGTTAGGCCACTTTTACTGCTTTGAGTGGCTTCAAGAGCCTTCATGGCTGCAGCCCTGCCCCTGCAGCTCACCCCCTACTTCTGGAGTGACCTTTCTAAAATTCCAACCTGACCTTAACTCTGAATAAGGTGGGCATGATGATGTAACTTCCGGTTGCCATTCCTCCTCCTCTTCTTCCTCCTCCTCCTCCTCCTCCCCCTCCTCCCTGTCCTTCTGAGTGGGGGTCACATACCACAAACTTACTTGTTCTTCTTGCAGTACATTAAGATTTTAGAACTGAGCTCAGGGGCGCCAACCTGCAATCCCAGCACCTGGGAGGTAGGCCAGTGCCACGCAGCAGACATACACTGATGGACGTTGGTGGACAGGAAGCTGTGCGAATGGATGGATTTCACAGGTTTTGAGGGTCAAACCTGTGATCTGTTTCCAGCAACACTTCCAGATGGATGTTTCTCAATTATAGCTCATAGGGGGACAGATGTGCTATGTATTTATCCAGAGGGACAGATGTGCTATGTATTTGCACAAGACACGACAGTTGATAGCCACTGTCATATTTATTGTCTTATTTGACAACCCTCGTGGCCTGAAAAGTAAGTTGGAAAGGCATTGTTATCATCACGTTAGTATCAACGAGGAAAGTGTACGTTGCACAAGATCAGAAAGTGAGCAAGCAGTAGAGGCGGAGCCCACTCACATCTCTGTTTACTGACTTTACCCCCTCTTATGCTCCAACTAATCCACAGAGTAGAAAGTAAACTTAAAACCCAAACGTGGCACTAAACAGCAAGTGTGTGCTTTTCCTGTTTCTACAGGGCCCTACCGAGGTCCTGGGTCACAGGTCCTTTGTAAACTTAACTAGCTCCTCTGTAACAAAATTCTTACTATGCCTTCCTTGATCCTCGACAGTTTCTAGAAAAAGAAAAAACAAAAACTATATAACTTGATGGACCCAGCCTTAACAACACATCCCAATCAATACCTTCTTACATTAACCCTATGTGGTGGCTGTGCTTGACCCACGGGAAGTGGCACTGTTAGGTGGTGTGGCCTTGTGAGAGGAAGTGTATCACTGTGTAGGCAGTCTTTGAGGGCTCCTGGTGCTCAAGTGTTGGGAGCCGCCTGAGCACCCACATCCGCCATTACAAGATAGCGCCTACATCTGGCCGAGGACAAGTTGTAAACAGGCTAGTGCGCATGCACCAGGTAATTTTCCACCTCAGAGTCTCAGCCTCTCTCGTGGCGGCATCTGGCCTGGTGTGCGGGAGCCAATGGGGAAGCTCCATGTCCCAGGCAAGCGCTGTGACCCATATAAAGGGCGAGTATTCTATTGTTCGGAGGAGTCTCCATTCGTGGCAAGCTTATGCTCTCCCTCTCAAGATGCATTAAAGCTGTTACTGCAGAAGGATCCTATGTGTGCCGCTTCGTTCTTGCTGGCGAGACCGTAGCGCGGGACACTCAAGCTCCGCCCAGTGCAGAAGAGTCAGTCTCTCCTGGCTGCCTTTGGATCCAGATGTAGAGCTCTCAGCTCCTTCTCAAGCACCACGTCTGCCTGGCTACTGCTCCCTTGCTTCCTGCCATGATGATAATGGAGTGAACCTCTGAAACTGTAAACCAGTATAGTGGTTTGTATATGCTTGGCCCAGGGAGTGGCACTATTAGGAGATGTGACCTTGTTGGAGTAGGTGTGGCCTTGTTGGAGGAAGTATGTCACTGTGGGGGTGGGCAATAAGACCCTACTCCTAACCACCTGGGAGCCAGTCTTTTCCTATAGGCCTTCAGATGGAGAGGTAGAACTCTCAGCTCCTCCTGCACCATGCCTGCCTGGATGCTGCCATGCTCCCACCTTGATGACAATGGACTGAACCTCTGAACCTGTAAGCCAGCCCCAACTAAATGTTGTCCTTAGAAGAGTTGCCTTGGTCACGGTGCCTGTTCACAGCAGTGAAACCCCAGCTAAGACACCCTACATCTCTGGAATTGCAAACTAAACCCGGTCTACTTTATATTTGCCTCTCAATAGAGAGAATTTTTTTTTTAAAAAAAAATTTTTTTTTTTTGAGACAGGGTTTCTCTGTGTAGCCCTGACTGTCCTGGAACTCACTCTGTAGACCAGGCTGGCCTCGAACTCAGAAATCCGCCTGCCTCTGCCTCCTGAGTGCTGGGATTAAAGGCACGCACCACCACTGCCCAGCTGAGAGAATTTTTTAAAAGCGTTAATATCACGTATCTCCCTCCCACATCTAAAAGTGCAGAGAAAAAGAAGCATTTATCACCATCCCCCGCCCGCTGCCTGCCCTCTCTCACACTGTAAGGCCATCCCAGCACACTTGAAAAAGACTGATTTCCAAGTATTCCGTCACGTGTTGCTGTTGCTTATTTACGAACTGTATCCAATTGTTTCCAATCTCTTTTCGTACCTTTAAAGCCAAAGTTGGACGTGGATCAAAATCAAGAGTAGAGGGAAGTGACTTCATGGTCTTAAGGCTTGCCCAGGAACCCATTTCAACGCATCCCAGCTCATCGGGGCACGTCCACAGAGCTGGTGCCCTAGGGTCGTAGGCTGCTGTAGATCGGAAAGCCCCGGGAGCTCTTCCTCCTCCCACACACCCACCTACACTTGTCCCACCTCCATCTGGATCCGCAAGTGTAGACAGCTACCTTTTGGGAAGGCGAAGGGGGCTGAAGCCTGAAGCTCTGACTTCAGAGACACAGACAAAGCCTATGTAAATAACGAGTTTTGACTTCTAGAACTGCCCAGACCTCAAAACTGTTCTTGTTTGCCATAAAACCGCCAAACTATCCAAGGGATTTTGACATTTGTTTCTAAAGCACACCTCTGAAGAAGTCTCATGCATCTCCAATGAATAATAAAAGACCTTTTGGCAGACGTCGTGTCTAAATCTTTTATTTTAAAACTATGATCAGTGGATCCAAGTTTTCCAATAAGCAGTAGCTCCCTTTGCTTGTTCCAACCTACAGTCTCAGCCAGCGCCTCATCCCTTCCTATCTGAAGATGTTATTGAACTTATTAGTGGACAAATAGCCCTTAAATTCTGTAAACCCTTAGCAGAGTTTAGGCCATGTTTAGCCATGACCTAGGGGGAAACATCAGATCTAAGAGGGCCAAAGGGCACTATAGCCAGCTGGCTTCTTTCTGTGCAAGGAGTGTGTCTTTAGTGTCTCTTTCTGTGACCATGGCACCTTTCTCTGAATGCTTGAGAGACATTCCTGATTGGAAGGAGCCAACATGGTAGGAGGAAGGGCCCCTGGGAATGGTGTGTGCTTCCCACTCAGTGATGGTACCGAGGATGGCCTTGAATCCAAGAGCATTTGGTAGAAAGAAAAGGAAAATAAACAATTCCATCCCAAGGGAGGACAGAGGTGTCACTGAGAAAAATCCGAGTTCCGTGCTGGATCCAATGTCTCTTTCCTTCCTTCCTTCTTTCTTTTTCTTTCTTTTTCTTTTTTTTTTTTTTTCTTTTTTAAAAATAGTACTAGTTACTGCTTTGGTAACTGGAGATTCTAGACTGTTTGGCTTGACAAGAACCCTACAGATGAACACTAAAAGCAAAACAGAAGAGTTGGAAATCCAGCACAGCCAGGGGTGTGGCTCTAAAGCTGCTTCCCACACAGATGAAGAGAAGGTGAAGAAACGATGCCGGCCAGGGTCATGCAGGTAAACAAGAGAGAGTTCTATAAATATAACAGAAAGAAAATATTTGTTTTAGCTGATGAGATCACCACCCGTGGCTCCTAACAGGGACCTTTTGTTGCTCCCTTAATTGAAGCTTGGAAAAGAGCATCAGACTACTGGCCCAAAGGTTCCAGCGGGTCGGCCCAGGTTAAATTAGATGCAGCTGAAGTCTTTAAGGCTCAATACCGTCAGTCTGGACTCTGGCCTGTGTTTTGGTGGACATGTTGGCTCCCATTCTTCTCACCTACTTCTTGCTCCAACAACCCACCTGGCTAGGATCTTACACTAGGCGATGAAGACAAAAACAGGAAGCAGAAGGCCGTGGGCTGGACTCAGACCTGTGGGAGGAGCAAGGTCTCACATTCTTCACAACATCCTCCTAGGGTATCCACCATAACTCAAGAGTCGGGAATGTTGGAGGCACTCACAGATATTCAGTGCCTGCCATGTGCCAAGTTAAAGCACTAGACACTGGCAGTAGGCAGATTCCTGCTTCGAGAACCTCCATTTGAGAGTTCAAGGTGTGGGGCCAGGCTGTTGCTGGAGGCGGATGACACATAATGACTGCATGACTGCATAATCATGTACTGATAAGTGCTACCGGAGAATTAGGTAGAGATAAGCGACTGGGCTCTTTTAGCTCAGAAGTTAGGCCGAACTGTCTGAGCAGGTGTCATTAAATCAGCGCCTGAAAGATGAAGATGCATAGGTGAGATGGGGAGACAGGTAAGGCCATAATAGCACAGGGACGGGGAGGGCAGAGAGGCGGCTGCAAACAGGAAGGTCCGGGTTTAGAGGGCCTTGAGGGCCATGGGAAAGATTTTGTTGGATGTTTTTAGGGGAAGACTTCAATGATGCAAGATCTGCTTTAGAAACATGGGGGTTGGGCATGGCAAAGGATGCCTGTAATCGCTGCGTTTCAGAAGATCGGGTACTAAAACGGCAAGTTCAAGATCAGCCTGGGCTAGGTAGTGTCTTAGAAGAAGAAAGGAGGAGAAAGAGGAGGAGGAGGAGCAGGACAAAAGGAAGGAAGAGGAGAAGAAGGAGAAGAGGAGAAGAAGAGGAGGAGGAAGAAGGAGGAAGTGGAGAAGGAGGGAGAAGAGGAGGAGGAGGAGGTGAAGACATAAAGGAGATTCTCACCCCCAGGCTGCTTTTTAGGGGTGCAAGAATAGACTCTGGACTACCTGGATGAGACATTGGACCAAGGAAGAGAAGACAGAGAGGTATTGCAGTGGACAGAGTGGGGTCACCTGACCATCAGTAAATGCACAGTGAGAGTAAAATAGAGAGAGTGTAAAGCAAGCTCTGTGAGATTTAAGAGGAGCACAAGGTCCTGGTTTGGTTTACAGTGCACTTCCTACCACCAGACTTTCCATGACTTCAGTTACCTGTGGTTGGAAATTACTAAGTGGAAGATTCCAGAAATTATTTAAAATGTAAATAATTTATACATTTTAAATTGCTGGCTATTCTGAGTAGCATGAGCTCTCACACAGGCCCCTCTGTCCCTCCTAGGACATGACTCATGCATCTGTCCCTTGCAGCCCTGCTATATTGCATGTGTACATGGGATACTGACATTCCTTGCTTCGCATGGTTCTCTTTGTTCGTTTGTTTTAACTTTGCAAAAGTCATGTAGAACTGATATGCAACTGGCAGAACCGCTTTTCAAATCATGGATTTTGGTCTTTTCCTAAGCCCCTGGTATAACATCCTGTACTGAGGCTTAGAATGGATCCTCCACAGTTGAGAGGCACACTACCTTAGGACGATGGAAAAACCCTTGAAAGCAGATGGGCTTGGAATGAGAGGGATCAAGGGCTTTGATTGGATGGGCTGAGTCTGAGGGGCCTGTTGGAGACCAGGACAGAAAGGAGACCAGGACGTGGAGTGGAGTTTGCATCCGAGTGGTATGGAAATCTATCAGACGGGATAAGAGTCCCGAGGGGCTGGGAGGGAGGGAGGAGGGGGAGGGAGGAGGAGGAGAAGGAGTGGTATTGGAAAGACTGAGGACACTGACGTGCATGCGAAAAAAGAAGACCTAATATAGAAAGATCATCAAAGCCAGGCAGAGAGACCCTGTCTTGAAAAAAAAGAAAAGAAGGAAGGAAAGAGAGGAAGAGAGGGGAGAGAGGGAGAGAGGGAGATCTTCCTTCTGCTAGGATGCGAAGCAGAGTGGAGGTAGTTAACACAGGTGAGAGCAGTTCTTGGTAGGGTAAGGGTGGTATTCATAATAATATCAAAGAACTATTTATTTATTTATTTGTTGTTTTTCGAGACAGGGTTTCTCTGTGTAGCCCTGGCTGTCCTGGAACTCACTCTGTAGACCAGGCTGGCCTCGAACTCAGAAATCCACCTGCCTCTGCCTCCCAAATGCTGGGATTAAAGGCGTGCGCCACCACTGCCCGGCGAACTATTTATTGTTTCCTTTCCTCCAGTACTGGGGAGTTGAAGCCAAGCCCTTGCCCAGATCGGGGACTCGGCCACTGAGCTGAACCCCCTGACCCACCCCCTATCTCCTTTTATTTCTTATTTTGAGATTTCTTTTCTCATGAAGTCACCCAGCCTGACCTTGGCCTTTCAATCCTCCTGCCTCAGCCTCCTGAGCAGCTGTAATTACAGGCCTGCACTGCACACTGTCTCTCATCTCTGTCTCTAGAGACCTGGAATCAAACTCAGGACCTGCACATCCAGGATAAGCATTTACCACTCAGCTATGTTCTCCAGCCCCCAACTTTTCTTCAGTTTTATGTGATGAGAGTGAAAGAAAGATCAAGATTTTTCAGAGAGAACAGGGAGATATCGAACAAAGATCTTGAGGAGAAAAGAGATGGGTCCCTGAGTCAAAGGAGAGCGTGACATCAGAAACAGGTAGGAGACATACAGGCTGTTAAAGCAAGAAGATGCCATCTGCATGGGGGCAGGGTGTAATGGGAAGAGGGGGTAGGCCTCAACTGACCGCCTGACTTTTCTCCACAAAGTATGGAGCAAGGTCTTGTGGGAAAGACAGGGAAGAAGGCTGGAGATTAACATGAGCATATATGTGGAGCATGACTTCTCCAAAGGCACAGGAGAGATGGAAGGTGGAGCCTGGCAGGTGGAGACATACTGGCATCTCAGAGTGCTGTGCCACCGGCTCCAGTTATTTAATTTCAATTGAACAGGTGTTTCGTATGTGACTTACCTAAGAAAGTAAGTCTAAGTGTCACAGTTTGTTCTGTCTTGTTGAAGAGAGAATTTTTATAGAAAATTAAATACTCTGGGTGCAATAGAATTGTTTTTGGGGATGAAAGATAGTATTACCAAAAAGTATACTGTTGGGGCTGGAGGGATGGCTCAGTGGTTAAGAGCACTTGACTGAGCTGGGCTTTAATCCCAGCTTTTGGGAGGCAGAGACAGGTGGATTTCTGAGCTCAAGGCCAGCCTGGTCTACAGAGTGAGTTCCAGGACAGCCAGGGCTACACAGAGAAACCCTGTCTCAAAAAACAAAAAAAAAAAAAAAAAAAAACCAAAAAAACAAAAAAACAACAACAAAAAAAGCACTGACTGCTCTTCTAAAGGTCCTGAGTTCAATTCCTAGCAACCACATGGTGGCTCACAACCATCTGTAATGGGATCCAATGCCTTCTTATGTCATGCAAACATATAGGAAGACAGAGCACTCATATACATAAGTAAATAAAACAAACAAAAAAAAAGTATACTGCCAAAGCTAAGCACGGGGTGGAACTCTGACAAGTGGCTGTCCGTGGAGACGAACGGTCTGGAAGAGCAGGTTCTGGGAACCCTCCCTTCCTTCCTCTAGAACCCACATTAGCTGTAGCCCTCCAGCCTTTGGACCTGTCTCCATCATGTCTTCCACACCAAGGCTGCTTTCATGAGCCACCTGTTCTGTCTGATGATAGTCCATCTATGTCACCAGTAGAAGCAGTAGCTGGAGCCCTCAGGAAGCTTCTGTTGTAGAGCATATGGCATAGAGATAAATGAGAGATGCTGGAGGAAACAACCAGAAAGAACGTGGTGATCTGGCCATGTCTTCGCTTCCCTCATGATAACCCCACTCTAACTCCTTGCACAGCAGAACAGTTTATTTAGTTGCTAATAATTATGAGGCCCTGGGACTCCATCCCAGCAGAGGACCTACATGTGGCAGGCTGAGAAGGGTAACTGGAGATACTCGGGTTTGGAACTCAAAGATGTGTTCATGACACACCAGAGAAATGGAGCCAAGGCTTGGTCTGAACTGGCAAAGTGAATTCTGAGCTTGGAATTGCTGGTGAGGCTGCTTCCTTCCGTAAAAGGCAATTCAAATTCTGCCTGCCTTTCCCTGGAACTTTGGCCCTGGGCCATCGCACTACTACCAAGATTTCTTCAGACTCTCTGGGGGCAGGGTTCCTCTCATCCATTCTCTTAGCTCAGCCCTTTGACTCCCTCTTGACTACTCGACAACCACTCAGGATAAGCAGAATCAGAAAACTCTTCCGGTCAAACTCTAGAAAGGCAAATGTCGCTTGTTATATCTAATATGAAGCCAATGTCCTTGGGCTCTGAGTTAGTCTCCTGGATTCAGTCCCCTGAAAGCTTCATTCCAACCCAGGACACTTCAGAGCCTGGACTCCAGTGATGTGACATGGTCACAGGATGTCCCTGTGACATCCAGGTCTAGCAGGTCACTTGGGAGTGAGATGACTTGGAGTTGTGACCCTAACTTAACGCAGATGTGTCTATCAGAGCCAGAAGAGAGGGGTTCAAAGGCACTGTAGGTCTCAGATCCCTTGCCCTCTGTAGAGTATTCAAAAACAGGACAAGGAGAGGTGAGGGGAAGCGCTACCATCGCTGAGGCCTCTGGAGGCTTTCTTGGGTATACACTGGGGTAAGGACAGTGCCCCAGGCCTCCTGTGTACAGCCACATGTTGCCACCTTTCTCTTCTCTGGTGCTGCCATCTGCCCCAGAGATGAAGTCTCTACCAGGCCTCCCTGAGTTTCCAGGTCCCAGTAGTAAGAAGGGGGAGGGGCTTTAAAAAGAACAGGAAAGTGAACTGGTGGCCTACTTGGAATGTGAGAGGAGACTGGAAGGGAGGCTTGTTAAAGTCAAACAGGATAGGTAAAAACTGGATCTCTGAGAAAGATGAGTGTGGAACAGCCTCAGCTAACAGTAGCAGCAAGCTGTGCCTGGCCGGCTGAACCACCCACAGAGCCGGGGAGTGTGTTCGCGTGTGCGCATGTGTGCACACTAACATGCGTGTGTGTCCTAGCTTTGGAGGTCCCTGTAGAAGTAACTGTGCTCCTGGACACTCCTGGATCTGATCTAGTACTGCTTCCTAAGTCCCTTTCTTTCCTTTCCTTTTTTTTTTTTTTTTTTAAAAATGTTTTTATTATTTGAGAATTTCATACAATGTATTTTGATAATATTCATTCCTTCTGCGAACTCCTCCCAGACCTGCCCCCCTCCCTACTCACACAACTTCATGTTCTCTCTTCTTTTCAAGCCTGCCAAGTCCAGTTCGTGCTGCCCTTTTTTTTTTTGGCTCTTTACAGTTCATTGCATGAAGGAGTTATACTGGCCCCAGATTTAAAATGAATCCCAAATGGTTAAATTATACAAGCTGTGAAAGCTGTGAAGTTTTTGACTTGTTTTTAAGCGTGTGACAAGACAGAAGGGAATTGCAAGAAATCCTCACTTAAGCTGCAGGGAGCCACCAGTGCTCAAAAACCACGAGCCTTCAGCTGGTGGTTCTTTGCCAGTCCACACTCTACCAGAAGCTAGCATGTGTTCTGGCACTGGGCAGCCCATAGCCGGATTGTGCTCCATATCCTGGATGCTCAGTTGCAGTAGCATTGCAGTCGGACTTCTTGCACGCCTTCATTGCTTGCTTTGGACCACAACCATCAACAGCCCCTGGACAGTAGTCGGGTCTTGCTGCTATATCTCTGTTGAATTCTCAGTGCCAGCGGGAAGCAGGTCATCACTACTACTTGTATCCAGAAAGGAGTTGAGAGAAAGGTTGAGGTGGTGAATTACAAGCATATGCTCTGATTCCTCTCCCTTGGTGGGAACAGGCAGGGTGGGGTGTTGGACTGAAGTGAAGGACTCCAGGAAAAGGCTGCTGAGCTTGGTAGCACCTCAGTCATAGGCTTCCTGGTTTCCTAAATACACTCACTGTCACACAGTAGAGATCTGAGAGCTACATTTACTACACACTCTTGAGGCCCTGAAGGAAAAACTGCTTGTTTACCCTCAGGAGTCTATTTACAGTTCAAACACACACACACACAGGCTCACACACACATATGCACACACACACAATTACATACACAGGCACACACATACTCACTCGTGCACATGCACATATGCTCACATACATATGCGAATGCACACATGAACACACACACATACACACACACACACAAACACACTTTCTCTTTAATAAAGCACTGTGAAATATGACCAATAGAGCAAAGAAAAAGAGATACACTGCTATTAGCATTAATAAAATAAAGGTTCTTTTTTTGTCTCTTATTTGTACTAGTGTTTTGTTTTGTTTTGTTTTGTTTTGTTTTTCAAGACAGGGTTTCACTGTATAGCCCTGGCTGTCCTGGAAGTCACTCTGTAGACCAGGCTGGCCTCAAACTCAGAAATCTGCCTGCCTCTGCCTTCCGAGTGCTGGGATTAAAGATGTGTGCCACCACTGCCCAGTGTACTAGCATATTTTAATTATAGATAAAGAGAGTCATCATGACACATTTCCCTATAATGAATCTTGATCATACTCACATACCTGTTACCTTCTCCTGTCCCTTCCCACTCTCTTCTCCTTCTCAATTGTTTCCCCTGAAATGCAGGTTCTTTATTTCAAAGAACCAAGGGTGTTGTATTGTTTTGTTTGCCTTGCTAGGGAATGAACCTAGGATCTCACACTTGATAGACAAGCACTCTGCTGCTGGGAAATACAGAAGCCCCATTGCAAAGTTTTCTGATGGCTTGTTCCTCTAGGGCTCTTGAAGTTAGTGTATCTCCTTTTCTTTGTAGGAGTGTTAATCTGATTCGGACCCAACCACAAGCCTTCCTAAATGCTACTGAGATATACCTTCAGTTCAGTTTGTTCTTTTTAAAAAATTACTTTTAATTATGTGTCCGTGTGTATGCACGTGAGTTCAGGGGCTAGGGGTGCAGCTCAACTGTAGAACTAACATAAACAAGGGATTTGCTTTGCAAAATAAAGCATAGTAAGAATTGAGTGATTATGAATAAATTTGACCATAAAAATAGAGCATATAAATGGTTTTGAAGCTAGTATGGTATTACCCACCTTGAGATGTAGAAACAGAAAGAATTCAAGGTCACCCCTAACTACATAACGAGTTCTGGGACTACAGAAGACACCTTCTCAAAAAGCAAAGGACAACAGAAATGGTAGTACTCTTGGGGTTTGTTTGCCTCATCACCTCCAAAAAAGGACAAAGCTGGGCAGGTGTTTCTTTGCAAGCATGAGAACCTAATTCAATCTCCAGGACCCACATAGTGCCAGCCACAAGCTGGACATGTGACACACGCCTTTAATTCCAGTCCTTGGGAGGCAGAGGAGAGTGGCTTCTGTGAGTTGGAGATAGCCAGCTCCAGAGGTAGACGCTTGTCATGTCATTATACCCACAGCAGCATACACAGACACATACACAGACACACAGACACAGACACACACATGCACCCACACAGACACAAACACATGCGCACACACACAGACACTCTCACACACACACACACACACACACACACACGCATGCGCGCATGCATGCACACGCACAGGCACGTGCACACACATTCACATGCATCACAGAATTTGATTCCCCATCCCACCCCCTGCATAAGTGTCATTTGACATTGTCATGCCTGGGGTATGGCTCAATTGCAGAGTGCTCACTTAGCATTTTTCAGGTACTTTGTTCCACTCCCAGGACTGCAAATAATAACATACACTGTGAATCTTGACATCTGACAAGTAAAGGGGGTAGAAAATGGATGTCTTACCGGAAGACAAGCACAGTCTACCACCTTAAAAATAGTCATTGAATTATTATCGCCCAGGACATGTGGCATCTGTACTGATTAGTTTCTGTCAACTTGGCACAAGCACAGACATATCTGGGAGGCAGGGGTCTTACTTGAGAAAATGCTCCAGCCGGGCAGTGGTGGTGCACGCCTTTAATCCCAGCACTCGGGAGGCAGAGGCAGGTGGATCTCTGAGTTCCAGGCCAGCCTGGCCTACAAAGTGAGTTCCAGGACAGCCAGGGCTACACAGAGAAGCCCTGTCTTGAAAGAAAGAAAGAAAGAAAGAAAGAAAGAAAGAAAGAAAGAAAGAAAGAAAGAAA
>JADRCH010000155.1:4280421-4491688 GCA_019843965.1 Rhynchomys soricoides | reverse complement strand
AAAGAAAGAAAGAAAGAAAGAAAGAAAGAAAGAAAGAAAGAAAGAAAATGCCCCCATTAAATGGCCCTGTAGGCAACTATTTGGGGCATTTTCTGGTCTAATGATTGATGTGGGAGGGCCCAGCCCCTTAGAAGAGGAAGTGCCATCCCTGGGCAAGTGGTCCTGGATTGTATGAGCGAGCCAGTAAGCAGTGTTCCTCCATGACCTCTGCTTCGTTCTCTGCCTTAGCTTCCCTCAATAGGATTTGTAAGCTAATTAAACCCTTTCTTCCTAAAGTCACTTTTGGTCACTGTGTTCTCTCACAGCAATAGAAGCACCACCTAAGACAACATCTGTCACCTAATTTATATAATAACACTTCATAGTGGGATTTTGTTTCTTCCTCATATAGACCAGGCTGGCCTTTAACCATGTAGCTCAGAATACCTTTGAATTCCTGATCCTCCTGCCTCCACCAAGAGCCGGTTCCCCTTAGAGCAGCATCTGCTGCTCTTGGCCAAGAGAAATGTTTATTGTAGAGAAACGGGAACAAACCCATAGAGAGAGTTAGCCCTGAACCCAGCAAGCCTGAGAGTCCTCACGCTGTGCTGTGCCCAGGCTGTGGCATGCTCACCTTGCCGAATTCCCCTCGAAGAGACCTGCCCCCCATCCCTCTCCTGTACCCCAAACCCTGAACCCCCAGCAGTCCCTTCCCGAGAGATAACTGTCAGGCTCCTAGAGAAGAAAGAGCAGCTTGCTTCCGGGGTACCAAGTCTGGCTCCCAGGAGTTGAGAGAATAGGAGGGTGAAGAAGTGCCCAAGGGGAAGGCTGACTGCCCTGCTAAAGAGAGGACAGAGGCAATGAGTAGAGCTTTGCTGTTCTTTGGCCACATCTGGCAAGGAGGGGGTCCTGGCAGCAGGCGTTGGCCCTGTCCTTGCCCTCCACACCACCATACTCTTGCTTTGGCACAGTCCCAGGCTTTCAGAGTCATATGACCAAATCTTTTCACAGTTGCCTCGGGGAAGAGAGTGAGGACGAGACTGAGACCGAGAGCAGCCAGCTACTCAGTTGACACCATATTTGAATCATTTAGATTCTCCTGGGCATGACTAAAAGCTGTCACTCAGAGCTGGGGTGTGGCTCAGTGGGACAGGGATTATCCTGCATGCAAGAAGCCCAGGGTCCATAACCTCAGAGCAGCTTTCCCTGATGTGTTCTCAAGGCACACAATAAACCTTCCTACTCCTGGACCAGTCATAGCCACAATATCCACGGTGCCCACAAGGAAACCAGCCCTAACAGGGCACCTGCAATCCCAGGTGGTTTAATCCTTTCACGCAGAGAAGGATATAGCAGCCAGCTGCGGCTGGGATCCCTGCCAGGGAGGAGCCCTGGAGAGAAGGATGGAGCTGCTAGTTACATTGTTTTCATTTTTCTAAGCCAACCCTACAGTCAATCAGTAAATGGATGGTTTATCCTTGACTTTTCTGCTAACTCGTTGGCAAGGGTAATCAGTATGTGATTGGACAACGTAATGGTCCCATCAAGAGCAGCAGACTTGGGAATAAAAGCATAACACTTCTCACAAGGCATAACACAACCTCCCTTCCCTGCTAGCATCACTTCAAGTTGTCCTGCTCTCCCTAGGTCCGCTGGTAGCATCGGCTGCCTACACACCACTTTATGAGCATCCCTAGAATGATTGAAAAAGCTATTCAGGCCAGGCAGTGGTGGCGCACGCCTTTAATCCCAGCATTTGGGAGGCAGAGGCAGGTGGATTTCTGAGTTCGAGGCCAGCCTGGTCTACAGAGTGAGTTCCAGGACAGCCAGAGCTACACAGAAAACCCTGTCTCAAAAAACCAAAGGGGGGGGGGGAGAAAAGAAAAAAAAGCTATTCATTATAAAAGATACAGTTACCCCAGTCCACAGTTTTAAGATTTATTTTTATTCATGTATATGTGTTTGTAGATATGTGTATATATGTCACATGTATGCCCATACTCATGGAAGCCAGGAGAGTGTTGGATCCCCTGGAGTTTGAGATACGGGAGGCTGTAAGCTGACTGATATCATTCCTGGAAACCAAACTCAGGTCCTCTGGAAGAACTGCTGGCCATCTCTCTAGCCTCCCAATCTTCATTTCTGTTTATTGTTGACCACCAGAATATAGATGATTCAAATCCTGTAGCTATTTGATTTCTGCCTTAAATTCATTTGGGGCCTCCCTGGAGTCTCCTACAGAACCAATGCAGACTTGAGAATCAAAGGAGCCAAGTATGAACCTCTTAATTCAATGGTTAATCTTCCTAAAGGGAAGGAAATTAAAGACCAGAGTAATTGAACCACTGCGTAGGTCCTACACCAGCTGGGTAGTTCGCCTGAGTAAAGATTTCCATCAATAGTACCACCATATGTCAGCTCGAGAGACACTGAGCACAAAGTAATTACCCCCTTTGCTCCTCTGTCAATTGAGTGAATTTGGTGAGAAAAGTCCTTCCCTCTGTCATGTGTGATGCACAGAGAAATTCACTCTCCTGGTTGAGAAAGGAGGGCGTTCAGGTGAGCCAGTCTATATTGCTAAGAACAAGAGCAGTGACTGCAGCAAGTCTTACTGTTTCATGTGCCCATGTCCTGAAACAAGACCAGGATGCAGCACTCCAGAGTGCATCTCATCCAAGGGGGAAAGGGACCTGGGGATGTCCTGACTCACAAGCATAACAACCACTCTTAAATGAGAGTCTGTAGCCAATTCTGCCCAAGCATTTAACTCTCCACCTCCAGTTTCTGTTTCTAAAGTGTGTCTTAAATCCTTGATTTCTACCATTTCTACCCTGTTTGGGTCTTTTTTGCAAGGGGGGGGGGGTTGAGACAGGGCATCTCTCTACATAGTGCTGAATGTCCTAGAACTTGATTTATAGACTAGGCTGGCCTTGAACTCACAGAGATCTGCTTGCCTCTGCCTCCCAAGTGCTGGGATTAAAGGCTTGTGTCACCACCAGCAGTTTTTTGGCTCTTTAAGGAGTCCCTTTGTGTTTCTCTGTGGCCCTCTAGGGCCTTCCAGTAGTGGTTCAGTTAGGAGAGGCAGAAGATCTGACAAGGATATAGAACCAGCCTACCAGATGGATGAGGCCCTGGATTTGGCCCTCAGCTCTGGGGGGAGAGAAGCAGGGGAGATAAAACCCCTAAGTCCTGTTCACTTTATCTGCATCAATTGTGGCTATAGGTAGAGGGTTACATTGTTGGCAATTTTGTCTCAGCTCTACAGAGCCTTCTAGGATACTTATCTTTGGTGTGAGAGGTTTGTCTACAGAATAAGGTATTATCTATGGATTATAGGCTATGATCTATCATACATAAGACTATTCAGGGGGAGCCCAGCAGGGGTGGCACACGCCTTTAATCCCAGCACTTGGGAGGCAGAGGCAGGCAGATTTCTGAGTTTGAGGCCAGCCTGGTCTACAGAGTGAGTTCCAGGACAGCCAGGGCTACACAGAGAAACCCTGTCCCAAAAAAAACAAAACAAAAAAACCAACCAACCAACCAAACAAACAAACAAAAACCTGTTCAGGGAATGAGTCTCCCCATTAGGCAGGCTTTTGGAATTTAGAATAAAGATATTTGTCTGAACTTCTGAGAGCCCTCTTGTTATAGAAATTAGTTAGGTATCTACTTTTACAGTTTGAGGTTCACCTTTTGGTCATGCTTATCCAGATCATCACAGGGTAACCCCCCCCCCCCCCTTTTCATCCACTTGCCTAGCTCCCTAATGTTCCATGCCTAGTGACTCAGGCTCACCTGAGCATCACCCTTTATCACCATAAGTAAGAGGTTCATGGCTCTTTCAGCTTTAGGGACTCCACAGGTACCCTATCCCTCCCCAATCGCCTCACCCCCTCTTCCTTTGGTTTATGCTTCCCAGTCCTTTTACCGTAGCATAATGGATCCAGCCTTTATTCTGGAATTCCTACGGCAGTCTCAGTGGTCAGGAACCCTTGCTAGCTAAAGCATGTCCAAATCCTCTAGTTGGTACTGATAAACTCTGAACTGAACTCTGAACGTAGGACCCGAGCCAAATGGAATATGAAGGTGACCAAGTGGGGGATATGACCACTCTGCAGTTTTTCAAGACTCCATCTTTACTTTCCATTGTTGGAAGAAGGGCAGTCCCTCTGCATCTATTTTGTAGACCTTGTGACATCTCATAATTGGGGTGGATCCCATGTCCCTTCTGGAAGCTGTTCTAATCCCAAGAAGGGCTACAGGGAGACATTTGGTCCAGGGGAGGCAGGTCTCTAAGAAGAGCTTAGTTTTATGTGTTTTAAGGCTTGATTCATTATTTCTACTTTCTCAGATGAAGGGGTTACACCACGGAGTATGACAGTTCCACTTCATGTTCCAACTTCCCATGGTTCCCTGTAATGTCACAGAAGTAAAGGGGCTGCCATGATCTGAATCTTTGTTTTCTACAGAACCAAATTGTGGTACTCTCTGTTGTAAGATTACCGAGATGACACCATTAACAGTAGCAGTTGGTGAAAGAGTGTTGGATATCATTATTATCCCATTAGAGTCTGTATTGGGAAATTTTTATTCTTTGGGAAAACTTCTCCCAGAGAGAATTGTATTCCCAAGATTACCCTTGTAATCAACCCCGTCTTTCCCCTGTGAAAAGGATACCTCAAATGGACCTCACCTCAGCCCAGGTATAGAAGCTAGGACTGGAAACTGGCTCCACTGTTCTGCCAGACACAGAGGCTCTTTCTAGAAGGGTTCTGTGTCTTTCTTGAAGTTCCTTACTTCAACACTAGTGAGTGGAGCACCTACAAATCTAATCAGGCCTCGCCCCACAGGAATTTTAAAGGAGTGAAAACATTTGGGGGCTGCTTTCTAGAGGGAAGGGAAATTTTGTTCCATGTCCTTTTGACATTGTTTCCATTCCTTCCTGAGGCCAAAATAGGGGTTGGCAGGGGCTGAGTCCACTCTCTGTTCATTCCAGTTTCTTCTGATCTGATCCCTCAGCCGTCCCTAGGTCTTTCTGCCCTCCATTTTGTGGAAAGTTGGCAAAGAAAACAGGGGACCCCAAAACCTCTTTTGTCCCTTTTAAAGGCAGGATGCATTAGCCAAGCAGTGCTGATATAAATATATATATATATACACACACCTTTAATCCCAGCACTCGAGAGGCAAAGGCAGGAAGATCTCTGTGAGTTCCAGGCCAGTCTGATCTACATTGGGAGTTCCAGGACAGCTAGGGCTACACAGAAAAGCCTTGCCTCAAAAAACAAAAGAATCAAAACAATAACAACAAAATGGTAGTATGAAATAGGATGTATTAGTTACTTTCCTGCTGCTGTGATAAAGCACCATGAGAAAAAACAACTTAGTGGAGACAGAGTTTCTTCTAGCTTATGGTCCCAGGCAGATAAGAGTGTACCATGGTGCTTAAGAATGGAGGAGGCTAGTGACAGACTTGGTGGCAAAAGCAGTAAGTAGAGAGTCACATTCTCAACTGTAAGCATGAAGCAGAAAGCAAACAGGAAGAGGGGCCAAAATATAAACACCCCAAACTGGGCCCAGTGACAGACTTCCTCCAGCAAGACTCTACCTCCTGAAGGTTCCACAGCCCCCCCAAACAGTGTTGCCAACCATGGTCCGAGGGTTCAAATTCGTTATTGTACCTTCTGAACCCATGGAGGCTATTTCTCAAACCAGCACACAGGAGCTCATTATTTAGCCCTGGCTGGCCTGAAACTCATAGAAGAAATCTATCTGCCTCCCCTGTGCTGTTACTGAAGACACACACCATCACACCACAATCTCCCTGGTTACCCTTTTTTAAAAAAGATTTATTTATATTTTATTTTATTTTTTAAAGATGTATTTATTTTATGTATGAGTTACACTGTTGCTGTCCTCAGACACACCAGAAGAGGGCACCGGATCCCATTACAGATGGTTGTGATCCACCATGTGGGTGCTGGGAATTGAACTCAGGACCTCCAGAAGAGCAGTCAGTGCTCTTAACCTCTGAGCCATCTTTCCAGCTCCCCCATTACTTTTTTTTAAGAGGAAGGGAGTTAAAGCCTCCGTCACACAGACCACAGTTTCTCCCCGAGAGGGTGGGATTTTATCATTAATGTAAAGGATTAAAACCTGGCACACCCAATCTTCTGAACAGCACAGCTCCCTTTCTGCACCATTATTGTCCCATCCCTGCCGCCTCCAAAAAGCCAGGCTTCTAACTCTTATTCGTTTTTAGCCCCTAGAGCCTCCTGCCAGAGTTACCATAAGGAACCTAAAGAATGTGCAAGGCCAGCATTTGGTCCCCAGGGTAGGAGAAAAAAAAAGGAACTAAATAAACATTGACAAGACTGATTGGAACCCTTGAACTTCCTCTGAACCCACGGTAGAATCCACTCAAGGCTGACAGAAAAGTGAAACGGGACCTGTTCCAGAAATCACAAGCAAAGACTCAGCGTGGGGATGGGAGTATGTCAAGGCTTCTGGAAAAGCTGATTGTACATTCTGAGAGACAGCCGAAGCCTGCATCGGAAACTGGCATGGGCTAAGGGATACAAAGACCACAGCCCCAAGAGCGCAGGTGTTACTGCATGACTTGCCTGGCTGTGGATCCAAACAATTCCTTTAAGAGAAAAATGATGGGGAGAAAGAAATTGAAATTTTAATTTATTTAGATTAGGTTAGAACTGAATAAGAATATCATAAACGAATAAATGAATGAATGAATAAATATATAAATAAATAAATAAATAAATAAATAAATAAATAAATAAAAACAGGGTCTCCTGTAGCCCAGACTGGCTTGGGATAGGCTATGTGGCTCAGGATAACCCCTGCCTCTACCTCATGAATGCTATAATCTCAGATGTGTGTTACCATGCCTTGCTGGGAAAGACAAATTTCAACTTGCTTATACCAGTGCCACCATTTATAGAGGAGATGAAAGCACCAGATAATTTAAATATACAAAGTTAGCTGGGGCCCGAGAGTCAGCAGAACTAGGAGATAGTTTGGCTCCTGGACTAGACTCCTAGGACTAGCCAATCCCACTCCCCACCCCATTCTTCCTAATCCCTGGGGACCATTCATAGATGGAGATCAGTGGGCAGCAGGTAGAGGCACAAGCTTAACCTGGACGTTGTGTGGACAAAGCAGACAGACTAGGCTTGCTAACAATTCATCTGTATGTCAAAAGAGGACCCTGGGCTGTGGCATATTGCTCCCTGTTAGCATGCATGGGGCCTGAGTTCAAATCCAGCCCTACCATGAAACAAACAAACAATAAATACAGAGGCCCCTGCATAATTCAGCCTCTGATATTCCAAAGCAACTGGTTCCCCTCCTTTTATCTCACTGAGGAAGGGATACTTTCAATGGTCTGCAAAGCAGAAAATCAGACTCTTCCAGTGACGGGTGGAGGAAGGGGGCGGTGGGGGAAGGGAGGCATAAAGCTGAGTATACAGATGTGGGCAGCACTGGCTGACAGCTGCTGGACCACGAGTGAGTGTCTGCAGCCTGGGATGACCTTCCCATGGAGGGACAGAGAAAAGACTTGGTAAGAAGAGAGATCACAGACAGAGGAGTGGGTGGAGGGAAAGACTGAGGCAGAGATGCAGATGGCTTGTAAGAGCTGCCATGTGGAGAATGGCAGGAACTAGGCTGGTGAGGAAGGCAGGCACCATCAGTCGGGGCTGCAGGGAGTTTTGCACTTTTCTTTTTAAAAAGTGTGTGTGTGTATACATGTACATACATATACACACATACATGTATACACACACATATACATCGTGTGTGTGAGGGTGCATATACGTACATATATGAACATGGTGTGTGTGTGTGTGTTTAAGACAGAGAACTATGTTGCCCAGTCTGGCCTTCAGCTCCTCATCTCAAAACAATCCTTCTGCCTCAGCTTCCAGAATAACTGGGACTATCGGCGCATGCCACAGCACTAGACAATATTTCATTCTTGATCCCAAGAACAAAAGAAGCCCCTTAAGAATAAGGTCCCCACTTAATGTGAGAAAAAAAAATAGACCAACTGGGTTGGTGAGGATGATAGGAAGCAGGAGAGAGATCGATGTTCAAGCCCTGACAGAATCCTCCTTTTCTTGGGCTTCAGATCGACCTCAAACAACCTAATTTAGATGATCCCTCGAAGGTGTGCCCAGAGTCTTATCTCTTTAGCCTAGATTTTGCCAAGCTAAAAGGGAGCTTCTGGGGAGTGAGGGGAAAGGGTAACACAGTGGGTAGAAGCCTGCAGAGGCAGGTGGAACCGCATGTAGAAAAACCAGGCTTCCATGGGCTGGCCAAAGGTCGTGGCGCTAATGGAGGGAAGGCTACAGGAGAGGGTACCTTGAAGAATGATGAGTCAGTCTCCAGGGGAGAGAAAACCTCAAATGCATGGCTGCAACAGAGCAGGGAGGATCAGTTACCGAGATCTAAATCTGACGGGATTTCCTAAGGCCTTCCTTCAGTCGGCTTCCTTCTGGTTTGTAATTGTTTTAAGGGTTTGGAGGTGGAGATCAGTGGAAAAGTGTGTACACTGATGCATGGTGTCTTACTCGGGGTTTCTATTCCCGCACAAACATCATAACCAAGAAGCAAGTTGGGGAGGAAAGGGTTTATTCAGCTTACACTTCCACACTGCTGTTCATCACCAAAGGAAGTCAGGACTGGAACTCAAGCAGGCCAGGAAGCAGGAGCTGATGCAGAGGCCATGGAGGGATGTTTCTTACTGGCTTGCTTCCCCTGGTTTGCTCAGCTTGTTCTCTTATAGAACCCAGGACTACCAGTCCAGGGATGGTACAACTGACAAGGGGCCCTCCCTCCTTGATCACTAATTGAGAAAATGCCTTACAGCTGGATCTCATGGAGGCTTTTTCTCAACTGAAGCTCCTTTCTCTGTGATAACCCCAGCTTGTGTCAAGTTGACACACAAAACCAGCCAGTACATGGTATTCCAGCCCCAGCATCCAATAAGTACCCAGAAGAATATGATCAAGCCAGGTTTGATTTCATTTGATTCTGAGACAAGGTCCTGACTTTGTAGCCCTGACTGGCCTGGAACTCACTATGTAGACCAGGATAGCCTCTAGCTTACTGATATTTCTGTGCCTCTATCTCCTGTGCTGGAATTCAAGGCATGTGATACCATATCTGGCTCAATTCAGATTTTAATTGATCAAGTCTTCCAAAGAGATACTTTTGTCCCCAGTCTTCCTGACCTTTGCCCCAGGTGTTTACCCCCATGATAATATCAGGGGTTCACATGGGAATGAACCTCATCTCTCTCACTCATTATTTACCATATACCAACAACAAACAGTGTTGATATTGATGTTGCATACACACACACACACACACACACACACACAGTGTTTGTTGCTACAGAAAAATCATACCATGACCTGAAAATGCAGATACAGATTGCCTCTTTGCCTTTTCTTCACAAGTACAGTGATCTACCATTCTGTGGTACAGCTGGGGGAAACTGAGGTCCTTTCTGTAGAATGGGGGTCTCCTGGCCTGTGGTTTGGGGAGCCAGGTCTTTCTTGGGCTTTAGGAAGCTTTAAGATGTCGTGAGTGCTCCGAGCTTCTAAGGAGCAGAGCAGAGACAGCAACAGCAGGAATCAGCTAGGACACAGGCCTGTGAGATAGTCAGCCTCTGTCCTGGGTCCTGGCTCCCTGCCACTAGCTGGCTCAGCTCTTCCTCTCTCCATCTCACAGAAGCCATTAGAATGGGGAGCTGGCCCAATCAGATGAGAACTGAAGACTGAGGGGGAAGGAGAGGGGCGGAGATGGCTGCCCTGGAACCCTGGTGGGGGTGCAGGGGACCTGTGTGCTTGTGCAAAGCCAAAGAAAATGCAGGGTGTGGGAGGGGGCGTGGGGACGTGTTCAGTTTGTTCTATGAAAACATGCTTCCGACTTTCAGCATCCTGAAAGTAAAGTCCATATGAGCACATATATTAGTTTGTCTACAGGCATACATTCTGATGCTTCCACATAAATACATGTGGAACCTAATTGCATGTGTGTTATCCATATGCATGTATAACATGATGTACTATCATATATAACAGCGCTGATGGTATACACATGTGCATGGGAGTATCCTCCAGCCAGCTTGAGATGGTGCAGATCTGGGCACATGCAGGAGAGACAGACTGCAAGCTGAGCTTTGTGTCAGTCCCCATGAGTTATCTGAGGTTCCTAAGCTCAGACCTCTGCTCAGAGGAAGTGGGACAAAGGTGAAGGCTGCAGGGACCATGAACCACAGCTCCAACCAGACCTTTGATTTGAGGACTTTTGAATTAGAGCCAATTTTCTTGCTTAAGTCCATTGAAAAGCACACAACTCCTGTCCACTCCCATTTCTATCTCAAATTCAGTACGGCAAGCAAGTTGGCCTGCTTGCTGCTCCTGGGTGTAGCCCGAGAGTCCCTGTTCCAAGGCTTGGCATGCTCATTTCTGAGCTCCAGAATGCACCTGTCCTGCTGACTCCCACTCCAGTGGTCCCTTTCCTCCGGGAAGCCTTGGCAGATAGAGAGCAGACTCTCCTCAATGACCTTGTTCTGTCTGGCCCTGGATGGAGGCACAGTTACCCAATACCACCCTTTGGTAGCCCGAGGAATTCTTTCCAGAGACTCAGGTGATGCAGGATTCTTGACTCTGCCAAAGAAAAGACTCTCAAGAGGAACCAATACAAAGCAGAGTTGAGCTTTTCATGAGGAGACTTGCTGTTGTGGGTTTAGTCTACAACAGATTTGAGCACAGTGCTTAACTGAAACAATTGAAGATAAGCCTCATGAAAGGTGGGGCACTCCCAAGAGAGAGACTTCCTCAATTTCCTTTACAGTGATCTTACCTGAAATTTTGGTGGGCTCTGAGCTTACCTCTTTACAGGTTGCTAAGAATCTTAAGTGAGATGACAGGGTGGTTCCTGGGATGCACTGGATGGAATTCTATCTGCAGACGTACATACAACCCAAATGCCACGGAGTTGGCAGGAAAAACCAAGAGATTTTCATTGTAAATAATAATCGGCTCTTGTTTGGAAATTTCCAGAACATATCTGGGAAAGGAAGAAAGTCATGCACACTCACCAGGGCCCACCACTACTACTGTTTCTTATTAGAATGTTTGGTTCTTTAATCTCACTTTGTGTTTTGAGAAAAGGTCTTACTAAGTATATCTGGCAGGTCTGGGACTCACTATGTTGAACAGACTGGACCAGAGTTTGCATCCATCTTCCTGCTCTGACTCCTGAGTGCTGGGATGACAGACATTTATGTTCACAATCAGCCGAAAGTACCTCTAAGCAGAAAGATGGTGTCTTTCTGTGAGCAGCCTTCACAACTGGATGGTGCTGGAGTGGCTGACTCTAAACTGGCAGGATACAAAACAAAGGCTCTTTCCCCTCCCATAACCCTTAGTTTGCCTGTCTTCCTGTCTTACCTCAGCTCTTGTTTACAGAGTCTCACCACTAGCCATCTGGACTTGCAGAAAAGGTAGCTTTCTTGGACGTGCGCCCATCTCCTGAAGCAGATAATGAACTCAGCTTCCTCACCAAAAAACCTTCCTGTGCTTATATGAGGCCCTGCTACTGCCTTCTCAGGCCTAGAAAGTATCCAGAGTCTGTTTCAACTAGTTTCTCAGATTGGGTACCATTCTTTAAAAGGCTGTGCAGGCTTTAAAATAATTTCACAAAACATGCCCCCTCCAAACACATGTGCCACGCCCATGTTATAACCAACAGTCCACTGAGTTTCTCTTTCTTCTTTGGAGTACCTCAGGAAGAAAAGCCTAGCATTTCTTACGGTCTTTACTCCCTAGGAAAGCTTGCCAAAAGCTTTAGTTTTTCTGATAGCTTCTTTGGCTTTTTTTGGTTTTTTGTTTTGATGTTGTTACTGTTGGTTTAAATAGTGTCTCACTATATAGGTCTGGCTGGCTGGCCTGCAACTTGCAATCAGAAATGAAAAATCTGAATATGCCCCACAAAATACCTTAAGTCTGGTCTCTGGTCTCCATGCCAGTAGATGTGATCTGGTCCATAAAGGAACATGAATGGTCCCCAGGCACAGAGGTGCACATAGGTCAGAATTGTAGGATATGACTTTCTGGCTTGTTGCATCACACCATACAGCCCCTCCGGCTTTCCACCCCATGGAAAAATAGAGGATTTTCCACCCTCTTACAATAGAGGATTTTTCCAGTTTCAGCCAAACCTGGGCACAGAGAAGGACAGGACTGCTTCCAGACTGTGTGAGAAACTATATGAAGGAGGATGGTTCCCACGACACACCCTCTGTTTCTCTCTATCCTCGAGTTTAGCTATGTCTAACAGCAACAGAGACAAGGTTCCAGGCACAGACCTGTCCCTTCCAACCTGGCCTGGACAAAGCCTAGGGCAGGGCTCTGTCCCAACTCTTTCTCCACCTGACATGAGATGTCTTCATTAGAAAGCTCTTTTTACTAGGCTGGGTGGGACACACCTATAATCCTAGCACTTGGGAGGTAGAGGCAGAAAGATCAGAAGTTCAAGGTCATCCTTAGTCAGTTTGAGTCACATTAGATTTTGTTTATAGAAAAAAGCCTGGGAACTCTCCCATAAGTACTGTCCTGGTGACATCCAGTAGCAAATGGGCTCCCTAGATTTACAACACTGTGGGGAGGGGGTTTCAAACAAAGCCAAGTCCAAGGGGGAGGAACCAGGATGGAGTGAAGGGACAGAGAGGTGTTGATAGACTCCTAAAGCTAAGAATGATAAAATTCATTGATTTAAAAATAAATATTTATGCTCTGGCATTTTTAGGAAAATGAGGACCATGTCGGTTTAGAGAAGAAATTAATTGCTAAGTGGTATAAAAACAGGTCATAACCACTCCAAATAGATGTGAGTCACTCAAAGACTTAGTCTTATGTCTTTCATTCCAAGTCCCGGAGCCAAACAAATCTGGGAGCAGCTTGACAACAACTTGAAGAGCCACCAGGGTGGGAGACTGGGCTGGAGACTGGAGCTGGGGAGGTCACCGTGTGTCTAGAGGGAGTGATGGGAAGAGGCGGGGCAGAAGAAAGCCAATGCCACCTGGCATCTTGCTACAGACAAGGCAGAACCCAGGCTGGACTTTGGACCCCTGATTGGATTAGACATGCACTGCTAGGCAGCTTGCCTGAAAGCTCGGTATCAGGAGCACAAATCTAGAGTTGAGAGGTTGAACTGAGTCTCCATAGAAATCACCTAAGCAGCATTTCCCATGTCCTGAGTAAACGAAGTGCTGGCAATTGTGTCCATTTCTCTCTGCGTCCAGACTGAGTGCCTAAAGCTGCTGAGCTGGCTCACTGAGTAAAAGAGCTTGCCACACATGCCTGGTGACCTAAGATAGATTCATGGAACCCATGATGGAAAACTCTGGGAAGTTGTCCTCTGACATCTACACACACACACACACACACACACACACACACACACATAAATACATACATACACACATACACATTCACACAGGGGTGGATACAAATTTATTTTGCATTTATCTGATTGGTTTTTTTTTTAGGGGGGTTCCCTGCATGTGTGTTTGTGCACCACATGTATGCCTGGTGCCTGCTGAGGTCAGAAGAGGGTGTCAGATCCCCCAGGACTAGAGTTCACAGATGGTTGTGAGCCACCATGTGGGTGCCAGGAATCAAACCTGAATCCTCTGCAAAATCAACAAGTGCTCTTACCAGTGAGCCCACTCTCTAGCCCCTTAAATGTTATTTTCAACAAAGACATTTTGTGCCGTAGGAAATATATCTCCAACCCTGAGGCATTCTCTTAAGGAAATTAAACTCTGAAAATAACGTAGTAACATAAAAAAAATAACACCATTTTTTGTAATTAAAAATTAATTTTTTCATCACTCTAGCCTGTGGGAGTAAAAATAACTATAAACTTTTATAGTTTGCCCATTCCATTGTGATAAATTTAGTTTCTAAGTTTAACCTATTATCCAAAAGTGCCTGACATTAGTATTATATTGAATATGGTTTAAACATTCAGAACCTGACTCATAAGAGAATTTATGAATGTTACATTACTATGCCACATTACGTCCTAGCAATTCTGAAACAACCTCCGCCCTTTTGTCAAGAGGCTAACCTGGGCTACATAGTGAGACCCTGTCTAGTAAAAGAGGGCGGAGAAAGAATGTAGCTCAGTAAGGACTGTTTGCCTAGTAATTTCCCCTTTGGGCCTGGCCTAGTTTTAGAAGCCAATTTTCAAAATAGTCAAAAGCAATAGATTCTCTTTTTCTCTGTGTCGAGCTTCCTTTCCTGATATCCTTTCTTCCTGGAGAACTAATAATTGCTCAGAAGGCCTGAGGATGTGAGGGGCCAAGGCTGTACCCACTTCTGGTCTCACCTGTGTGCCTCCCGGGAAGTTAGGATGCCAGCCCAGGCTACACTTCACCTTGACAGATGGTCTGTGACTCAGGGATAGCAGTCTATCTCTTACCATAGAAAGGTCTATTAATCTACCCTCACACCCCCATCCAAGCCCAGCCCTTCGTGACCACAGCTTTGTTTATTTAATGATCAGCTCAGCAGTTAACACTGAAATCTGAACAAAGGGATTTAGTAGAGAGTAGAGCCTGTGCTCAGTGCTCAGCTTGTATGAGGCTCTGGGCTCAATTTACACACACACACACACATACACACACACACACACACACACAAAGAGAGAGAGAGAAACACACAGACACATACACACACACACACACACATACACACACACACAAAGAGAGAGAGAGAAACACACAGACACATAGATACACACACACACACACACACACACACACACACACACACACGGATATCAAAGGATAACCAAGGGCTTAGTAATTAAGTCTTAGCCTTCATAGTGGGTTAAGGCCATCACTAGAGTCAATGTGCAGGAACTGCCAGCATCCCGTCTCCCTGCTTTACTCTAGGACTTGGAAAAGCTCACCACTTCCTCCCATCCACTTCCTCAAATGTTTCCTCCCTAAAACCTGTTCTACTGATTCTTGCTTATTGAGGATATTTAAGCAATAAGGAACTACTGAGTTTTCCTAAATAAACCAGTGACAAGCTATAAACAGGTCATTGTAGTATTCCAGAAAGTTTGTGATGGCCGTGTGTTTGGGGGAGTGGGTAGAAAGTGGCAGAGAGGAGGGTTAGAAACAATAAAGTCTGACAATGTCTGTGTCAATTGAGTGGAGTGGTACCTGTCTGCTACCCCACTACTTGGGAGACTGAAAAGGAAAGGGTTTTTTTTTGTTTTTGTTTTTGTTTTTGGTTTTTTTTTTTGAGGTATGGCTTTGAATTTGCTATGTAGCCCAAGTTGTCCTCGAACTCAGAGGTTTGCCTGCCTCTACCTCCCGAGTACTGGGAGTGTGAACTGCCACACCTGGTTTTGAAGCATATGTTATGTATTTGTCTTGGTCAGGGTTACTATTGCTGTGTTGAAGCACCATGACCAAAACAACTTGGGGAAGAGAGGGTTTGTTTGGCTTACACTTCCACATCAATGTTCATCATTAAGGAAGTCGGGACAGGACTCACACAAGGCAGGAACCTGGAGCAGGAGCTGATGCAGAGGCCATGGAGGGGTGCTGCTTACTGGCTTGCTCCACATGGCTTTCTCAGTCTGCTTTCTTTTAGAACCAAGACCACCAATGCAGGGATGGCACCACCCACAATGGACTGGGCTCATCCCCATCAATCATTAATTAAGAAAATGCCCTGCAGGCTTGTCTATAGCCCCAATCTTTTTGTTGTTGTTGTTGTTGTTTTGTTTCGAGACAGGGTTTCTCTGTTTAGCCCTGGCTGTCCTGGAACTCACTCTGTAGACCAGGCTGGCCTCGAACTCAGAAATCCACCTGCCTCTGCCTCCCGAGTGCTGGGATTAAAGACGTGCGCCACCACTGCCTGGTGTTATAGCCCCAATCTTATGGAAGCATTTTCTTAACTGAGGTCCCCTCCTCTCAGATGACTTTAGCCAGCACAGTGTTATGCTTCATTTAAATGGTGGTTTTGGTTGGAGTTAGAGCACAGGTCTTATCCCCAGCAGCTCCTAAGTTCTACCCCATCTATCTACCAATACCACATAAACCAGCTTGGTGGCACACTCCAGTAATCATCCGACTTAGGAGGCAGGTGCATCAAGAACAGAAAGATCACCCTCAGTGAGTTCAAGGACAGCCTGGGCTAGAGGTCCTGTCTCCAAAAAATGTGCACAAGCTCCAGCAAGAATTATGGGGAGTGTGAGTTTCCTGTTTATCTGCCCTCAATGAAAACTGGAGGTAAATATCTGATAGAAGAGAAATTATACATACATACACACATATACATGCAGTCAGCTGTGCCGGAGAGGTAAGATGGAACTCCATGCGAGCGCCTGAAAATTTGAGGAGTCCTTGTATATTTTAGGGCGCACAGCAAAGCTCAGTCAGAACACTCTGAGGCAGATTGGGGTTCAAGTAGACTGTAAGCACAGGAGCTGAGAGAGATAAAGAGGTGCTAAGAGGAGAAAGTAGCAGGGTGCGGGCGTGGATCTCTCGAGAGGGAGTGGAGCAGCTCATTGTCCTTCCCTCCATCATACCTGAGATTTGGGCGGGTTCTGAAGCTGTTGTCTTCGAAGGGTTACTAAGGAAGCTAAGTGAGGTGTCAGAGTGGCTCCTGGGGGCAGGACTGTGATGGAGAAAGTACTGACCACAGGGATGCTGGACGCTAGGCATCGTCACCGTTGACCAACTTAAGAGTCTTGCTTGTGGTTTCCAGAGAACGTCTGGGAAAGGGAATAAGACCTGGGGAGGTTTGACTGAGAATGCCCCCACAGGTGCTGGAGTCTGAATACTTGTCCTCAGCTGGTGCTCTATGAGTGGGTTCAGGAGTTGTGGCCATGCTGGGGGAACGTGGGTCACTGGGAGCAGGCTTTGAGGTCTCCATTCACTTGGTCTGCTTCCTGCTTGAGGTCTGAGATATGAGAGCTGTTCCTGATGCCCATGATTCCCCGCTATGATGGCGTCAAACCGCTCTAAAACCATAAGCCCAAATAGACTCTTTCCTCTATAGATTGTCTAGGTTGAGATGTTTTATCACACCAATGGAACAGTAGCTAATATAAGACCCTACCCTAAATCATATAAATATTATATATAATATATGTATATAATATATAATACATAATATAAACTATATACTGTATAGTATGTACTATGTAATATAACACAACATAATGTCTAATGTAAGATATATGACATATGACATATGTATTGTATATTGTATATATATTTGAGAATTAAGCCTGGTTCGTTGTCATGGTGAGAGGAACATTATAATATCTCTGCATTGGCAGCATTCACAGCGATGTGAATTGTGCCAGAACTTTTTTTAAAAAAAATAAAGATTTTATTTATTTTATATAATGTGAAGACACTGCCACGGTCCTCAGACACACCAGAAGAGGGCATCGGATCCCATTACAGATGGTTGTGAGCCACCATGTGGTTGCTTGGAATTGAACTTAGGACCTCTGGAAGAGCAGTCAGTGCTCTTAACCACTGAGCCATCTCTCTAGCCCAGGCTGGAACTCCTGATTCAAAGCTTGATTCCAAGGTGAGAAACCCCTTTTCCTTTCTGTGTCCCATATTTTTCTTCGTCTCCTATTCTACCTCATATAAAATGTGATATGTAAAATATGATGTGTTATATACATACAATAGAAAACAGCAACTTGATTGGGGCTTGTGCTTAGAGGTGAATCCAGTGCTTAGCTTCCATAAGGCCTTGGGCTCCATCCCCCAAAATGAACCAAAAATAACATGTAAATAAATGAGATAGACTCTGGAGAGATGGTTTAGCAGTTAGGAGCATGTACTGCTTGGGCAGAGTTCGGTTCCCAGCACCCACACCAGGCAGCTTGCAAGTGACCCTGACTCCAAGGGATCTTACGACTCTGGCCTACACAGGCCTCCTGTGTACATATCCACATTCAGACAAACACACATGCACATAATTTTAAAATGGCATTTAAAATAATAATAAATTAATAAAATGCTGTTTTAAAAGAATCTTTAAAGAAAGGAACGTTTTTCTACAGTTATTTTAAACTAAAACCAAATTTTGGATGTGTGTGTGTGCGTTCACATATATTCAAATATACAGTCTTATTGTAATTAATTCAAATTTAGAAAGCTAGAGAAATAACTAGAAGGAAATGGTAATGCTAATTTTGGCTTTCTTTGTGATTATAAATGATTCTCTCTCTCTCTCTCCTCACTGTGTAGTCCTGGATTTCCTGGAATTCCTATGTGGACCAGGCTTTCCTTGAATTTTCAGTGATGCTCCTGCTTCCTCCTGAGTGCTAAGACTCTGATGTCCACCTCCCAGCTATACTACTTTAAAAGAAAAAAAGAAAGGCTTTATGAAGCTTTGGTTAGCCTTAAACTCACTGGTAGCTGAAGATAGCTTCGAACTTCTGACCCTCTTGCCTGTACATCCTAAGTACTGGGATTACAGGCACACTGTCATGATCCTCATTTTTTTTTTAAATATTTCCCAAATTTTCTTAGATAACCATTTAATTTGGGGAGGGGTAGAGTCTTGCTATTTATCCGTGACTGACCTGGAACTTGCTATGTAGACTAGACTGACCCTGGACTCATAGAGAGTGGTTTGCTTCTGTATCCCAAGTGCTGGGATTAAAGGCATGTGACATCAATCTTGGCTCAAATTTAATTTAAAAAAACAAAAAACAAAAACCGATATTGATGAAAGGCAGAGAGATGATCAGAGACTCTAGATGTCTCGGGAGTTTCCTCAGAATACTCTAGGGACATGGCCAGGTGGCTCAGTGGGCACCGCCAGTTGTGGTATTCCATTGCTGTGGGTAGGAATCCTAGGTGTTTTACTCTGCTGTATAAAAGTGACTCAGTCACGTGCAAGTCACGTCTTGTTTGTGCTCATAGGCCTTTAATCTGTAATTAGTAAATGTAAATTTTTATAGGCTGGCAAGAGGATTAAATGGCAGAACCAAGAAAGGCCAGAGATGCCTTGTCAGAAGGCAGTAAAAGTAGGTTCCCTTCCCTTATTCTAGAATGGGGCTAAGCACCTGCTTGCTCCTGCGAGAACAGCCAGTGGGGATCCCCCGAGCCACAGCCCTAAAACTGTCAACGCCAAACCTCACACTGACATCTATGGCAATGCAGGGAACCCTATGCCATGATAAAAACTGACGAATCTCCAGTGGGGACAAGCAAGATCCTCTTTCTCACTGAGTCATGAGTCAAAGGTAGGTCCTCTTCTGAGAGTTCTCCATGAACCTTCTGCTTTCTCCAAAAGAGCCTGGGCCAACCTGGAACTTGCTATGAAAATCAGGCTGAGGTCAGTGACCTTAAAAACAAAATCCCAAGGGGCTCCCCCTCTCTTGACTACAAGGCTACAGCTGTATTAAGTGCACGTTCCTAGGAATGTGTTTAATTACCCTGTCTTCCTCTAACGTACTTCAGCAATATTGGCAGATTTTTTCCAAGTTCCATGACACGACAATGCAGGGAGATGTTTGGAAGCTTGACAGGCACACTTAGGCGCCAGCACCTAGGTGTGCTCCCAGAACTGGAGAGAGGCATACAAACTGAACCCTGGAAGGGGCTCTTCAATCCTAACCCTCCTATAGGGAGCCAGGTGTCAATCTCCATGGTCCCTGCCATCTCATCTGATGCTCATCAAAGTCCCAAGAGGTGATGGAGTCTAAATGCCCAAATCCTGAAAGTTGAAATCCTCAAAGGTCAAAATTTGTAAAATTACAATTCTAGGAATACGTAATTGTAGGACCTGAGAAGCAGGGGCAGGAAGATCAGCAGTTCAAAGCCAGCCTGACTACAGGAGACTGGCTCAAAACCAACTCGTGGTGATGCACATCTCCAGGCAAAGGCAGGCAGATCTCTGAGTTTGAGACCAGCCTGGTTTACATAGCAAGTTCCAGGCCAGTCAGGGTTACATAGTGAGATTTTGTCTCAAAACAAAAACAAAAGTCAAACAACAAAAAAAGAAAAAAGAAGGAAAGAAAGGAGGAAGATTAGAATCCCAGATGTTGAAATCCTGAAAGTCCAAACAGTTGCTGATGGAAGAGATGTAGCTAAGAATGTAAAGAGCGGGATTCTGGGACAAAAATCAATGCATTCTCAGGAGTACACAAAACAACTGTCAAATTATTCTCTTACTACTCTCTGCTCTTTCACACAATACCATGCCGCCTTCAAAAGATTGTCCCTTAGCTGGTTACAGTGATACCCAATCTCTGCATTCAGGAGACAGAGGCAGGAGGACAGTGGGTTTGGGGTCAGCCTCAAGAGCCCTGCATCAAGAAAAAGAAAAGGGCTTATAAGAGAATAAAAAGAATCCAACAGGCCCACTGGCATTCTGAAGCAAAGATTCCAGCAGACACAGGGCTCCTCAGCACGGAAGCACACTCAGTAAGGAATTTGACTATCAAAGCAGAGGCCTCTTACACTTCTTAACAAATTCACATAGGAGAACTAGCCCACGCTTCACTTTGGCCAACATTTGCCCCCACTAGGTTTTTTTGTTTTGTTTTGTTTTTAAATACCAGATATAAATAATTCATGTCCCACAGATCTGAAAAGTCTGAGACTTTCTTACTTAATCATGCATTAATGACTATACAGCAAGTCATTTAAAAAGTTATGTGTGTTTGAACGCTTGGTTAATTTTGTAGGAAAAAAAAAGGAGGGAATATTTCAAATGTATCTCGAAATCATGATAGATTTGGGATCAGGAATGAGCAAGCATTTGGTAAATGAATTTCAAGATATTACCAATAAAGTTTATTTTTGTCCCATTCACCCCAACAATGCATTTGGCGGAGAGATCATATGTTTGAGGAAAGAGATAGAAAACTTTATATAAACAAGCTTCATTTTGCCCAGCACTCTCATGACAGAGACAAGAAAACTCAAATTTGAGATCAGCCTGGGCTACACAGATTTTGTCTTTATTTATTATTATTATTATTATTATTATTATTATTATTATTATTATTGACAGGGTTTCTCTGTGTAGCCCTGGCTGTCCTGGAACTCACTCTGTAGACCAGCCTGGCCTTGAACTCAGAAATCCACCTGCCTCTGCTTCCTGAGTGCTGGGATTAAAGGTGTGCTCCACCACTACCCGGCCAGATTTTTGTCTTTAAAAGAAGGAAAATGCCGCCGGGCAGTGGTGGCACACGCCTTTGATGCCTTTGATCCCAGCACTCAGAAGGCAGAGGCAGGAGAATCTCTGCACGGTTAAGTCCTGCCTGGTCTACAGAGTGAGTTCCAGGACAGCCAGGGCTACATGGAGAGACCCCATCTTAAAAAAAAAGAAAAAAGAAAAAAAGAAAGATCATTTATCTACATTGGCATTCCATCCAGCTGATGAAATTCCAGGAACTTTTAATGAATTAAAGACTGCATTAGCCCGGAGAAGCCAGCCAAGCTTCTAACTGGTTGGAAAATAATTGCAGGCACAGTAGGACCAGAAGCCACGCAGGCAATACTGTTGCTGCTCACTCACCAGGTTTGTTTCTGCCAACCTGTGGTCTGTGGATGACAGCATGTGGAATGGATGCCATATGCCCAAAACAAACCCGAAGCAGGCCCAGGAGATAGGCACATTTAATAGGGAATGCTCCTGTTGGTGTGTATAAAAGCACAGAGGGATTTTCCAAAGAACCATGCTAAATGGGAAATGGATGGGGATGGGTTATCCCAGGAGGTCGATGCATCGCCATGGTGAGGGATTCATGATGATAGAAGTTAGCCAGCTTTTGTGGACGACTTTCATGGAACTGCTTGATCTATGTTTGATTCATTAATTTTATTTATTTTGTGAGGGAGTATTAAGAGGTTAGAGAACTTGGGGCTCCAGTCTCTCCTACCATGTGGGCTCTGGAAACCAAACTCAGGTTGTCAGTCTGAGCAGCAAGTACCCTTCTTTGCTGAGTCCTTACCAGCCCCCTTGAACTATTCTCTCTCTCTCTCTCTCTCTCTCTCTCTCTGTCTCTCTCTCTCTCTCGTGTGTGTGTGTGTGTGTGTGTAGGTGTTTTACCTGCATACACTTGGTACATGACATTGTCCATGGAAGTCAGAAGAGGATGCTGGATCCCCTGGAACTGGAGTTGCAGATGGCGGTTAACCACCATGTAGGTGCTAGGGATCAAGCCTAGATTTTTGGAAGAGCAATTAATGCTCTTAACCACTAAGCCTTTGCTTCAGTCCTTTGACCTACTGTTTTGTTTTGGTTCATTTGGAGACAGTGTCTCACTATTCAGCTCCAGCTGTCCTGAAACTCACTCTGTAGATCAGGCTAGCCTCAAACTCACAGAGATCTACCTGCTTCTATCTCCCAAGTGCTAGGATTAAAGGTATGCACCATCACACCTGGCTTCATCTATTCTTGAAGTACACTTTCTTTTGTCAATTTATTTTTAATTTTTTGTTTTTGCTTTCCCCTTTTCCCCATTGTTGGGTAAAGAAGTCAGTACCTTATACACACTGAGTAAGAACCCCGTCTACTGAGTTTTCTTTCCAGTTCATCACTTAAAATTTTTTCTCCCTAGTATTGTATTGTTGTTTTTGTTTGTTTGAGGGTCAGGAGTTCAAAGTCACCCTTAACTATTAATATACAGAAAGTTCAAAGGCTAGCCTTCTGTATTTAATGAGACTCTTGCCTTTTAAAAAGGAAAGAAAAAGAAATCAAATTATTTCCCAGAATAATTATATTGTTACTGTGTTTCAGGGGTTTAGGATTTAGAGATATTTTATCAGTAAGGATTATGACCTTTGGATTGTGTCTTTGGGGATCAGAGTTTTTGTTCACCACCATAACGATGGTAATTAACATTGTAACAAGAATAACTTAATTTGATAAGCATTTTCTAAGACAACTTTGTATTTTCATCCTGTGTCTTAAAGAAGTTAAGTGACCCTCTCATCACCATCCTTTGCTTTGGTCCCTTCTCTAGCTCCCCGAGCTCACCCGGAGCTGGCACCCGCTGAGAGTTCTGTTTTCAAGAGAGCCTAGCAAACATTCTGTTCTGTGTACAGCAGGATCCTCTGGGGCAGGGAGTCTGGGATAGTGCTGGAATTTCTAATCCTTATGATGTTCCTATGTGTGTTGACCGGGAAGAGAAAGAGAAAAAAAGGATAGCAGGGGTGGTTGGGTTTAGGGTTGAGTTTAAAGAACGAGTTATCTGGGTGGCACTGTGCTGGAACTTCATTTAGGTCACTTGAGGCTCAACTGATGCCCAAGAGAGAGACCAACGCGTCATCGTTTATCCATTACCTTTCCTCCACAGCCTTCCTCAGCCACCAGGGTAGGCGCCTGCTCCTGGTTACCGTGGCAACCGCGAGGAGCCCTAGCCAGCCTCGCTACTGCACTTTCTGCAGCCCTAGCTGAGATGCAGCTGTGAGGAAGGACAGACCGAGACAGACCCCGGGTTCTTCATTCCTTCTTCGCTGCTCCGGACTCAGAAAGAACGAGAGAAGGCACAAGGATGAAAGAAGTGTGCCTTAGGGCCTCCGGGCGAGAACCTTGGATGGGATTCTAGCTGGAAGGTGGAGTCCCCACACTTAGGATGCGTTCAGCCACAACAGCAGCACCTGTGTCCTGAGGACCAGCCAACCTGGGGAGGCAAACTCTCACCATCGAGGAAGATGCGGGTGTGAAGCCCCAGTCTGTGAGTACCATTAAATCGTCCCCTGGGTGAGCAAACCCCTTAAAGAAAAAGGTTTTGTGTCTTGATCGACGCCTTTAAAAATATTTATCACATTTTTCAATTGTTTATGCCTTCCTTTCCTTGCCTTTCTGACATATGTGGGATTCTTGGAACAATTCTGTCTGCCTTTAAACGCGTGGCTCTCTTAAACCAGTGGGAGCTACACCCCGGTATCCTTGTCTCCTTTACCGCACAACGCCCCACCAGCGGATACCATGCACCATAAGCACACGCCCCAAAGACTGAGAAACACAGCGCTCAGTTTCTTAGCCAATACCGTCCACTTTTCTTTATTTTTTTAACCCCCGTCCCCAATCAAAGAAATAGCATCCCTAGGCAAGCCAGTGGTATGCCAGTCAGATGACTGCCCGGGGATCCCCACGATACCGTGTCCTTTCTGCGAGCTCAATGTGAATCCATTAGCTCATCCACAGGCGACAATTGTTACACTCAGAGGGACATTTATTTCAGTCCAGTAGAGGGCGCCGGCGCTCGCCTCCACAACCCGGTAAACAGGCCAGAGATGCCATCCCCACAAGCACGGGCTTGCACGTGCCCCTGGCTGCGGAGAACCCAGCGCAAATCAGCCTCTGTCGAGCGTTAACAAAGGGATGGTTATGTTGGTTCTCCTCTGGAAGTCAATGGAAGGGCGAAAAGACTTCCGGAGCACTGCGTTTGTTTCAGAATCGAGGGAGCATGAGTACTTTCTGTATATCCATCAAGTCCTCTCTGTCCCCAGTCAACTCCTCCTCTCCCACCCCCAATCTTTTCCCACCGACCCTCCCCCCCCACCATGGCACTGTGACAAAGTGTTTAGAATTTATTGCGTTGGAAAGATAGGCGAGAAAAAGGGGAGACCTAGTTGGAATGAGCGATAAACGGATGGCTGCACTGCTGGCCCCTGCAGTAGCCCGCCCTTGCTGCATGTTGGAAGATCTGGGGTCTTCCCAAGTGATTCTAAAACACCGAGGTTGCCCGCCACCATTCTAATCAGGATGACGTATACAGGTGAACTCAGTACTGGTTTAGCCTCTCAAATGTGCTGCTGCCGAGGGGCGGGGTAGATTGTTTTTGTGGTGCTGTTTGGAAGAAAGCAAGCAAATGCTGAGGCTGGAACCTCGGCAAGCAGGACCTCTGAGTACCTGAAGCAGCTGAGCGTGAGATGGATGTTTCCGGAAGAGGTAGGGCGCGCCCCTCTCAGAATGTGCTCCTTCTCTGAAGAAAATGTTCTGACCTATATTCCCGACCAAGGAGAAAAGGAAAAGTGAGCCTCTGCGGGACTGCAGAGGGGGAACTGCGGGTTCCCGTAGACATGGAGTCCGCGTCTGTGTGCTTAGCAGAGTCACACATGTCACTGTCCTACTCTTCAACTGCTAGAAGCGTGGCTCCTGGAAAGAGAACATGGATGGGGCATGGTGATTCACACGCCAGCGTTTGGGAGGTGGAGGCAAAGGATCATGGGTTGAAGGCCATTCTCAGCTACATAGCAAGTTTGAGGCCAGCCTGGGCTATATTAGATCTTGACGAAAGAAGAGAGTGAAAGAAAGAGAAGGCAAGAATATGGTAGGCATTTGAACAAAGGAAAAGACAAACAAAATGACCTAGAAATTACAGTCTTAATCCTTTTCAAGACTGAATTCATTATGGCTTTAAACCCCTCCTACACCGAAAGGTAAATAGTAAAAATTTCCTTTTGCCAAGAATCGGACAACTAGGGTAACATTCTCTTCACAAACACACTCACAGACCAGGAAGCAAAAGGCTTCTTTTAAACTTTGCATTCTAAAGCTATCTCATAAATATTCATAAGTCATAAATGCTGGGAAGCAGGTGGGAGGCAGAAACTACACAGCAAGTTCCCCAAAGGCTGCTGTGCTTACAGAAATTAGGTGAGGCCTCAGACTCCAGGCCTGAGAAGTCAGAACTGGAAACAGCCCTCAAGGTCAGGGCAGTCCACTGCCGCAAGCACAGCACTTGAGAGGTAGTGTCGGGAAGATCGAAGATCGGAAAACATTCTCCACTACATGTTGGGTTCTGGGTCAGCCTAGGCTACATTAAGATTCTCATAAGCCAAACACTAAAACTACGAAATGTGACCTGGTGCTAGGACTTTTCCTGTCACAGCTTTCTAGGGCTCTCTCTCATAATTTTGATTAGACCAAGAAAGGGTTAAAGTCTTCATGGGGGATGGGGAGAAAGGACACTGCTGCCTATTCCAAAAGCCTGACCTCCGTCATTCACTTCATAGATTGGAAAGAGAATTAAGTAGCCACATAAAGAGCACCCACCCACCCACCCGGCTGGGATCACAAGGCCTCCTGTGCCGGGCTGAGGGGGGCGGGGCAGGAGGATACCCACACAGAATGGCCACAGCTCTCCCACATACTGTACCAGATTACTCTCTCCACATTCCCAGCTAGTGACTTGGACAAGCCTCTCCTTGTGCTTGTTAACTAAGCAACCCCAAACTTAAAACCACCTCCATCGTCCTGTTACTTATTGTTCTAGTTTCCTTAAGTCACACACACACACACACACACACACACACACACACACACACACACGAGCACGAAATTATGTTGCCTCCTGGTTGAATTGCCCTCTTCTCTGGATACAATGCCTCCACTTACCCTGGGGCTCCTACAGGGTTTCCCCAGCATTCACCCAGCACAGGGGCCTGTAGACATCCTTTGCCTTCAGCGATGACCTTGGGCTCTTCTGACAAGTTCTGCCAGGCAGGTGGCTCAGGATGGCTTCTGCTATCCAGCCCCAATGCCGTTTGACTGGTCACCGCAGAGTCAACCCAACTCACGAGGCAGGATACCAACACAAAGGCTACCTGTCCACTAGCCTGCTAAGCCAAGGCCAGTGTACCGGAGTCTCATCTCTTACCACCCCTACCCACCACAACCACCAAGAGCCACTCCCTGAAAATAACAACTTGCTCCATAGCCCTCCGTAGCCCAGGAGGAAATGTCCAGTAACCTGGCTCCATGTATACCCCAACACACCCTCAGAAAGAGCTTCCCAGACCCAGAGGGGAGGCTCCAGGAGACTCAGGCACTTTACTAAAGCAGTAGCAGTAAACCAGTAGTACTTTGGCAGAGTAGATTGTGACTCTTGGTGGGCCAGGAAGTCAGTTTGGTAGGTCATAACCAGCATTATTAAAAGAAAAAAAAAATCTAAGTGTGCCATATGTACTGAGGGGAGGGGGTGTTATTACCTGAAATCTGGGTTTGGTTTTGTATATATATGTGTGTTTTTGTGTGTGCTGAGTTGTGAAGCATCTGTTTTACTTACTTTGGAGGGTTAGGGACCAAGTCCAGACACCTGCCCATGCTAACTACACACCCCAGGCATCAAGATTCAATTGTTTGCATGAGTCACAATCAAACGATCATTACAGTCATTTCCCTGCAGTGAACTCTGAGGGAAGCTGGAACAGAATCACGATAAAATAGTAAGGAGTCATGCTCCAGAAGAGCTGACAAAAACTAGACTTAAATGTATTTTTGTATTGTTTCGGGGCTGTGTGCATGTCAACATTTCCCATTGAGTACGTCTGACTTGGACTTTGGAAAGTGCAGTTCTGAGAGGCCTTTGTCCTGAGTACACTGACATGAGAGATATGAGCTGCAAGTGCTATGATCCCTCCGTGCACCACTCTTTTGATTTTGAACCAACCCTTTTGCTTTGCTTGTTTAGTTTTGGTGAAGAGCAGAGGATTGAACCAGGGTCTTGAATTGCTAATCGTGGGCTCTCTGCTAATCTGGTCCTAGACTGGACCAGGCCTTTGATAAGGCTTGTTGAATAGTGCAGACAGGAAAACCAAACATTTCACTGTAGTTTTACATTTTCATCAGTTAGGGAGGAATGTACATGTTCCACAGTGCTTGTCCAGAGCTCAGAGGACAGCTTTTAGGAGTCGGTTCTCTCCTCCTACTACGTGGGTCTTGAGGCTTCAAAGCAGGTTGTCAAGCTTGGCAACAAGCACCTTTACTCACTTAGCCATCTTGCGGGCCCCTTTCAATATATTCTTAAATTACAATTCTATGTGAATCTACTCACGGTGTATTCTATTTATATGACGTTCTGCCAATGACTAAATTTTAGTGGAAGAAAACATTAATACTTGCCTGGGGTTGAAGCTTTAGAGAATTTAATAGAAAAGGCCGGATGGAGACTTTGTAAGACCAGAACTGTTCCTGTTTTCTTTGTGTAGTCTTGACTGTTCCAGAATTTTCTATGTACACCAGGCTAGCCTTGAACTCACAGATATCCTCCTGCCTCTGCTTCCTGTACTGGGACTAAACATGTGCTCCACCATGCCCGGCTGATTAAGATTTTTTTAAAAAAATTCATGAACAGGAAGTTGAAATAGGAGTATTGCCACAAGTTTGAGGCCCGCAAAGGCTGCAGACTGAAAGCCTGTCTCAAAAACAAAAACAAAAAAATAAGCAGGCAGTGGTGGTGCACGCCTTTAATCCCAGCACTTGGGAGGCAGAGGCAGGCAGATTTCTGAGTTCGAGGCCAGCCTGGTCTACAGAGTGAGTTCCAGGACAGCCAGGGCTATACAGAGAAACCCTGTCTTGAAAAACCTAATAATAATAATAATGATAATAATAATAATATCAAAACAACAACAAAAACCTTAACACATGATGCTATGGTGTTTGAGGGTAAAACTATCTCATCTTTTCTGGGTTGCTTTCTTCACTGGTACAGTTTGGAGGTGATGCAATATGATACTACATGGGGATAGCCTGGGCTACATCCAAAGACAATATCTCAAAAAAAAACAAGCATGAAACCAAAGCTGGGTGGTTGGTGGTTCATATACAAAACTACAGTCCTTAGTAGGCTGAAAACAGAGAATTGTTCTGAGTTCAAGACAGTGTGAGCTAATAATAGTGAGTTCAAGGCTAGCCTAGGCTACAGAGTAAGACCTAGTCTCAAAAAGAAAAAAGAAATAAAAAATAAATAAATAACAACAATGACCTGTGTTCCACAGGAAACGTGTGCGTGTGTGTGTGTGTGTGTGTGTCCCTTCAGCATATTCTTAGTTGGAAGAGCTCATTCTCATTTTTCTGTGGCTTTGTCTTCCCACTCAAATGCCAGGAAGAAAGGTCAGAGCGCCCTAATGGAGCTGGGCTACCTGCCACCAGCTCATAGATGGGATGACAGGACCCTGAGCTGAATGCCCACCTTTCAGCATTCAGGTCCCATTCGGGTGTGGGGATTCTGGGTGGGCAAAAGCCACAGACTTCCAGTAGAAAGCCAATGCCAACAACTGTCCCAGACCAGGAGCCCAAAGTGCATGGCCTTGTGAAATCCCAGGACCGTGTGTCTGTTTCAGCACATGTGGACAATATTTGGACAGCATTCTGGGTGAACTGGCAAGGCAATCCAAGAGGAGGAGCCTAGCAGGGAGGTTCTGGCGACCTCTTGCCCTACTGCCCCAGGAGGCCTGGGGGTAGAAGCAATGCTGTATGGAACCCATTAGTAACCAACCGGGTAGACGCTTGAGTTTATGCAGTAAAACTTCAGCTCCTTACACCCTGCTCTTCTCCTCCAAAGCATGGTGTGTGTGTGTGTGTGTGTGTGTGTGTGTGTTTTGTTTTGTTGTTTTAGGTTTGTGGTTTTTTTTTTCTTTTTTTGAAACTGGGTTTCTCTGTGTAGCCCTGGCTGTCTTGGAACTTGCTTTGTAGACCAGGCTGGCCTCAAACTCACAGAGATCTGCCTGCCTCTGCCTCTTGAATGCTGGGATTAAAGATGCCTGGCCCAAAGTGTTTTTAAAGTTGTTTTTAAATTGTTGAGCCAAGTGTTGGTGGTGCATTGCCTTTAATTCCAGCGTCAGGAAGGCAGAGGCAAGAGGATCTCTGTGAATATGAATCCAGCCTGGTCTACAAAGCAAGTTCCAGGACAACCAGAGCTACACAGAAACCCTGTCTTGAAAAACCAAGATGTTATTGCTTTATGCTACAAGTTTTCTTGATGCTAGGGATCGAACCTATGGTGGCATTTTCTTAAACTCCAAGTTTAATTTTATTTAAATTTATTTATTCATTCATGTATTTATTTAGTGTGTGTGTGTTTATACTTCTGTGCCATAGTACACAAGAATAAGTCAGAAAATAGCTTGTAAGAATTAGTTCTCGGATGCTGGGCAGTGGTGGCGCACGCCTTTAATCCCAGCACTTGGGAGGCAGAGGCAGGTGGATTTTTGGGTTCGATGCCATCCTGGTCTACAGAGGGAGTTCCAGGACAGCCAGGGCTACACAAAGAAACCCTGTCTCGAAAAAAACAAAACAATAACAAACAAACAAACAAACAAACAAAAATAATTAGTTCTCAGGACTGGAGAGATGGCTCAGCAATTAAGAGCACTGGCTGCTTTTCCAGAGGTCCTGAGTTCAATTCCCAGCAACCACAGGGTGGCTCACAACCATCTGTAATGGGATCTGATGCCCTTCTGCTGTGTCTGCTGTAGCTAGCTACAGTGTGCACATATACATAAGATAAATAAATCTTAAAAAAAAAAAAAAGAAAGAATTAGTTCTCTCCTTCCACCATATGGATCAGAGATTGAATACAGGTCCTCAAGGTGGATGAACAAGTGCCTTGGTCCTTTTCATTGGACCTGACCTCAGGTTTTAAAAGGGGCCTTCGTCAGGCCAGGCACAGAAGTCAGAGGTGGCCTTGGTGGTGCTGACAGGTTTCATCACCTGCATACTCTTTCCTTGGGCCTTCACAGTCAGGTTCTGTTTTCAGAAAATACAAGCAGATTCTATAGAAGCAAGGGCTGCCTGGCCCTAGATGCCAGGTGAGCTTACATTTTCCTGCCTTTGTTTTCCTAGGGAGGTTGATACAGGGGTGAAGGTCTGTAGTTTGGCTGTAGCGAGCAGGGTATGGGGTGGACATTGATGCTCTCCATGCAAACAGAGGGCTCTCTAAGCAAGGGGAAAGAACATGCTCAAGACTTCCAACCAGTGATGTGGTTTGAGGACCTAAAAGGCTGTAAAATCTGGGCAGATGGGGCATTTCTTCTCAGCCCTTCTCTGTCCTATCTTTCTGGGAGTAAGAGGTAAAATTGTAACTGGTTTATTTTATTACAAAAGTATGCTCAGTACTCAAACCACTCCCCAAATGAAAAGGCACAATAAAAGGAGATGATTTCCTTAAGTATAGCGCCCCCCCCCCCCCCCCCCCCCCCCCCCCCCCGGCTAGGGGTGAAATTCAGGGCTCCTGGTGTGGCTGGCACTCACTGTACCATGAAGCCACACACCCCCAGCCCAAGAAGATGACTTCTGGACACTCAGTTCCCACCCACTCTACTGTTTACCCAGCCGTTCCCACGTCCACATTCTTCCTTTGAACCAGTCTCCCTGACTCTCCAGCCTGCCCCGCCCCAGGTCACATCCCCGCTTCTCTTGAAAGGCTTTGGTCACAGAGTATGAGCCCAGCTCTTCTCTCCAAACTGGAACTTCTACAGGTAGACCCCCACTTTGCAGATTACCTCACTTACCTTTTTTTGGAGGGTGGTGGTGGTGGTATTCAAATCCCCCACTCCTCCACAAAATCCTTCAGATCTCAAGTAAGCCTTGTCAGTCTTGGGAGCAGCACCCCACTGTCTACTCCCTCTTCATACTGTCAGTCCCAGAAGTCAGACCTCTGTCCTGTTATCCTTGCCACCTGTCATCCCACACCAGACAAGTGTCTTGCCAATCAGACACTCAGAGAAGATAACTGAAGACTAATCAGTGGCTTTGATCAAGCGTCAGTTTTTGTGATCTCAAATAGAAGCAAGGAGGACCTGGGAGCCTGTAGAGATTATTTGGCATTTTTGCCTTTTCACAGTTACTCAGTTTCTTATAGGATCTAGACAAGACAAGAAATATTTGGGGGCTGGAGAATTGTCTCAGCAGTTAAGAACATTGGCTGCGGGCTGGAAAGATGGCTTAGTGGTTAAGAGCACTGACTGCTCTTCTAGAGGTCTTGAGGTCAAATCCCAGCAACCACATAGTGGCTTACAACCATTTGTAATGGGATCTGATGCCCTCTTCTGGTGTGTCTAAAGACAGCTACTGTATATATATATATACATATATATACACACACACACACACACACACATACATACACACAAATATGATCTTAAAAAGAACATTGGCTGCAGACTCGCTCTTTTGGACTCTTCAGTCTCCAGGTGTGCATGCAGTGCACTGACAGATACAGGCAAAACACCCATCCACATAAAATAATAAATTAAAAAAACCAAAAAAACTAGCCAGGCAGTGGTGGCACACGCCTTTAATCCCATTACTTGGGAGGCAGAGACAGGCGGATTTCTGAGTTCGAGGCCAGCCTGGTTTACAGAGTGAGTTCCAGGACAGCCAGGGCTACACAGAGAAACCCCGTCTCGAAAAACCAGAGAGAGAGAGAGAATGAATCAATACAGTATTAAGAAACATGGCTGGAGAGATGGCTCAGACAGTAAAGGCTAGACCCACACCAAAATATAAGAAAGAGACCAATGCAAGACAGAGAGTATAGTGAGATATTTTGATTATTTAAACATCACCGGATAGTTAAATAGTTTTTAGTCATTTTCTTTAACTTGCTAGTAAGTCATTCGAGACCATCTTAATTCTCAACAAACCCACTCTAAGTTTCTAACAGTGAAAGGAGAAGGCATACAGACACTCAGAATTTCTCACATTTACTGCCTGATTGTCTCCGTCATTCTGTCAGCTGGCTTCCAGTTTCAAAATTATTGACTTATTTTATGTATATGGGTGCTTTGCTTGCATAGATGTTAATGTACCACACATATGCCTCGTGCCTGCCAAGGCAGGAAGAGCTGTTGGGTCCCCAGAACTGTAGCTAGAGATGGTAGTGGGCTGTCATGCAGGTACTGGGACGCAAACCTGGGTCCTCTGGAAGAGCAACCAGTGCTTCATCATGTGTGTTCCGGCTTTGGAACAGCCGTAAGTTCTCTTAACTGCTGGGCCATCGCTCTAGACCAAGTTGACTTCATTTTTATATTTTGTTATTATATAAAATGTATCTTTTGGTAGTTTGATTTTTTTTTCTTTTTAAAATAGAGACTTTTTCTGGCTGACTTAGTTTTATTTGATTTTATTTTTAGGCTTGAACCTGTTTCAAAGAAATCATTCTGAGTTCTGTCAAATGGCACAAAAATGTTTACTGTAACAAATTCCTTGGGATTTAAAAAAGAACCCATATTATCATGAAGTTTAATGTGTCAAAGGGCAAGTTTAGGACCAGTGAGATGGCCCCTGGGGAAAGGGTGCTTGCTTGCCTCCCCAGCTTGATGGTAATTCCAAGAATCCACATGGTGGAAGGGAGAGAACTGACTCCCACAAATTGTCCCCTGACCTCCACTTGAGCACCATGGCATGCTCGCCCTTCCCATGTCAAAATAAATAAATGTAAAAACAGTTTAAAAGGTCAAATTTAGCCCAGCCAGCCTATATTTTAATATGACTTTTATCAGATTGAAGTCCTAGCTGGCCTTGAACTCACAGAGAGCCACCTGCCTCTGCCTCCTCAGTGCAGAGATTAAAGGTGTGTGTCACTCTGCCCAGCCTTGAAAGCCTTTTAGATCAGGAACTTACCTACCTAATTATAAACACAGTCACCCCTACGGGAAGGCACCGTGGAACCAAGAATGTCCTCCAGATCCTCAGAGCTAGTGGGGTGTGACATTCACCTTTGGCAGGTCACATTCTCCACCAGTTTGACAGCTCTGAAGAATGTTCCTGTTGAGATTCTTCAGAACCTCATACAAAGCAAGTCTCTGGTGAGCGAGCCAAGGATAACACTTCTTCATGCAGCCACATCTGCACTTGGAATTCTGCTATGGAAGCATTAGCATTTTTTCACAATGGTAAAACACACGTATTAGATTTGAGGCCTAAGAGGCACTCAAGATGGATGTGCTCCTCAAAATTATAGGCCATAAGGGTCTCCTTGTCATTGAAATAGCTCATGAGAGAAAGCAGTGGACAGAGAGTCTGTCTCTGCATGACCAAACTGTGGGATAACTGCAGAAGGAACCAGCCGAGACCTTTCCGCCTGCTCAACTGCTATGTCCAAGTGCTGCAAAGTATCCTGAGACAGGGTGCTGCTGCGTAGTCTATTAATATTATACCCATAACTTCTTTCCAAATACTGTTTCAGATCACTCAACTATTCCAATGCCTTTGTATTGCTTTTGTCAAAATAGCATTCCAAGGAATATTTTTAAAGTTTATTTTTTTTCCCAAAAGGTTTATTAGTTTTTATGATATCTCTGTACGACTGCTTCCTTTGCATGTAGGTATGTGCGTCAATGTAAGTGCAGTGCCAATGGAGACCAGCAGAGGGCGTTGGAGCTAATAAAATTGAAGTTGCAGATTGTGAGCTGCCTCATGGGCGCTAGAGACCAGATGACTCCAGGTCCTCTGGAAGAGTAGCAAGTGCCACTGAGCTACCTCTCTAGCCGTAGCCAACAAGAGTTACCACCTTTAATTGCCAGGTCAAATGAACAGGTGAAAAAAAGCTACTGAAGTTAAATCTGCATTTGTTTACTGGCATTTGGGAATAACAGTGGTGATGATGGTGGTGGTGGTGGTGATGATATAATAGTAAGTAATTATATCATCATCCCATTTTAAAAAGTGTTCTGAGTTTTGGATTCAGTTTTGAAGGCTTACAGGTGCTAAAAAACCAGAGTTTCTTCCCACTTCAGTTATAAATGTCCCACAATGACCAAAGAATCCCAATCGGCAATTGTCATATCTGCTACCTCAGAGGCAGCAGCCCCAGGTGGCAGTGAGGCCACAGCCCTGCAGGAAGGGGGTGCTGCTGTCCACACAGCTCTGCTTGGAGCTGGTGCTGGGGAAGGCCACCTTCTCCTTCAGCTTCTGTCCACTGGGCTAGCGCTGCTTCCAGGCCATTGCAGCCCCCAGGCCTGAAGCTTCCTCTGCAAGCAGATCCTCCTGGTCGCAGGGTAGCTGGTGTTGAGGTACAGGAAAGCAACTGTCACCCCAGGTCGAAGGGTTGCCGTCACAGAGAGTTCCTGTTGAGCCCTGTGATCACAGGGTGTGAGCACAGCAGCCTGGGTCACAGTGGACACTGTGGAACCCCCTAATGTATTTTTGTTGTTGTTACTTTAATTTTTGTTGGTTTGTTTCTGAGACAGGGTCTATGGCAGCCCAGGCTAGCTTTGACTACCTCAGTGCTGAGATTACCAGTCTGTGCCACTACACTTCCCTAATGTGCTTAGATTTTATCCAAAAGGTGGATACGCAATGTATAGCCCTGGCTGTCCTGGAACTCACTCTGTAGACCAGGCTGGCCTCGAACTCAGAAATCCGCCTGCCTCTGCCTCCCAAGTGTTGGGATTAAAAGCGTGCGCCACCACAGCCCGGCCGTGCAATGTTTATGTTTTTATCACATGTATTATTTTGTATATATGTGCGGCCATGCTTGTGGAGGTCAGAAGACAACTTCTGAGGGTTGGTCTTCTCCTTCCACCGTGTGTTCAGGGGATCAAATCCTCAGGCTCAGGACCCCCTCCCACTCTTAATATCCCTATTTAAAGAACTCTACCCTAAGCAAGTAGATGGAAGCCCTTGGCCAGTTCTTGTCCTCTTCACTAGGATAGGTATACTTGTGGTTTCTACAAGCACATAGTATTTAGTCTGGACTGATACAGAGACTCAGAGAACCCAGGCGCATGTGCATCTATGAACCTGTGTATGTACACTGCTATAGAATGACTTTCTGATATGCAACTGTAATGAAGATATACATATGGGACTGAGATTGTATTCGGCTCAAACCCTTGTCCAGCATGTGCAAAAACCTTGGGCTTGTTCTCCGCACCACTGAAAACAAAGATGTAAGCCCAGGAAAACCAAAACCCCTGTTGGAAAAGTCACTGAGTTTCTGGAGACCGTTGGAAGCCGCTGGAGCTGGCTTGGGGAAACCTTTCTCTGAGGCCAGTGGGACTCTAGAATTCTGTAGTGGTAAGTGAGGTGGTGGCTCTACATGCTCAGTGGCTTTGGCAACTAATGTTTCCCCCTAGTCTGCTGCATCTTGGTTTTACCCACTATTGCTTTATGGAAATCCCGGCTACTACAAAGCATACACAGTCCGGTGAGTTTGTGGAAACCTTTCTCAGCTTTGGGGTTACTGTATTGTGAGAATCTGATGCAGACATAGACATGTCATTTTGTCAAGTTGTATTTTAATTTTGTCAAGTTGTAATCTGCCGGCAGGGTAAAAAGAATTGTGGATTGGGAATTGGAAAGTAAAAGGTGCGCGCGTGCGCGCGCGTATTAAAGTCTTGCTGTGAGATCGTCCAGTGATCAACTCAGAGCCCAGGAGTGTCTCCAGTACTGGGACACTGCTCTCTGTGCACCCCTTAGCTGTCTCCCAACAGTCTAGTCTAGTTCAAAGCTAGGACTCTGGTACAGAAGAGAAAGGCAAGGCCTTTGTAAAAGATATTTTATTATTATTATTATGTGGGTATTTTGCCTGCATATAAGACTGTGCCCCATGTGCTGTGTATGCCTGGTGGAGACCAGAAGGAAAGACTTCAGATCCTTGGTACTGAAGTTACAAATGGCTGTTAGCCTCCTTGTGGGTGCTGGGAATCAAACCTGGGTCCTCTTAACTGCTGAGACATCCCTCCAGCCACAGAGGCAAGGACTTGAAGCACACCATCCTTGTCTCTGTGAGGTCCCTGTTCAAGAATATTCCAGAATGAACTTTGTTCTTTTGTTTTCTTCTCCTTCTCCTCCTCCTCCTCCTTCTTCTCCTCCTCTTCTTCCTCCTCTTCCTCCTCCTCCTCCTCCTCCTCCTCCTCCTCCTCCTTCTTCTTTTTTGGTTTTTCAAGACAGGGTTTCTCTGTGTAGCCCTGGCTGTCCTGGAACTCACTCTGTAGACCAGGCTGGCCTCGAACTCAGAAATCCGCCTGTCTCTGCCTCCCAAGTGCTGGGATTAAAGGCGTGGGCCACCACTGCCTGGCTTGAACTTTGTTCTAAGCCACCAGTGCTTCTTTTTTGATTTTCCTGTCCTACACCTGCACCTGTCCAAGGCATCCTGGGAGTTTCTAAACTATAGGAAGCTTGAGAATTCCCTGGGGGAGGGGCCTATTAAGGTTGAAACCCTAGCAGCAGGGGACACAAGAGCAAAACTGTATGGGAGGGAGACAGCCAGATGGCTCAATGGGTAAAAGGGTTTGCCACTAAGCCTGACAACCCAAGTTCTGTCATTGGGACTGAGATGTTGGAAGGAGAGAACCGATTCCTACAGGAGGTCTTTTGACCTTCACACACATAAATAAAGGAATAAATATGATTTAAAAATTTTTAAAATAGGGTTTCACTATATAGCCCTTGGGTATTCTAGGACTTAGTATGAAGCTGGTCTCAAATTCACAGAGTTTGCCTCTGCCTCCCATGTGTGAGTGCTGGGATTAAATTGTGCAAGCACCTCCGTGCCTGACCCCTTAGATTAAAAAACAAAACAATATTTATTTATTCGTACAAGTGTGGTGGCCAGACAGCAACCTATAGGAATTGGTTCATTCTCTCCTACCATGTGGCTCCCGGGGACAGAACTTAGGTTGTAAGGCTTGGAGGCAGGCCCCTTTACACACTGAGCTGTCTTGCCGGCCACCCTCACACAATTTTACTAGGATATCAACAGCTTAAAAAGAATGAAATAATTAGCCCAGCATGTATTTTCGGGGTTGTATTCTGACAGTGGGACGGGCTATTTTACTAAACATCTGGTTCAGAGGCAGTGCACACTGCCTTTCCTCAGGGACGCAGGGCTCGGTCCAGTCCAAGCACTCAGGCGGTAGGACCTGTCCTTCCTCCTCTGCTATGGAATGCCAACGATGAGGCAGAGACCTAAGCTCACTGTAAGTGCTTCTTATACCACAGCCCCTGAACTCTCCAGCACACACTTTGCTAGTCTGTATTTCTTTCCCTGTTGCTTGTTGCTTACGATTGCTGCCAACTTGTTACATGTTGTAAAGGATTGTGAGGGAGTAGGAGATTGCAGTGGACAGGATGTACATTTTGGAGGTCTCAGGGACAGAACCCACTGCAATTCGTATGCTAAGTGATGACTCTACCACTGAGTTACAGCCCAGAGCTCTGGTTTTTCTAGGCAGGATCTCAGAATGCACACCAGTCTGACCTGGGACTTGCAATCCTCCTGCCTCTGCCTCCCAAGTACAGGCACCGTTGTTTAGCAGCCTTCTTAACTTTGGCCAAGTCGGTGTGCTCTGTGAGCTGTAGTTTCTTTCCTTCCTTGTGGAGACAAGCCTTTGCCAGTACTCCACACAGCCTTGTTTTGATGTTTAAATGACATTGCAAGCATAGAAACTAAGTTATGAAATTATCTCTCCTCCTCTTTTCTCCTCTCCTCCGCTCTCCTCCTCCCCTCCCTCCTCTCCTCCCCTTCCCTCTTTCCCTCCTTTCTTCTCCCCTCCCCTCCCCTGCTCTCCCCTCCTCTGCTTTCCCCTCCCTTCCTCTTCTCTCCCCTCCCCTCCCCTCCCCTCCTCTGCTTTCCCCTTCCCTCCCCTTCTGCTCTCCCCTCCCCTCCCCTCCTCTGCTCTCTTCCTCCCCTTCCTCCCCTTTCCCTTTTCCTACCCCCCCACCCCCCTCTTTTGCTGGAGATCAAACCTGGGCTTCAAGCTAAAATTCACTCTACCCCAGAACCCCCAGCCTGGCATCGGTTTTTTATAGACATGAAGTAGATTTATGAACAGTAGGGGATAGCATTTGTCACAGCTTGCTTTTGACCTCCGTGCAAAAACATCCTGACCAAAAGCACCTTTGAGGAAAGTGTTGATCTCAGCTGCTAGATGTGGTCCACCATGAAGGGCAATCATGGCCCTTCATGGAGGGGTGCTGCTTACTGGCTTGCTTCTCATGTTGCTCAGCCTGCTTTCTTAAGCACCCCAGGACCACCTGCCCAGGGGTGGCACTGCCCACAGTGGGCTGGGACCTCTAATATCAATTGTAAATCCAGAAAATGCCTCACAAAGCAGCCTACAGGCCAATCTGCTGGAGGCAGTTCCTTAGTTGAGACTCCCTCTTCCCAAATCCCCCTGGCATGTGTCAGGTTAACAAACAAAACAACCTCCCCTCCCCCAGCACAGTGTTGTGCTGCAGGATTATGAGGGTGGTCACTAGAGGCAGGCCTCTCTCTCTGCGCCTGGCACAGATTAGCTTCTTCATGCCCCCCCTGGGAGGGATACCGGTATGAATAGAAATAACACCCTTCATAGCATTGATGTGAGGTTGGGATGAAAAGACACACATAAACCTCTCCCCACAGTACTGACATGCTGCGTTTACTCAGTTTCTTCACAGTCATGAGAAGCATTCCTGACTTAAACAGTTTAAGGGAGGAATTCTTTTAATTTGTGATTTCCATCTTTGGTTCCTGACTCTGTTGACTTGGAGCCCCTGCTTGCAGGAAGAACAAACACAGCATGGCAGTAGGAACCCCCGTGGACCTCACAGTGGAGAGGAAGCAGAAAGACAGTCAGGAAGAGGTCAGGGGACAAGATAACTCCTAATGACCTACTTCAGCCAGTTAGGCCCCACCTCCTAAAATTTCCAGCACCTCCCAAAATAACATGCCAGCTGGGGGCCTAGCATCAAATACATGAGCCTTTCTGAAGGACACAACTTATCTAAACCGTAACAGTTAATAAACACAAGCAGTGGCAGCTGCTAGATACCAAGGAAAGAGAGGGTTACATTCGGGGGCAGAAAACATGGGAAATTAGGGTCACAGGGGCACAAGGTAGAGATGAGAGCTCTTAAACGTCAGTAGTTACAATTCGTCCATCGGGAGGGCTACATAGCAGGCTCGGACTGTCTCAGTGTCTTCAGACAATAGTTGGAAGATGGGCTGGCTGGTTGCAAGAGGAACTCTCAGGAAAAGCATCCTGAATATCTTACCATTTGGATGAGGAGGAGTGCAGGCTGAACCTGTGAATCTGATCTCCAGAACCCACGGCAGGGGAGAACTGGTTCCTAAAAGTTGTCCTCTGACCTTCACACATGCCCTCCAGCACCACACACACAACACTTTTATGCAAACCGAGTGGAATTGGTCTGAACCAGTCCAGCTTCCTGGAGTTAAGGGGAGAAGACCAGGCCTTTGGGGATGTAAGCTAGACTTGGAGGGGTGACTGGAAAAAAAAGGAAGGAGACCCCTGCATAGTTGAGTGGTGTGCTGTACCGACTTCAGCCAGAAACAGACTATTCAGCCCATGGGATTTGCTGCTGAAGACTGGAATCCTGCACAGTTCGGCAGGCCAGTGAAGAATTAACTGAAGCTTCATCTGACTCTGGGAGCACAGACTTGAGGATGATCTATACACCCAGGTAGGAAGAATGCTCCTTAACATATAAAAGAACCTTGAGCCGGGCAGTGGTGGCGCACGCCTTTAATCCCAGCACTTGGGAGGCAGAGGCAGGTGGATTTCTGAGTTTGAGGCCAGCCTGGTCTACAGAATGCGTTCCAGGACAGCCAGGACTACACAGAGAAACCCTGTCTAAAAAAAAAAAAAAAAAAAAACCAAAACACAAAACCAAAAAAAAAAAAACCCAAAAACCAAAAAACCTTGAAAGAACATTCAATCTTTCTCCCCCAGAATGTCTGTAGAGAAGTAGCATTAGATAAAGTCTACTCGTTTTAAGATGCCCGGAATCAAAGAGATTAATAATCTCTTGAAAGAGATGAGTCAATAAGAGGAAGGCTTTCTAACAGCCTCATCGGATTGAAAAAGGAAACTGAGGCAGGGAGTTGGAGTTATCCACTCAAAGTCAAATAGATATATAGATTTAATTCTCAGAAGTTTTCTATAGCTATTACCCCGAAAATCGGAGACTTCCCTACTTTGTCTCATCTGGATGAGATCAGGAAGAAAATTCTCGCTTTGTTTTTGTGGCAGCTTCTGAAGGCAACAAACAAGTCCCCTTTAAGGGCGTCCTCCCGTCCCGGGTCTGTCCGGCTTTGATATGCCTCTGGTGTTATTCCGTTGGTCCTTTTGTGTAGCTTCTCGCCCCTTCCAAGATTCCCAGCCAATCACCTCGTTCCTCTCCTACACCGTTGGGCTTTCGGGAATGTACCATATGGTCCATGCAGAGGGGGGGAGAGAGCAAAGGGGAGGGACTGGCAGCTATGCATTTTTTTATCTTCTGCTTGTGACCTGTGAGATTTTGATAGGATCAATCCTGGAGGTGACGACCGGGTCTCTGAGAAGGAGGAGCAGGAGCGAGCTGCGGGAGCACTGAGCACGACCGCCCCTGTTGGGGTCGGTGGTCCAGCCTGGAGGGCCGCAGCCCCCGCCCTCCCATGTGCTGGCCCCGCCCCGGCGGCGCCGCTCCTGCCGCCGCTACTGCTGCTGCTGCCGCGCCGGACGCTGCGAGCTAGCGCGCGGGGGTTGCGGCTGCGTGTCCCGGCGCGCGGCTTGGTGGCCCCGCCGGCCACGAGGACACAGCAGCATGAAGCAGAGGTGAGCGCTGTGTTCCCGGAGAACAGCCACATCCCGCCCACGCTGCGCTTCGGTATGCCGGGGGTCAGCGGCTGGCCCACGGGCGGCTTTGGCGCGGGTGGCCGCGGCGCCCCGATGCGTGGCTGGACACGTCCCGCCCGGGCAGCCCCGGGGTCCCGGCCCGCCCCGTGCCTCGTGCCTCCCTCTGGCGGACGCGTGCGTCCGGAGCGCTGGCGGAGCTGCGGCTCAGGCGAGGAAGCCTCTCTGCGCTTCCCGCTCTGCCGGGCCCGTGTCTGGGTCCCTGACCTCCAGGAGTCGGGTGCTAGGTCAGGTCGCATCCTGGGAGAACTCAAGAGAGCCATCTCGCTAGTAGGAATGGAACTGAGCGGCTTGGACTGGGTGTGCCCAGGGAGGCTTTGTAGGGTTGAAGACCCAGCCTGGGGATTGAGACTGCGCTCCCCGATGTCCCTAGTCTGGAGCCCAGCAGGCGCAGTGTGTAGGTTGCTGAGGACGTTATGGCAGGTGGCCATGAGAGAGAACTCTTGACATTTCCGTCTGGTGGTAGACTGGGGTACAGGCATCCACCGAGGCCTCTTATCTCGTCGCCGTCCCCCTCCCTAACCGCCTTACAAAGTGACAACACTGTTGGAGGTCCCCGTGGCACACTAGACATCACTAACTTAAGAATAACCTTGGAGAGCCCTACCCAGATATGGGCTTGTCTGGTGTTTTCAGACAGCCGGCGTGATGGCCGATTGCAGGTTTCTGGCGTCTCTGCTTGGCAGGCATCGTATCATCCAGCTCTTTCACAATTGTTGCTGGGAAGAAGGGGTCCTTCAGGAGCCTCAGCGCAATTGGGAGCGTGGGTCAGCCTTGTATCTTGGCTGATTTTTTTCCCCCGAGTCTGGAGACAAAGTTATTTCCAAGAATACACACCACATCCGTATGGCTTTGATTTTGGTGCTTAACTCAGACATTAATTATGGCTTGTGTGAAACGGATTAGTGCAAAGCAATGGAGATCATTGCAGATAGTGGGATTTTTTGGCTTGTTTTGTTTATTTAAAGTGTGCCGTGGATGGATGGAGAGAATAGCATTTTAAGTACCAGGACATTCGTGTGTGTGAGAGAGTGAGATTTTATGATGAAAAAGACATCTTAAAGATTGCTGTTACTGGCAGGAGTAAGTTCACTCATGACCCAGCCACAAAGGATGCTGTTCATTGTAGCCACTTCTGTGAGCACGTCTCCCAAGGGCCTTGAAGAGGATATCATAAATTCCGTATTTGATTGCCACATGCACTCAAGTCAGTTATTTTAGCCTTCCAGTGAGCTTTTCTTAGGCTCAAGGTTGTAAAAGTCTTAGACTGCCTTTTAGTGGTGTACTAATAGCACGTGTTGATTTCAGATTTATAGCTAAGACAGTGTGGTTGGTTCTGCGAAGAACCGTTTAGAACTTGGACGTGGTTCCTCAGCTAGAGCGCTAACTTTTGAGAAGTCTAAAACTTGACTGCCAACTGGTTTCATGTATATGTGTGTGTGTGTGTGTGTGTATGTATGTGTATATATGTGTGTGTGTATATATATATGTGTGTGTGTATATGTATGTGTGTGTATGTATGTGTATATATGTGTGTGTATATATATATATATATATTCACTTATATTCACTTTGATTGGAAGATCCGGGACCTGGGTGAGGGATGGAGTTGGGCCTCTTGCGTCCCCCCCAACCCCCCAGGAGATCAGCCCTCCCTCCCACTTTTTAGCTTTCTAGACATTTTAGTAGGCTATCAGTGAAATACTTTTGGACTGGGAGAAATTAAACAAGGAAAATTGAGATTTTCCATCTATCTCATGCATTTTCTTGTTTTTGTTTGTTTGTTTTTAGTTTGCTTTTTTTTTTTTTTTTTCTTCTTCGAGACAGGGTTTCTCTGTAGCCTTGGCTGTCCTAGAACTCACTCTTAGACCAACCAAGCTGGCCTCAAACTCAGAAATCTGCCTGCCTCTGCCTCCCAAGTGCTGGGATTAAAGGCATGTGCCACCACTGCCTGGCTAGGTTTGCTTTTTTTAAAGACAAGTTTTCTTTGTGTAGCCCTGCCTGTCCTAGTACTCACTCTGTAGATCAAGCTGGCCCCAAACTCAAGGAGTTCCATTCACCTCTGCCTCTCAAGTGCTGGAATTAAAGGCTTGTGCCACTACTGCCTGGCTTGTTGGTTGTTTTCTTTCTTTCTTTTTTTTTTTTTTGGTTTTTCAAGGCAGGGTTTCTCTGTATAGCCCTGGCTGTCTTGGAACTCACTCTGTAGAGCAGGCTGGCCTCGAACTCAGAAATCTGCCTGCCTCTGCCTCTGCCTCCTGAGTGCTGGGATCAAAGGTGTGCACCACCACTGCCCAGCTGGTTGTTTTCTTTAGAGACAGGATCTCTTTATGTGTTTTCCACTGGCTCCTTTTTTTTTTTTTTTGATATAGGGTCTTTTATATTTTGGGCTAACCTTGGACTTCCTCTATAGCCAAGGATAACCAACCTGATCATGCTTTGTGGCTGATGAGCTCCTGATCCTCCTGCGTCTACTTCATGAGTGCCGAGATTGCAGGTGTGACCAGTCTACCCAGCAATATGTTGTACTTTACATATTAATTTTTACTTCAAGGTATGTGGTGTGTCTGTGTGTGCACATGTGTGCAGGTGCCCTTGGAGACCTGCAGGGGTCGTCAGACCTCTGGAGCTGGAGCTACAGGTGGTTGTGAGCTGACACGGGTGCTGGGAGCTGAAGAACAGTCTTAGTCATTGAGCCATCTCTCCAGATCTAGGGTTGGGATTGAAGAAAGGATGGGGCCTGTTCTGGAAGAGACCCTGCTGCTCAGTAGGAGGGCTGGCCCTTTCTCTGATCTGTTGATTACTCTTAGAGGTGAGAATTTTACTCCATGGATTGACGTGTCCAAGTGGAACTGGAATCATGACTTAATTTTTCCAGGCATTGACATCTGAGAAGTTGCCGGGATGGCTGAAGCTGGACCAGCAGGCAGGAGTAGCCACTTAGCTTTCGTGGACTCTGCTCTGGGCTCGGCAAGGAGCCACGGTTTGCCTCCTCCCTTCTTGCATCTGGTCGTATGAGCAGATTAAAAGGCTATCAGAGCTAATGTACTTGGAAAAATAAGAACCATCATTGGTTTGTTTATGTTGCGTGATATTGGGTGTGACATTTTTACAGAAGCAGACTCTGGATTCAGTTACTGCTTTTTCTTTGATGAGGTGAACTTCCTTTTCTTCCCTGATTGATCCTCTGTGGAGGCAGGTGCCTGGGCCTCTCTCAGTTAGGCAAGCGCTCACCATTGAGCAACACCCTCAATCCCATGACATTGATTCTTACTTGCCTGTAATGCAGTCAAATTATATAGTACAGTGTTTTCCCAATTTATAGAAGAAGAAACGGAAGTGATGTGATTGGCTGTGAGTTCATATCCATCGATCCTTGTGTTGCATTGACACCTTTGAGGAGACCACTCGTCCACACCCCTCTTGTTCTTGTGCTGAAGGGTTTACAGCAGACCACTGTACTTTTCCGAGTGCTGGTAAGCAAAGTCACCGTTCTTTGATTGCCGGTCAGTGCCTCGGTGCCTGAGCTAGGTGCACATCATCTGTTTTCTCCTCATGGACATGTTTAACTTACTCTAGGCATTAACGCTGTTTCATGCATGACACACTAGGGCATGGTGAGATCTCAGGGCAAGGATGCGGCAGAAAGCCCTTGGATGAAAGCACGGTTGGAGTCAGACCTAGGGTCTTACTCTGGGGAGTGTCACCTCAGCCCCATGCTCACCTGTTATTCTCTCTGCCCTTCCCCCACCCCCTGCAGTGGGGCAGTCGTTGCTTTAGGAAAAAACCAAAAAACACAACTGGAAAGAATTATATTTGGAGAGCGTGAATATTTAGATGAATGAAACCAGCCGGGACAGTTAGGAGCAGAGAGAAGGGAGGGCAGTGGGTTCTCGGACCTGCAGCCGTCCTTAGTGCTCAGGGTTCTTCTTGTTGTTTTGTTTTGTTGTTGTTTTAAGACAGGGTTTCTGTGTAGCCCTGACTGTTCTGGAACTCCATCTGTAGAGCAGGCTGGCCTTGAACTCAAGAGATCGGCCTACCTCTGCCTCCCAAGTGCTGGGATTAAAGGTGTGCACGGCCACTCCCAGCTAGTGCTTCTTCATTGGCTTCATTGGCTTCATTGGCTTCTTCAAAAGTCTTCCTTCATAGACTTTTGCTGAGGTCTGCAGGAAGGCAGTGCTGCTTTTCTGCACTGGCTGGAAAGTTGGACACCTGCTTCTTTCTCAGTGTTTAGCTCCTAAAGATAATGGAGCACATTCTGGGAGTTTCGTGGGAACTAGAGGGGACATTGTGTGGAAATTTACCTAAATTCATCTAGTGGACTTTCCCTCCTCTTCCAGTCAATCCTACTCCAAGTCTTTGGCTTCACTTTTCAGAGTCCTCTGTCACCTAGGTGCTTGGATGCCCCATTGGGCAGGATGACGTTACTGTCCTGGTGAGGCTCAGTCATGTTTTCTTAAGGGTGGTTCAGCTGTCTGAAGGCATGCAGAGGCAACTGTTCAAGACAAGAAAGCAGTATTCTCCAGCATTGAATGACTGTTCTTCATTGGCTACTTAGACTTGCACCAGAGGACAGGAGACTGCTGCATCTTAAAAAAATGAAAGGAAGATATCACCAGGGGAAAGATGGGAGGAGGGGACTTTTTCCTCCAGGAAAGGTGGGAGAATTGAAGTTTCTGCTGAGCAGTAGGAGCCTGCCCCCCCCAGCATTTGTCAGACACTGTGGTGTCTGCCTGCCTCTATGGTTGAGACTGGCTGTGAAGTTGAGGAGAGGGGATGATGGCCAGCAAAGGGGGCTTTCTGTCCCGGGAGGGTCTGCTGGCACTGTTACATTAAAGATGCACTGAAAGGCTCATTCTGGCGAACTCTGGGAAGGGGAAGTGTAGCCGGTGGCTAACCATTCACTGTCATTGACTTTCCTTAGAGCTTTAAAATAAATGCCCAGGGCTTGGGGTGTGGCCCTGAGGTAGGGCCCTTGAACCCCAGCACCATTTAAACTGACAGAGCTCTATTTTGTTTGGTCCAGCCTGCCCACTCTTTCTTGCCTCTGTCTCTACAGCCTGGGGAGGAGAAGGAGAGGGGAGAGCACCGTTCCCCTTCCATAGCTGCCCTATGATTGGGGATTTCAGGGTTCTGGAATGGGAGAGAGGTGCGGAGAGCAGCCTGCTAGACTTATGGGTCTCATAACAGTCCTGATCACGTGATCATGGTGGCAGACACTGGAGATCTCTGACTGACCATCTGAGTGGGCACTCTGTTGTGAGTACTCTGGAGAGTCCTTAGCCAGCCTGGGGCAGCCAGTTGGGGCAGGAAGCTGTGTTGTTACCATTGGCCTTTCAGCGTAGAGGGTGGTGTTCTCAGGATTCCCATGCAGGCCTTTGGCTCTGTGTCTATACCTTCACACTTGACATGACTGTGACTTTTTTCTTTTCTTTTTTTTTCTTTTTGGTTTTTTGAGACAGGGTTTCTCTGTGTAGCCCTGGCTGTCCTAGAACTCACTCTGTAGACCAGGCTGGCCTCGAACTCAGAAATCCGCCTGCCTCTGCCTCCTGAGTGCTGGGATTAAAGGCGTGCGCCACCGCTGCACTTGCCTGTGACTTCTAGAAACCATAATCACACTTGCCCTTCCCTTTATAGTTGATGACTGAAGCACCCCCAGGAGATGTGTTTGTTTGTTTGTTTTCTTCTGGGCAGTCTCTCACTGTCTCGCTGGGATTAAAGGTGTGTCCCGGCATGTCTGGCCAGATTTCTACTAAGTATTCCATTCAGGAGCATTTGGAGTCCCGACTCAGCCTGTGTGCTTTTCAAGGGGCAGCCCAGGGCAGCAGGTAGGTCTTCCGGGGTCATGGAGCTGTGCTCTGGGATTGAGTACAGCCCTGTCCGTCCATATCTCTTTGTTCCTTTATTTTTGACTTATGTGAGTCAGTCTCTCTCTCTCTCTCTCTCTCTCTCTCTCTCTTAAATTTTCATTGATTTGATTTTCTATTTGTGTGTATGTGTATAGTGTATAGTGGTGTACAGTGTGCTGTGTGCATGTGCGTAGATGTGTACATATGTCATGGCCCACGAGAGAAGGTAAGAGACAGCTTTTAGGAGTCGGTTTCTTCCTTTCACTGTGATTCCCAGGGATCAGATTCTTGTGATCAGATTGATGCAACAGGCACTTTTACCCAGTGAGCCATCTTACTGGCTCTGCCAGGGGTTTGTCATTCCCAAGACTGAAGCCCAAATCAGTTGTCATTGTCTTAGTTTCTTTATGGATGAGAGGTAGTCTGGGGAACCCACCACTGTGTATAATTAATTGGCAAGGGAGCTTTTAGAGTGTAGCCTTTTACCCAGTTAGGCCTGGACCAGCTGGACTCATTTATTTCCCTGTGAAAATGGAAAAAGGAAGTATTTAACCAGAGACTTGAATTCTGTCAAGTTGTTTCCAACACAGATAGGCTCTTCTCAAAACCAGTCTTGCAGAGGTGGGTGGGGGGTGGCAGACAACTTTATGTCTTTGGTATTTGCCTGTGACCAAGTGGGACGGATGGGTCAGTGATAGGAGAGTAGCCACTACAGATGCTCCTTTCCGAGTGGCCGTACTCCGGGTCAAGTGCCTTAGGTGCACTCCTCCCCTCCCCCATCTCACAGGACACCTCACTGTTCCAGAAAGGTCATCTCCATAACCGCAGTAAGTTGTATAAGACGAACCTATAATTACTGTCATATAAAATGAACCATTGGGGAAGCAAAGGAAAGAGGGACTGAGGAGGAAATAGTGGTAAACTGAGTCAAGCCCTGAGGATTCACCGAACACTGTGTGCCCAGCTTCCTAGAATAAGGAAAGAGCTCCTGGGCCTTGTCACACTCAGGGAGCCCGAGAAGAGCAGGGAAAGTCCCTAAGGGCTTCAGGTGGTGACACACTCACCCTTGACATGTTTACTGGAGAACTAATCCAGAGGCTGCAGGAAGTTACCATATTAGTAGGCGGCAGCATAGGAGCAGTAAGCCCTGCTGTACGGTGATCTGTGATTTAATTGGTCAGGAGCGCTGAACTTGGAGTGGTGCGCAGACGCACACCACTGTACCCCTCCAAGGCTGGCTGCTTGTCTCTTGCACATTACAGTGAGCCTTTCTAGGCTTTACCTACCCCCTGTGGCTGTGGCTGGGATGTTTGTGTTTTGCCAACAGGGTTGGGTTGTTTTGTAGTTCTTCCCTCAGGACTATGGCTGCAGGAAGGGCTGGGCCACCTCCACTTCCTGCAGACTGCCATTGGGCCCATCACCACTGGGGATCTGCTGGCTGGTGTTCTTGTCCTTGCCCAGGCACTCCTTGCCAAGAAGAGAGACAGGTACTCTAGTGGCCCAGCAGGCCTCCCTAGAGAACACACTGCCGGCCACACCCTCTCCCAGGTGTTTTGGCAGTCCTGGTCATGAGGGCCTTGACTGGTCACTTTGGGGTTTAGAACTATGTTAGAACTGCCAGGGCTTCTTTGCAGCTATGACTCGGAGCCTGGGTGGAGCCTTGTGGTGCCGTTTCAGGCTCTCCCAAACCCCCACCTTCTGCTCATCTTTCGAGGTCACTTGCTATATTTGGAGGCCTACTTGGACTTCTTACTGCTGAGTGCACTCAGTGGAATACAGTTTTGCTTGTGTTTAGTCTTGTATTTTCAAGGACCTTTGGGTTGCTTTAGGCCCACTCTAGTGGAAATTTGCTTTTATATCCTGGAAACAAGTCAAGCATCTTCTAGCCTCTCGTTGGGTGAGCATGTTCAGGCCATACTGCTTATGAAAAGTTCTCTGTGAACAGTGATCCCAGAGAAGTGTTCGTGGGCTTAAAAGTGATGCTATAGAAATGTGCCCCCCTCCAAGAAGATAGTGCTTGTCTATACTTTTTGGCTTATGTGGATTTTATCACACTAAAGGAATTTTATGACATAATTCCTTTCTAGGAAGGTGATATTTTGTCTGTATGTGACTTTTAAGCATTCTGATCTTCCACCATTGGTACAAATGACGACCTATCTCTGTTTTAGTTTTGGCTTTTGAAACAGGGTCTTGCTGTGTGGCCAGGCTGGCCTTGAACTCAGCTTCCAGAGACCTAGGATTACAGTGTGAGCCACCTCTCCTACTTGCCTGTCACTTTTAATTGCCTTTACCTCTATATTCTATGACTTTACATAGCCTCAGGGGCACAGAGGCCCCTGGATTCGGCCTCTGTAGCTTCCCTGGCCCGCCTTTGTCTTTGGCTTGCTGGTGTGGCAGAGCTAGGTGCTGTCATGGACTGTCAGTCAGGGTGGATGCTTTGTTGGCAGGGGCTGGGCCTGCCTTGTGCTCATGCACTATTCATAGGCACCCCAGAAGTTGTCTGTACTGTCTTCCCCGACAGTGCTCACTCACGCAGTCCACACACAGTTGCCTGCCTTTCTGTTTCCAGGTTATTTTGTAAGCTCTTGTGGGCTCTAAAACACTTGAGCTTATGCATCAGGGAGGGCAATCAGAGTGGTATAGCTAGGTCCCCCATAGTAAAGGGGACTGAGGGATTTAGCTGAAAAAAAAAAAACAACAAAAAAACAAAAAAACAAAACCCATCTCCTGGTGTCTATTTAGAAGTGATCTTTTTTTTCTTTTTATACTAAATATACATAGCTATGTGATGCGCACTGAATAGATTGGGAAGAAAGGCTTGAAGAGGCTAGGTGACTTGCCTGAGGACCCTCAGCTGATACACAGTCGTTCTAACTCATGAGTAGAGGCGCCAGCTTATGTGGTGGTTAAGAGCATGCCTTCTGGAACCAGACTGGAACCAGACTGGAGTACATGACCGCGTGTGTTCTTTAGCCTCCCTGGGCTTAGTTTCCTTGTCAGGATCATTGGCGTAGTAGGTTGTGAGCACACAGTGGTCTTCTTGCCTGTGTCTCTGAAACTTGGAATGTAGGCCTGGGGCTCTGGGTTTCCTCTCAGGTGGGGAACAGCCTTGGGCAGCATGTGTGTGTTCAGGCTGTGCAGTGAGCCAGGAACAGGTTTCTGTTCAGAATCTTGGGTAGGAAGCATGCTTGAGCACCACGGGCTGCAAGGAGGAGCTCAACTGTCATGGGCCCTCCTCTCTGGCTGTCCCATCCAAGGTTGGCTCCCACCTGCTCCTGCTAATTGCCTCCCACTCCTGCTGGCTCTCTGATTACTGTCTGCCTCGTTCCCTGCGACCCAGTATTCTCTCTCCTACTAGTAATCTTTTAAACTTACTGAAATGATGTATTCATTAACTTACGGATCACACATCTTGGCCTGCTTCACTGTCCTGGGTTGTGTGTCTGTGTGTGACTATGTGTGTGTGAGTGTGTATGTATGTGTGTAAGAGTGTTGTATGTGAGTGTACGTGTCTATGTGTGTGTGAGTGTATGTTTGTGAGTGTGTGTATGTTTATGTATGAGTGTCTGTGAGTGTGTGTATATCTGGCAGTGTGTGTATGTTTATGTATGAGTGTGGGAGGCATTGACTGGGGAAAACAAGGGTGATACAGCTATAACCCTAGGAGAGTCAGCTTGCGCCCAGTGTTGGTTTAGGTCTTACAGGCATGGTCAGTTGTGCGTCATCTGAACTTCACAGGCGAGGACATAGGAATACCGTATGCACCTAAGGGCACTCAGTACAAGAAGGAGAGATGCCTCCGGTTTGAACCTGGTCCACACTGACCCCTAGCCTGCCAAGGAGGTGTGATCCTATGCATCCTAGGTCATTGATAAGATTATTTAGGTGAGAAGAGGGTACTTTCCCCTTTAAGTCTTCAGTTTTGTTTATAGAAATGTTTGCTTCTTTAATAATTTCAGCTTTTTTCACACTTTATTTTTTATTTTTATTTATTTTTTTTAAAGGAATTTTGCACACTGTTTTGACCATAATCACCCCTACCTCAACTCCTCCCGTATCCTGTCCCCTTCCCTTTCCACCCAACTGTGTGTCTTTCTCCCCGATCGCATCAAGAACATCTGTACTGCACCATCTTCTCCCAGAGCTCAGGGCTCATTGCTGAAGAAGGGGTGGAAAGAGTGTAAGAGACTGAACGAATACAAGAGAACTGTCCTCCAGACACAGCAGGGCAGCAGTCATGACAGCATGCACAAGCTCCATGGGAGCTCAAGCCAGACCCAGTCCCCGAATAGCAGGGGGAGGTGGATGTGAAATCCCATCCCTAGCTCAGGAGCCATGATAGCTCCTGGGAAGAAGAAGAGTCAGTTAGTTATAAGAGTGTTGCCTCTGGTAGGTTGACCATGCTCCAGTGAAAGGCCACATTGCAAAGAATGTATGGGCAACACAGAGAAGAGAGGATGCAGTGTAAAGCAGTGGCTTAGAGTTGAGAGCGAGCCCAGGACATCGTAGGCAGTGAGGGGCAGCCCTGCTCCCTGGGAGCTGAGCTCAGGACCTCTGAGCCTGAACCACTATGGTAGGCTCTGCCTGGGCTCTCGGAGGTGAGTAAGATGCGTTTCTCTCCCTGTAGAACCTTGGTGTAGCCAGGGAGACAGACACACAAATAAGATGACTCCCTCGCAGTGTGGTAAGAGTCATGATGAGCATAAGTGTAGGGGGCTGTGGAGAGGGAGCCAGGAATTCTTCCCAGAGTCTTGAAAGGCAGGCTAGTGGCCAGCTGAGAAGAGCTTTCTAAAAGATGAGAGCAGCCATGAACAACAAGCACGTGGAGCCGGTCTGTTCCCAGGGTCTGGGTTTGCCTCAGCACACTTGGTAGTTTACGGAGGTGGGATTCACCCCCAGTAACAGCTTGGAAATCATGTTGAAAGTCAGGTAAAGGGGGAGAGATAGGAGAGCAAGATTGTTGTGGAAGGAGTCGGCACACTTTCTGAAGTGAGCATTTTCAGTTCTGTGAGCTGGGTGCTCTCTAATACAGCTCCTCAACTCTGTCTTTGTGATACTGTCTGACAGACTTTGTCTCCAGATAGAGAGGCAACTACCAACCAAGAAACTTCTTCTGTGTTGTCTTGGGGATCCACTGGGCTTACTATAGGAATATGGGCCGTCTCAAAACAGTGGTATCACCATAACTTTCCATTTCAGTGTGGGTAATACCCAATTGTGGGTAATAACCTCCCACAAGCTGCCTCAGTGAAGCCTGTCCCAGTCAACCTTCTGCTTCTGGGCTGAAGTGTTTTCCCGTGACACACAGCTGGGGCAGGACTGCGTGTCGCTGGGAGTCCCCTACTGCCACAAGGGAGTGTTAATAGGCCCAACTTTGTGAGGGTCTCAGGATGGCAATGGCCTTTCCCATACCCAGAGACAGCCTTCCAGGAGTATTGTGAAAGACACCGGAGATAATTCAGGGCAGGTGGGCGTGGCTATAGGCCACTGACGCTGTAATTTATGAAATATGAATTTTTGTGTAACATTCATCAATTATAGAATGACTCCTGTCTTGGTTTTCCCTCAATCCTTTAAATATATAAAAAAAGTTTACTTGGAGGTTGGATTTGGCCCCTGGTTGGAGTTTGTCCACCCCCCAACAGTTGGTAATAATTCAGATGTAGCCCAGCAGAAGTGTTGCACCTTTAATCCCAGCACTTGGGAGGCAGAGGCAGTGGGATCTCAGTTCGAGGCCAGCCTAGTCTGCAGAGTGAGTTCCAGGACAGCCAGGGCTACACAGAGAAACTGTTGGGGGGAGGGGGCAGAGAATCAGGTGTAACTTGACAAGAGGACTGGGCCAGGATGTGGCATTGAAGGTAAAGAGGAGGGGACCTGATGCCAGAGACCTTTTGGAAAGAAGATTCTGATTAGATAGCAGTGAGGAGGGGGAGGAGCTCAGGCAGAGCAGAAGCTTCTGGTTAGGTGCTTCCTGGCCCCTTTTGGTAAAGCTGTCTCTATTTCCATGTGCCAAGAGCATGTCACTGCTGGGGAAAGCCCAGGGGAGCAGAGTCCTGTATGTGCTGCCAGGTGCTTGTCTGACGTCACCCTGCGCATGCCTCCTTGACTGTCAGCTTCCTTTGCTACCTTGCTTTTAGGTGTGCTGTGCAGGAGGGCCTGCTGTAACTTTGTTGGGGTTGCTTGCAGAACTAATTTGGGGGCAGGTATCTTGGCCAAACTTCCCATTAGGGAGAAGGCACAAGAGCAGCAGTAGAGAGAGTCCTGCTGCCTGCTATCTAGATGTATGCATTAGATCTCATTGTTCACATGTGCCCCAGTTACTTCACCATTGTGCCTCTCTATTCAAAAATGCTTCAGTGCAGATTTATCAAAAATAAGACTCAGTGTTCCACAGCCACAGTGCAGAGCGCTTGGGCACTTAGCATCAATGCGAAACTGTAGTCTGATTGTTTCTGATGCTACTGTCCCTCCCGTAGCTATTATTGCCAGATGACTGTGATTCTCAGAGAGACGCCCATCACAGGAGTGCCTGCCAACAGTCCTAATGGCAGAATTCTCCTGTATGTCACCTACTCAGTGGCCCCCAGGACAAGCAGCAGTCTAGAGGAAGGGCAGTGTGGGGCCAGAGGGTCACCTGCTATCACTGTCTTGAACTTGAGCAGTGAGTCCCCTCCTTCCTAACACTGCGACCCTTTAATACAGTTCCTCTTGTGTGGTGACCCCAACCATAAAATTTTTTCGCTGCTACTTCATAACTAATTTTACTACTGTTATGAATAATGATGTAGATATCTGATATTCGACACCCGTGGGGGTTGTGACGCACAGGTTAAGAACCGCTGAGCTTATGGGTCAGTCCTCTGCTCCTCACATAGCCCCTGCTGTCCCTTCCCGCTTTTCGAGGATGCCACTCCATAGAGAACTATGTGCACCTGAGATCTGGCGTGGTTTTCTCTGTTCTCTTTCATTGCATCTCAGTATGGAACATGATCTTTTTCTAAGCTGTGCCATTTCCTCCAGGCTTTATCTGAAAAGCAAAAAGGAATGAAATGTCAGTATTTACTTTGGAAATAAAGTACATGTGTGTGTGTGGGGTGTCCTAACATTTCTAACTTGGGCCAAAATGATTTTCTTTTTGCCACTTCAGAAAGACCAAAACCAGGCTGGTTAGTGGTGGTACACGCCTTTAATCCCAGTTCTCAGGAGGCAGAGGCAGGTGGATCTCTTGAGTGCAAGGCCAGCCATGGCCACACAGAGGGGGGAGAAAAAAGACTGAATCCAGAAATGGGTGTTTAGCTGCACGTCCGTGGTTCCTTCAGAGTAGCTTGCACAGCTAACTCTGTGGGATGCGATTCTGCTCAGGTAAGAGAGGAGGAAAGAAAGAGAAAGCATTTTCTGAGAAGATGACCCACTGCAGTGAGCTAGATCCCATCACCTCACTAAATGCTGTTTGCCTTCCTTTGTAAATGTTCCCAGCCTTAGTAGATTTGCCTGGGGCCCTTCTGGGCTTAGTTATTACTGACCTACCTCTTCAGAGCCAAGCCATCCAGGACCTATAAAACACAAGCCAGGAGTCCCTGTCAGATGCAGTCTTAAGGCCTTGCCAGGCATTGAGAGGCTGGCCAGCCGTCTGTGAGGGGGAAGACCGCTGCATCTTCTGTACCCCCCGTTTTGCATGCCTGATGAGAAACTCCGGGGTCTGGTGCTCCGTGGAAAGTTCAGAAGTCACTGGGTGGTTTTGCCTTACTCTGGAAAATTTGTCAGGGAAGGTGTTGGCTACCGGATATGAGAGTAAAATCAGGCAGGGGTGTTCTGATGCAGCCATCAGGGCCCTTCACTCACTGCTTCCTCCACGCAGTTGGGGACATGCTCACCACACATGCAGGAGTGCTGCTGATAGGGCTCGCCAAGCTGCCCTAGCCAGCCTGCATGTTCTGGATGCTGTAGTCCATGGAATCCACACAGGCACACATTTAACTCTATCAATTTTCGAAGAGACATCCGGGGCGGCGGCTGTGGGGGCTGGGTGCAGAGGTCGTGGGCGCTGTTTTCAGAGTTCACAGTTCACTTTGACTTTGGAAATCAATATGACATGAAAGTAGCTAGTGACCATCAGGAATGATACAGAGTCATGTCTAACTTCTTGAGCACATCCGGCCTCAAAGGGCAGCAGTTGCTGTCTGTTCCCCTGTCCCCTCGCTCAAGTTACTTAGGTTACCTTTGGATATATTCCTGGCATGCCTGCTTCAGGGCGTTTGCACAGCCCCTCCCCTCTAGCAGAAACACCCTTTCCTAAGGTACCTCAAACCCTGAACACCTAAAAACCCTAAAACCCCAGGCCACCCAGGACTTGAGGCTCTAGTCTCAGCTCCTACAGGAGGCTGAAGCAGGAGGATTGCCTGAACTCAGGAGGTTAAGACCAGACTGGGCAACTGTGCTACAGGGGGAAATAATCTTAGCATGGCTGGGTGTGGTGGCACATGCCTTTGGGCAGCAGAGGCAGGCAGATCTCTGTAAGTTTGAGGCCAGCCTGGTCTACAGAGATGAGTTCTAGGACAACCTGGGCTATATAGAGGTCTAGAGAAAAACAAAACAAAAACATTTTTAGCATTTTCCCTCCCTTCCAGGGTTCCCTGTTACTTTCTTCAGAGTGCCTGCCATGGACTAGCATGCCCGCTCTTTGTTTCTTTGAGACAGGATTTCTCTGTGTAGCACTGCCTCTGCCTCCCGAGTGCTGGGATTAAAGCCGTGTGCCACCATCAGCACCTGGCTGTGGAGCTGGAGCAGGACCCTGGCTTTAGATCTTGCTCTTGACATTCACCACAGGTGCGGGAGATTACTTAAGTCCTCTTGTTTTGTCACCTCATTTGTAAGAATAATACGTAACTCAGGGTTTTGTCTAGAGTTGTGTTTCTGTGCTGGTGATTGCTTAGTACAGCATCTAACGTGGAGTCTGTGCTGTGTAGGTGTTTGGTAAAAAGAGCTTTCTCTGTTTCTTCCTATTAATGCAGAAGCTTCATGAGGTCAGCCTGTCATCTGTCCTTTGCAGATTCTTGCCTATCCTTGGGAATAGCCATAAAGCAGGCAGAGAGGGCACAGAGTGAATGGATGGGCCGTGGATGCACACTGGCCTGGCAAAGTATCTGGGAACATCAGCAGGCACAGGACAGCAGTGTGTCACCAGTGCCAACAACGGGTCTGGGTGAGCTGGCTGTAGCACAGGAGAAAAGGTTGAAGCGGTGTGATCAGCCAGCCTGCCTGGAGCCGCCTCAGTGTGTTGCTTACTTAGCACTTCTGGGTAAAGCGATTCAGGCAAATCCAGGTTCACAGAAGGGGGCAGGACGACCTGCTGGGTAGACAGGTGTGATGTCACAGACCAACCCGGAGCAGCGGATTGTTAAACTTTTATGCTCAGTGGCAGGTTTGGACTTTGGTATTATGTGGTAGCTTAATTTTGTTCTAAATTTAGGAACGGTCAAGGCTAGAACAGGGATTCCTGTTTACTTCATCCTGAGAGACAGATTGACCCATTTGCTTTTGCATGTTTTTTATTGTTTTTGAGATTTGATTTTGCCCCCCAACGTCACTTGTAAGTTACACATTGTATCCCCGGGCTTCCTAGTGCCTCAGTGGGCGTTCCTGAAAATAGGAATATTTTCTATGATGGCTATTCTTGGTTTTCAATTTGACTGTATCTGGGATTAGTTAAAAGCCCAGGCATCTGGGTACACCTGGGAGGGGTTTTCCCCCTTAATTAAATATTCAAAGTGGGAAGGCCCACCTTTAATCCAGATCTTTTGAGGTGAGAAGATGTACTATATTTTTTTGTTTGTTTGTTTTTCAAGACAGTGTTTCTCTGAGTGGACCTGGCTGTCTTGCAACTCATTCTGTAGACCAGGCTGGCCTAGAACTCACAGATCTGCCTACCTCTGCCTCCCGACTACTGGGATTAAAGGTGTGTGCCACCACTGCCCAGGGGAAGACATCGAATCTTTTGAGGTGGGAGGGTCCATCTTCAATCTGGGCCACACCTGCTGGCAGCCTTTATAAAGGACATGGAAGAAGGAATCTCTCTCTCTAGCCTGTGTGTTCTCCCTATCCCTGACAAGTCCATTTCTTCACTGGGATTAGAGCCTACTTCTTCAGGATTCTGTCATCTACTGAAGAGCGGCTGAGACTTTCAGCCTTGTGGACAGAACAACTACTGGATTCCATTGGTAGATAACCATTGTTGAATGAGCTGAACCACACACAGAGCCTGTAAGCCATCATCATCATCATCATCATCATCATCATCATCATCCCCCCCCCCCTCTGTGTCTGTGTGTGTGTGTGTGTGTGTACGGACTGCAAGCTTTACGCTTGCTCAGTAAGCGTTCTACCACTGGGCCACACTCAGCCCTACAGCCTAAGAAAGTAACAGGACATGAAGAGTTTGGGGAAGGCGGACCAGGGCCAGGCTGCAGATGCAGCATCCCCATCGCTGGTCCTGGGGTGGGGAGGGATCTTTGCCTTCTGTAGGCTGAGACTGGGAGGTGGTATTTCACCTTCCCAGCTAAAGCTGGGGCCCTTCTAGGACTGCATACACTGCTTTCTCCCCAGAAGACAGTACAGCTTTGATTAGCATCTGCATCTCCCCCTACCACTCACACACCCCTGGTGTCTCCCAGGTTTTTGGTTGCTGTCTCACCCCCATTGACTTTCAGGGATGTGATAGTTCAGTGAGCAAGAGTGAAGGTTGCCTGGGGGTGGGGGGGACAATAGCCCGTGGGCGAGGCTGGGAGGGGTGCTGTAGGCTGTAGGCCTAGAGGTGCACTTGTGGCCTGCAGCTAGATGATAAGGGAGCAGGAAAAAAAAAAGATGGGTGTGACCCGAGCTGTAGTGCTTGTGTGATCATGTGATGTCCCCTTTACTGGCATGTGGGCTATTCACTCACAGGGCACTTGAAGGCTCGGTAGGGAGCAGGGCTATAGTAGTTTTTTGGGGGGGGGGGATGGGCTTTGGTTTTTCGAGACAGGGTTTCTCTGTGTAGCCCCGGCTGTCCTGGAACTCAGTCTGTAGACCAGGCTGGTCTCAAACTCAGAAATCCGCCTGCCTCTGCCTCCCGAGTGCCGGGATTAAAGGCGTGCGCCACCACTGCCCATATAGTATTCTTTTGGGAAGCAAACACTTCTGTCAACAAATAGGAGCTGTCCACTTGTATAGACTTTAATGGCGGTTTTTAGGTGTCTGTCACCTGTTACCCTTGTCCCCTAGATATGGGTTACAAGGGATAGGGGCAGCCCCGTGTCACGGTAACAGTGGGTGTGACGACAAAAGGTGGTTGGAGGAAACTGTCACTTCTGATAGGGGAGGAAGGTCTCACAGGCAAACTTGCATCTTTATTTCCAAATTGTCCTCTTCATTTGCCTGCCAGAAGTTCCGGTCATCATTTCTTTCTGTAGGCAGACTCCTTTAGGGACTAGCCAGCTTCCTTCTTGATCATCAAGGGCATCATGGGTGCTATCTGGGGTGGTGGCATGCATCTGTAATCCTAGCACTAGGCGAGTAGAGGAAAGACAACCTACACGAGATGCTGTCTTTAAAAACAACAGCAACAAGAAAAGAAATACATGGCACTTCTTGACTCCTCCAGGAAGCCACGTGTCTGTTTAAGAGAGTGAACCTAAGTTTGGGGGTGAGCTAGCTGGGGGAGTAAGCTGGAGTAGGCAAGGGCTATCTTATCAAGAGTCCCTGAATGGACCTGTGGAGATAGCTCAGTGGGTAAAAGCCCTTACCACAGAAAGGTGAGAAGCAAACTTCAATTTCCAGAACCTGTGTAAAAAGCTGGACTCCCACAGTGTGCATCTGTGGACTCAGTGCCTGTGGCAAGAATGGAGTCATCTATGGGAGCTCCTGGGCCAGCTAGCCTGGTGTACAGAGCTGAGTCCAACAAAGATGAGACTGTGGTTGTATTCTCTCTCTCTCTCTCTCTCTCTCTCTCTCTCTCTCACACACACACACACACACACACACACACACTTCTTTAAAAAAGGAAAAAAAAAAAAAACACTGGTTGCATTGGGAATTTCTTTTAATGAATTCCCAGCACCAACATGGCAGCTTACAACCTTCGTAACTCCAGTTACGCCCTCTTGTGGCTCTGCAGGCACCAGGCACACAAATGTACATACAAGTGTAAACACAGCAATCTAAAAAAAAAGTGAATCTGGAGAGATGCCTCAGTGGTTAATAGAGAACTTGCAATTCCTAGCACCCACATGGCGGCTCACATGTTGGTGCTGTCTGTAACTCCAGTTCAGAGGATCAGGCATCTGCACACAGACATACATGCAGGCAAAACAGAAAATATACACAAAATAAAGAAATTATTAAAACCCCACTAGCTTTATAAAACCAAACAGATCATTTAAATTGTACAGTCCACTGGGTGGTGGAGATGCATGCCTTCCCGGGAGGCAGAGGCAGGCAGATCTCTGAGTGTGAGGCTAGCCTGGTCTATAGAGTGAGTTCTAGGACAGCCAGGGCTACACAGAGAAACCCTGTCTCAGAAAACAAAACAAATTGTACAGTTTATTGGTTTTCAGTATATTCAGAGCTGTGAAACATTTACTGCAACCAATTTAAGGACATTTTTGTGGTTTCCCAAAGCAACCCTGTACCCTGTCTCTCCCTGGATCTCTTCTTCCTGTCTATAGATTGCTGTCCTGGCACTTCTTATAAAGGGACCGTACAGTTTTATTTTCCTGGATGTGGGTTTTGTTTTTTTTTTTTCTCTCAGCCTGTTTTCAAGGTTTATCCATGTACTTGTGAACATCAGAATTCTATTCTATTTTATAGTAAGTTAATATTCTATAAAATTCACAATCTAGGCCAGGCTGATCATGAACTTGCAGTAATCCATGGCCCCGTTTCACAGGTGTGTCTTTTATCTGTCCACATTATGGGCGCTCTGTTCCCTTACCATGTTATTAGGAATGCTTATGTTTTTGTGTGGCTGTGTGATTTCTTTTCTCCTGGTTGTTCGGATATAGGAGTGACATTCCTGGGTTGGAGGGTAAGTGGGTGCTCACGTTTGAAGCACTGCCCCAGTGCTTTGCCGAGGCAGTCCACTGTCTCCGCATCTTCGCTAATCTATTCTTCGTCCCTTTCCTCCCTTCCTCCTGCTGGACTCTTGGCTCAAGTCACCTTCCCAGTGGGACTGTGTGCCTGGGACAATGAGGATGCACTCCCATGCACAGCTCTTGTCTGCCTTGTTTATTTTCATCACACAAAAGTAAGTATCAAATGATGTCTTACTGCAGGTTGACCGTTTAAAACAGTTGCTTATCATTTTCTTGTTGCGCTGTCGTTCCCCGAGGTTCCCTTAACACTGTCATGTCACCTAGTGGGATTTTCAGCTTTATTTGCTCCAGTCAAATATACAGCCTAGTAATAAGTGCATCTGAGTTATGTGCACAAAGGACCAGAATGGAAGTGTGAAACCGTCGACTACCCGAGCTTTCCCACTTTAGCAGTCCGACGAAGACACATGACAATCTGGACTGTGACACTCTGGCTGACACTCATATTTGCTGCCCCCTTTGTGTCATGTGGCCTTCTACCTCACTAATAGATCTTGTGTCCCATGCAAATGGGGAGAACAAGGGGTGCTCAGAAGAGTGCTCCATGTCCAGGCTCCTTTGGGGGACACAGTTGGGCTGACTTTTAAATGTGTTATTTTACAGTCTCATTTCTTTTGTGGCTCTCTTAGCTCTTTATCTCCGTGCCTAAATTGGGGTAAGTGTATGTGTCGGATTTTTCTCTTTGAATGTAATCTGAACAAGCAGTATAAATCACATAGCTGGGAAGAGAGAGGGTGGAGCATGTGAATGAAAATATGTAAGGAACAGGAGAACCCAGTAAGGAACAGTGGTGAGTGTGATGTCTGTCTGTCTGCAAGGAGCTTGTAGGATCTGTTATACAGAAAGCTAGTCAAGTAGAGCTTGTGACAGTTGAAATAAGTCCAAGAGGCTGTGGTTCAGTGGTAAACTGCTTGATTAACACGCACGAGGTCCTAGGTTCCGCTCTTAGCACAAAACAAATTAGTTAATTAAGAATTAGTTAGGGGGGCTGGAGAGATGGTCCTGTGGCTAGCAGCACTTCTGCTTTCTCAGAGCAATGAGATTTGGTTCCCAGCACCCACATGGCTGCTCACATCTCCCTGTTAAGTCCAGCTCCATCCTTTTTTTTTGCCTTTTCGGGCACCAAGCATATATGTGGTGCCTATATGTACCTGCAGGCAAACACTCATACACGTTTAAAAAACTTTAACAAAATTAAACTAAAACGTTTCCAGGCTCATTCATTTAGCGTTAGCCTAGAGGTGGCAGAATTTGTGTCTGCTTGGCAAGTATAACTTTGAATCGAAGCATGGTGTCATGGTCATTCCTGTTCTGATGGGAGCCGCTGACACAGGGTAGCAGTGGCATCCGAGATGCCAGAGCGTAGGAGTTTCCATATGGCTGGGGTCTTTGATCACAAGGTTAGCCTGAATCTGACAGTTCTTTCTAAGAATGCTCTTGGAATGACCTTGACCTCTGTATTTTGGTGCCTGCTGGTGTCATAGTTGGATACATTGAAGATAAATGTGACATGGTTAAGATTGAAGGCCCTAGAGTCGGAGGATTTGGCTACTGATAGCCACCCTGTGAAATTATTGTAATGAGTCAATGAAATCGTGCCCCGAAGAAGAGCTTATGAACTGGTTCTTCTCACGGAGTAAATACCCACGAAACACTGGCTGTCCTGCTGTTAAAAAGCAAAGCATTAACACAGAGTGAAGGGCCCCAGTCCTGTGGCCATGCTGGCAGCGACACAGTGTGATGACAGCAACATTCCTGCAGACGTTTCTGGTTTGTTGAGCACCTTCCTGTCAGGCCCCTTGCTGTGGGTTTCCACATGTGTGACTTTATTTTTTGTAGCTGTATGCAAAGCATGTCTTGGCAGCCTTACTGAGGCTCATGCTCAGAGTAGCACGGCTGCTCTCACACCCTGCACTCTGCCTGCCTCCACTGCGTTCACGAGGTAGGAATAGGAAAGCCATTCTTTGCCCAGATCTGGGGAGCTACACCACTTACGAGAGCCATGTCCCAGAGGGAGGAGGGATTCTGCATCCCCAGTGTTCTCTGGTGACAGTTACGCCTTTGGGAAAAGGGTCTCTGGGGACTTGTCCTTTGAAAAGGCTCAGGATCAACTCTCCACTTTATAACTATCCCACCCCAGGATGGAGGTGAGAATGGAGGGGTGGCCTCATGACCCACCTCTCTATGTCCATCTTGTGTCTCCGCATAGGTGAGGGTCTGGTGACTGCCTGTGTCTAGACTCACTTAATTAGGAAATCTCCAGAGACAAGGCTTTCAATAGACTGTGGCTATGGTCTTCTTCCACTCAGTGGGCTGTGCCTTTGTTGTTAGTGTTGGTTTTTTTTTTTTTTTATCTTTTTATCTTTTTGAGACAAAGGTCACATGTAGTCCAGATGGCCTTTTGAACTTGCTATGTAGAACATGACTTTGAAGCCCTGGTCCTCCTGACCTGCCTCTACCTTCCACGTCATAGGATGACAGGTACGCTCCCATACTCAGTGAATCAAGGTCTTGATACTAGGCTGTCTGTCCTTGAACTGCCTCTGCCTCCCGAGGACAGGAATTCCAGGTATGGGCCACCAAGCAATGCTTCTATCCACTTTTTTTCCTTAAATGTATGTGTATGCTTGTGGAGATCCAAGGAGGAGTTTGTTCTCTCCTACCATGTGGGTTCTAGAGATGGGCTCATGGTTTCAGACTTAGCCGCAAACTCCCTTTCTTCTGCTGAGCCTTCTTGCAGCCTTTTCATCTTTTTGATGCTGTCCTCTGAAACATGGCCCTACCTCTGACATTCCCCAGTTTTTCCACCTGGCGAGGCTTGGCAAACCATGGGACGCTAACAGATGGGAGTGATGGCGAGTGTCGATAACTTTGAACTTACATGCACACATTTCCCTGCTCTCTCTGTACCAGGCTGGATAGATATGCTGTGGTTATACACTCCACAAGGAGTTAAGATTAAAAACCCACAGTGGGCAGGTGTGGGTGGAGGCAGGATGAGGGTCTGCCAAGAAGAATCGGGGCCAGCCAAGCCCATTGTGGACCTGGTGCGGCCTGGCGTGGGCACCAGGTGAGCTTCACACAGCAGGGTGTGGTCTGCTGGGCATGTGCAGACTTAGTAGGGGTGCCTGCGCAGCAGGTATGTGAGGCTGGCGGGAGCTGCTCGGCGAGCATTGGCATGATAGGTTGCTTTGGTTCTGGCACCGCCAAAGGCTACATACACTGACGGGTCAGGTTACTGTTGCTGTGGGAACCATGACCTTTGAATTTCCTGGCTTATGCCTGGAATTTTGCTTACATAATGCTTCAACATGAGTTTCCCCCTTCCCCTTTCTCCCTTCTCTTTGGCATCTCCCTTTCTTTTTTTAATCTCAGCAATCAAAGTTCTCTGCTGTTCTCCTCCTCCTGTGGTAGATGGTCGTATCCACTTCCGTCGTGGAGCTTGTCAGCCAGGACTACAGCTCACCCCAGCTGATATTTCTGGTCTCCTAGTGAGACCTTTGGGAAGGACGGGCCTTACCAGAGCTGGCAATAGGCTAGGTGCTGTGCATTTTAGGGTGGGATTAGCTGTGTTCTCTTGTGTCTCCTGTGAGCACCTGTTTTCCTTGTGTCTGTACTTGCTGTGTGCCTGGAACATACCACTCAGCTGGCTTAGCCAGTTCTCTCCAGACCTCAGTTTCCACTGGGGTCCCACCTTCTCTACTGGGGTCCTACCTTCTCTGGGGAGCCTGATGACATATCATACCTGAGGTTATCCTTTCCAGTGAGCCTCATCATGGAAATGGGGCCAGATGTAGCCTTAGGCTGTTTTCTTGTCCCAGGACCCTTTTATTATTATTTTGGTTTGGGATGCGGTGGGTAGCCTGGCTTTTCATTTCCATAGACTGAGTTATACAATTGTTTAAGGCTGAGTTTTAGCCCTTGGTTGAGTTATACAGTTGTTAAAGTCTAGGAGTTTTAGCTGTTGGTTTGCTTGTTAACTGATGCTCATCAGTTTATATTTGACTGTGCTATGTCAACCACGCCTTGACTTCTCACTCTCTCGCTTTCTTTTGAGACAGGAACTCATGTAGTCTCGCTGGCTTTGAGCTCCATATCCCCCTGAATGCTGGAATCGTAGGTGTGTGCCCCTGTGCTCAGGCTTTTCTCCTCCTGCCTTTCTCCTGTCTTCTGTCTTCCCTTAGAAATGGGGTCTTAGGATGTACCTAGGCTGGCCTGCAATCTGTGTTCAAGCAAATCTCTCTTCCTTGGCCTCCCAAGTGTGGGATGATGGGTGTCCACCACTGTGCTTAGCTAGCGAGTATTAGTGTGTCTTGGGGAAGGCTTTGGCCTTTGGAGCTCTGAAGGACATGAGAATACAAATGTTTGTACCCAATCTTTGAGATGTCCAGCCTGGCCTTCAATAGCCTCACCATGCCATCCCCTCACTGACCTCTAAACCCATTGGCCTTTGTTCCAGGAAGGGCTGACTCTGGGCTTACTGGGTGACCTGTGCATGCTTGCTTCCTTCTGCCTTTAGCTTGAGTTTCTTCCTTCTTGGCCCAGTCCTGTCTGTCAGGCAAAGCAACACTTCCCTTACCGAGGAGGCCTTGCTGGTGCCGCCGCCGCCTCCTCCTCCTCCTCCTCCTCCTCCTCCTCCTCCGCCGCCGCCGCCGCCGCCCCTCCTCCTCCTCCTCCTCCTCCTCCTTCTTTTTTTGGTTTTGGTTTTTTGAGACAGGGTTTCGCTGTCCTGGAACTCACTCTGTAGACCAGGCTGGCCTCGAACTCAGAAATCCGCCTGCCTCTGCCTCCCAAGTGCTGGGATTAAAGGTGTGCTCCACCACTGCCTGGCAAGGCCTTGCTTCTTTACCTGAGCCTTGGAGGACCTACCAGGCCCTTCCCTCAGCTTTTCCTCACAGATCTTGTCAGGGTACACACTAGAACAGTCCACACCCAGTGGACTCAGTGGATGCCAAACATGGGGACTTTCTGTATGACACTCAGAGTAACATAAAACAGTCAGCAGTCTGTTTTGCTGCTTTGCTTGACCTGGCACACATAGGCTTTGAGGGAGCATCTGAGGTGCCCTGAGAGATAAAACTGAAATTTCATTGATTTAGCTCCCCCTCCCCCCACTTAATCTTTCTTTTGTCCGTTTTTGGCTTGTATGAGAATGACTTGAGGCAACTCCGGTTTTTGATGCTCAAGGAGGGCGAGGCAGATTATGAGTCTGGCCTGTGGAATCCTAGACACTTGTTTTGGTACTCACTTTTGGGACACTCAGTTTTTCCTAAACTTGTAGAGTCGTTCGTGAGAGACAGCCTGGGCTTCTGGCAAAGCAGAGAGAAGTCAGCCCAGCTCCTCCTGTGTTCTCAGCTTTCTGGCAGCTTGGGTAGCCATGTGCCGTTCTGGTCTCCTGAAGGCTGCCCCTGGGCTCAGCCTTCTCTTCTACTACTTAGGACCTGCCTGTGAGAACCTGTCAGGAAAGAACCCGAGGGCTTGGTGAAGTAATGTCTGTGAAAGTGGGAAGAAAGAAAGATTCTGTGTGGCCAGCGCCCGAATCACTAATCAGACTTTCCTAGGTTCGCTCCTGGATCTGCCTGCTGCTGCCATGTTGAAGTAAATGCTGCAAGGAAGTAGAGTGGCCTCCTCACCCCTGCTGGCTCAGGACCTCCAAACACTGTCCTCAGACCCCAGTCTTGCATGTGCAGGGCCACCAAGCTGCAGATAGCATCTCCTGGAAAGTGTCTGTCTGAGACCTCCACTTCTGCTGCCTCCTGTTTACTCCTATATTCTCAGAGCCATTCACATCCATTTTTCCTAGCCTAGAGAGGGGGCTGGTGAGGTTTTTCCTAGTAGGTCCCTGCCCCTCATTATGAACCAGGAACCAGGTGTGGATGCCAGAGTTGGGTTTCTATACTAACTCTCTCCTTCCATCCATAGTTCAGCAAGCCCTTGACCGCTGTGGAGTCACCCTAGGGTGTCTTCCCGGTCCCTAGCTCCCACTGGCTAGAGGTCCTTTGAGGGTCTCTGTGGTTGGAAATGTGACTGTTTCAGTGTCAGATTGTCTTGTTTGCTGTTATTAAACTCACACCGTTTGTTGTTCTTGTGTGCTGGGGTTGGCACCCACAGAGGACACTCCACCTCCATCTGTTTCACTGCAAGGACCTGTAGGTCTGACCCGGGTAGGGAGCTGTCACAGTTGGAGCCTCCACAATTCTACAGTGTCTCCTGGTTTTCCCTACCCAGCCTCAGAGAACTGTATTTTCTTTTTGGTTTGGATACAGAGTTTTGAACAAGCCCCAGCTATTCCCGGACTTGCTTTGTAGACCAGGCTGCTGGCATCAGACTCACATAGACCCACCTGTTTCTGCCTCCCTAGTGCTGGGATTAAAAGCATGCGCCACCATGCCCCATGAGAGCTGTTTTCGGTTCACATACAGGTCCTAGGGATCAAACTCAGTCAGGCTTGGCAAGAAGCACCTTTACCCACTGAGCCATCCTGCTAGCACCCTGTGTGTCTGAAACTGTTGTCAAGAGGTGTCTGTCCAGGGCTCTTCATGCTATGGGTGGCTAGTATGCTTGTGTTGTGTTCAGGGTCTAGGCCGGGGGAAATGTTCATAGCTTTTGATTCTCAGGCATTCTTCCAATCAGCGGGCTGTAAGGAGTAGTCTGTCCCAGAAAGATAAGAAATTGCTGATGGCAAAGAGAAGCTCTTCTGCCAAAAAAGGCTGGATTCTGTTGTGGTTATGCCTGTCTTCCCTGCATGGTGGGTTTCAGACCCTGCAGTGTGACCCTTTCCTAAGGGAGCAAAGTCCCCCTGAGTTCTGTATGTAGCCTTGTAGTCACGGAGCCGGGTCCTACTTTAAGCCCTAGTTCCTCATTCCCCTGGGAGAGGTTTTTCCCTGTTTCAACTCATTGTTCTTTTTTCTGTAGTTTTTACAAATATCTCTTAACCCCCATCCTTCCTTAGGCTAGTCAAATTTGGGACCAGGATGGCTTAGGGAAGGTGGGAGATGTTGAGAATCAGTTGGAACATCATGCCACACAGACTCGGGAAGACAGCAGGATGAACCTCCCGCATGGGAGACAGGCTGGTGCAGAGCACAGGCTTGTGGCATCTGGTTCACCCTTCCTCATGTCCTCCTTGGGAAGGCAATGTCACCTGCTCTGTACCGAAGTCCCACACTAGCTGATTGAACTTCCGAGTGTGCCACCAGTTGAGGAAGTGCAGACTGCAGGGGTCAGACGGCTTGCTGGACTGCTGGCCTTGAAGCTGCCTCGCTGGACAAAATCATCTCGCACACTTTCTTCTCATCTGTAATTTGCAGACAACTGTAACTTCTCATTATGTGGTTTCTGGATTAAGATAGTAGCAGACATAATTACAGAAGGCGATTTAGTGTATTGGTTGTAGACTTCCTGGGGTCAGATTCCAGCTGGTCTATCTCTTTGTGACTTCGGCAAGTTACTAGATCTCTCTGTCTTCTTCTTCTTTTATATAGATCCATGTTGGCAATGGTACGTCACAGTGAGCATTTTGGTTTTTTGTTTGTTTGTTTGGTTTGGTTTGGTTTTTGGTTTTTCGAGTCAGGGTTTCTCTGTGTAGCCCTGGCTGTCCTGGAACTCACTCTGTAGACCAGGCTGGCCTCGAACTCAGAAAGCCACCTGCCTCTGCCTCCCGAGTGCTGGGATTAAAGGTGTGCGCCACCACTGCCCGGCTCACAGAGAGCATTTTGTAAAACCCTAATGGACTGGGATACACACCTTATTGCCTGTCACATGTATGATTACTAAGTTGCCTTTTAAAAGCTTTATTTTGTTTAGAGAGGGTCTCATGTAACGCATGCTGGTCTCAAACATCACAGCTGACGATGTCCTTGAATTCCTGGCCCTTCCGTCTCCAGCTACTGAGGGCTGAGATTGAAAGCTGGGATTATAAGCATGTACTACCATGTCTGGCTTGATAGCTGCTGTCATTGTTACTGCTGGCATCTTTCGTGACCTTCACCCTCATAGTTAGGGACAGGAGGCCAAGGCATAAAGCACCCCAGATGTATTGTAGGAAGCTGCCCCAAGTCATGGTAGAAGTGACCTTCCAGGAGAATTTCTCCTAAAGTTGAAATTGTAAGCACATTGTGCTGATTTCAGAATCTTAAAAAACAAAAATCCCAGTTATTCCTGAGCACAATGGTGCAGGCCTTTAATTCCAGTATTCCCTGAGGCAGGAGCAGGCAAATCTGTAGATTCTTGGTTAGCCTGGTCTACATAGTAAGCTCCAGACCAACCATTGCTGCACAGTTAGACCTTGTCTTTTAAAAAGAAAAAATCCAGGTATAATTGAAATCCATAATGTCACACCTAAGCCAGGCATGGTGGACCTGACCAAGGCTAAGAATCCAAGACCCGCTTGGGCTACGTGAGGAGATCCTGTCTCAAAACACAGAATCAGACAGTCATGTCTTCTCTCAAGTATACAGGAGAGATCTCTCTGAGTCAGTATCCTGCTCCAAGATATGGGAGCAGGCCAAGCCACTGAACTTGTTTCAGGACTGCCCCCACTGAGCCGTCCCCTCCTCTGCCTGCTAGCTATGGTGGGTCTCCTAGGCTTGTTGACCTTCTGTCCTATCCAGATTCAGGCTGGCCACCTTAGTCTAGCAGTGTAGACATACTCAGTCTCTTTCCAAAGGCCGCTGGCTCCTTGTTCTTGGAAGAGCAGTCATGTCTGAGTCTGGAATTTGTGTAGAGCATTTTTTTATTTTAAAAAATGAAACTCAAGTCATTGAACCTTGTCCTTTGCGGATGAAGTGATAGTTACTTTCTGAGGACTGGCTCAAACTAGAAACCAGCTGTTGTCCCCACAAGAGCATGTTGTCTGGGACCGTGGTGTGTACTATAGCTGGTCCAGTTGGGTGACAGCTGGCACAAGTTCAGGAGGTGTCATCTCACAGAGGGTCGAAGTTTCCTTTCCCATACAGCCATGGGGGTAATGCATGTGGATGTGAGCTTTGTGTGGAGATGGGGAACAAAACCCAAACATGTGGCTAGCCCAGACTCAGGCCTTAGTTACCAGGGCAGCTTGTCATCTGGTGACCTGGTGCTAGCTGTGCTGTCCTGTGTACTGTGATGCCCTCAGTTGGTGGCTATGTCATAAATGACTGCAGGCCTGGCCTTAGGGGTGTAGGCCTACCCTGAGCGGGATGGAGACAAATACACCAGTAGGACATGATGGGAGGGTGGTCCTGAAGGGCACAGAGTGACAGCCCAGTGCAGCAAGCTGCCTTTCCTGGCTTTGCCATTCCAGGATTTCCTGCTCAAGCCAAGGAGGAGAGGCTGGGGTTGGCACTGTTGCCAGCTTCGTCCTTGTGAGACTCCGGGGGGTAATGTCACTTTGCTTATTCCATTTCAGTGGCATTTGGCCTGGGATTGGAGAGCCAGCTCCCTCACTTCCATCAGCCAGAAGTATGTAAGAGTCTCAGGATTTTAATTGTATATTATAAATATGGTACGGTGGAGAGCATGTCCTTAAAGTATGTCCCTAGGGACCTTGTGCCTATGTGAGTGTGAGCTTGGTTGCCTGGTGGGTTGAGAGGCCCTCATCTGGAGTCAGGAGTACCCACCTTGAACCTGGGTTTAGGTGAATGGCACAGAGATGGCTTTCCTGTCCCTCAGTGCTTTGGAGTGTCTCAACCCTGGGATGATGCTGGCCAGCATTGCACTGGAGAGGTGGGCGGGCTCAGGCGAGTGAAAGGTCTTACCTGAGTACCTTGGGGTGGCTGAGTCTACTTGTCCTCATCTCTTTGAGGTCCCACAAAAGAAGGGCAGTGCCTGGCCATGCGTTGTATTTTGGATTTTTGAATGTCAACCCCAGTGTTAAACCCCAAATGTTAAAAGGCTTCATCACCGACTTGAGGTGGTAGAAGTTGGGGGGGGGGGAGGTTACCCGTCTTGGTAGTAGGAATTAGGCTACTGGGGACATGCAGGCTCCCCTTTGCTGTCTGTCCACCATGAACTAAACAGAATTCATCTATACAGGCTCAAGCTGTGTCTTGAGGCACCAGAGGCCCAGAGTGATGGGGCCAAATGATTGTAAATGAAAACCTTGGAAACCATGAGCTAAAGAATTGTTTCCTTCCTTTAGGTTGATTTTCTCAAGTCCTCTGTCACAGCAAAAGAAGGCTAATACCATGGCAGGGTAAGGAATGGGTAAAATGGGCCCAGTGCATTAAAGGTTGCCCCACCGTTTACTGCTTGGGGAGGTAAGGGTTCCTGCGTTTGTATGCATAGGGGAAGGGGATGATGGCAGTAACACTAACTCCTAGCTGCCTTCTTAAGTGCGATGTCCACAGCAGAGTCCTTTTGGGAATGTCGTGAATAAGGAAACATCATTAGCATGAAGACTTAGCGTCTGCTTTTCTGCTCCCTGAGCAGGCCACAGACAGTGAGTGCAGTTGTGTGGTGTGCCTATGTCGCCTAATCCACTGGTAGTTCTTTCAGAATCTGCTGTAATTGGTCAGAATTTGTTAGATTCCCAACCCCCATTGAGACAGAGTCTCTACAATCCTTGGCTGTGCTGGAACTCACTGCATAGACCAGGCTGACCCCAAACTCACAGAGATCTGCCTCCGCCTCCGCCTCCAGCTCCGCATCCCAGGTGTTGGAATTAAAGGCAAAGGCCACCACACTTGGCTGATGGTGTTCCCTTTTTAGCTTTCCTTTCCCCCTGCTGTGGTTCTGATCTGACCCAATCTTTATCCCAGCAACTGCTCACACCTGGGTATCGTCTGGCTGGCCAGTTTCATGTTCCTGGGTAACACTTCTCTTGGCTGGGCTCTGGCCATGCTGCTATGAAGACCACTGTCCTCCCTGGCTCCAACAGCCCAGTGCAAGCACTCCCTTGCCCCTTGCCCGTATGTGACCTTTTCTGTCCTATCCTCCGGGTCCTGACTCACAAGCTTGCCATACCATCGGCACAGTGCTCAGGAGAAGGGGTTGCTTCTCCAGTGTCCACAGCAGTTTGGCTAATTCTCTCCTTGTGCTTTTGGCTGGTTTACAGTGAGCGTTGAGCAGTGCGGACACATGGTTGTCAGACCCTCCGCTCTTCTAGTCAGTGACTGAGGAGATTGTCAGTGGCAAAGTGCTTCTGGTTTGCCTCATGTGGAGTTCCTTTCCCCATAGGTCTCTTAGTCAGTCTCAGTTTGAATGTTCATGAACAGGGTTGTTTGGGTCTGAGCAGTGGATCTCAGTGGGTCACTAGTGATGCTGGCTCCCTTTGCTCTGTGGGAGGGTAGTGAGGACTGGCCAGATGGCCTGAGCCACTGATTCAGAAGTAACTGGTGAAGCTGAGTGTGGCTGGGGCACACAGACCTGGCTTGCTTTTTTTCTCCCTGTCCTCTGCTCCCTGAGTTGGGGCCACCATCTGTTATGTGGAGGCATGCTTGACCCCTCAGGAGCACCCAGGTGCCCATATAGGTAGGAATGGCAGGCGTGGGCTGCGTGCTGAGGATAAGGCTTTCACCTTTAGAACTCAGTTCAGCTGTCTGGTAATTTGGGGTGGGGCATGGGGTTGTGGGGTAGGAGTTGAGACAGGGTTTCTCTATGTAGCACTGGGTGGCCTAGAACTCACTATGTAGACCAGGATCAGAGATCCACCTGCCTCTGATGTGCTGAGGTTAAAGGCGCACACCCTCATACCCAGCTAGCTATCTTGGCTAGGGCAGATGAGGGATGGGTTTGGGGTTAACAGCCATGCAAAGAGACAGGGAACAAAGTGGGTAGGTGGCTGGCTAGGCCTGGCCCACATCCAGTGGACGACTGCCCTGCTGACCCAGAACTGACCTTACTCCTCTGCACCCTGGGAGTGCCAGGGCTGGCCAGCCTATTCTCACCTCCAGCCTCACCTCCAGCCTGCCTCAGCAGGATGAGGTACTTGTGTGCTCTTGGTTTGTTCCACCCTCTCTCAGGTATGCTCAGACAGAGACTGTCAGGGCCATGCCTGTCACCTGGCCATCCCTCATATCCTGCCCCACACAGCTTCTGTCCACTTCACCCCCTGCTTTCCTCACTGTGGCTTCTTCATAGAGGCAAGCCCCGGGTTTGGCCAGAGCTCTGACCCGCCTGCCCCCAGAGCCACCTTCTGCTATCTCCATTCTGTCTCCATGGCCCTCTACAGGGAGGCCCTCTGTACTGAACCAGAACCAACACATTCAAAGAGCGTCAATCCCTTCCAGCCTGGCCGCCATTCTCGCTGACCCCATTTTCTGTGGTGGGCACACTGTCCCTCGTCTTGCCAGCCTCATAGCTTGCCCCTTCACTCCTCTGTGTTCCAGCACTCCTGTCTGCCCTCACCTTGGTCTCCTCTGCAGCGTGTGTACTTCCTGCTGGGTCCCCTGTGTGCTTATGTGTGTCTCAGCCCCAGAGAGCCGAAGCTTCAGGGGGACAGGGTATCCACCGTTCTGTCCCTAGCACCTGGCACTTGGGGGGAGGACAATAAATGTTTGTTGAGTCCTTTTGAGTGTGTTGCACTTGACAGTGGGTGTGTGGAGGCCAGACAGAGACATAGGGTGTTCTTCTCTGTCCCTCTGACTTATTCTGTTGAGACAGGATGTTTCACTCCACTTGGAGCTAGGCTAGAAGCCAGTAGGTCCCCAGCAGTCTTTCTGTCTCTACCTCTCCATCTACTTGTCTTGGGGTTTCTGGTATATGTTTGGCCATGCCTAGTTTTTACTGTGGATGCTAGAGATTTGAACTCTGAACCTTATGCTTAGATAGTGACCGACCGTTCCTAACTGCTGGAGCACACCCACCCCTGTTAACTTCTTTCATTGACTCTGTCGACCACATCCTGATTTCTGGAGCACACATATGTATATACCCATACATATGCAGAGTCGCTTGTAGCCTAGTGAGGAGCAGTGTTGGAGATGGAGGACTTCCGGGAGGAGTAGATTGTAGCAGCAGGCAGGAAGGGACTGAAGAGACCAGTCCTGCTGGGATGACACAGTCCCTTACCACAGCCCCAGGCTAGAACATACATTTGAACCATAAGTGTCTCTGCTCACTGCTCCTGTGTAGTCTTTCTGCCTCTCCTGGGGAGAATGGAGGGAAACGAGAGAATGCAGGTTCCTTGGCAAGTGCCAGGCCTTGCCCCTGAGGCCTGTGAGTATTCTCTCTTTTTCTACCTCTCTTTAGGCTTCCCTTTGATTTATCTTTAGTTTTCTATTCCAGGAGGATCCGGTTCACACACACAGTATGTACTTCCTCAGTCTATCCTCCTGTGGTGGATGATAAGGCAGTGGTGGATGAACTCAGGGCTTGGCACACTCTAGGGACTGCTCTATCACGGAGATCCCGCCCTGCCTTGACCACTCTAATTCTTGCTGCCCCTCCTCCACTAGCAGACCACTACCGCAGGCGTTTGCCCCTCAAGTGCCCACCCTTGTGGTTAGTCCTGCCTGCTAGCTTCGTGCTTGTGCTGTGACCTGCTCCACCAAAGCTTGGCCAGAGTCACCTCCGCTTTCGCATTATAGAAGAAAATGTGTTTCAGCTTTAGCAGGTGAGGCCAAGGAGGCTGCACCTCACTGGAAAGGAAGGCGGCCAAGCTGGGGGCTCAGCTTTCCTTTCTTTCTCATATAATAGCTTCCAGTTATTACTGGTCATTGTCGCTCCTAGGAGTGAGTTCAACCTGATCTTTGAGAGCATTGCCTTTTAAGGAGCAATGTATGGACCACATGGTCTGAGGCCCTGAGGTAACCTTGGCTGGGTGGAGTCTCAGCTTCAGAGTTCAGGAACCTCAGGCTGGAGGAGCTTCCAAGTAGCAGGGCTTTTCTACAGATGACGACTGCAGAAGGTCAGTGCCTGGCAACACCTGGACTCCCGCTGTAGACTGAGTATCCTTCATCTAGATGCTGGGACCTGACGTGTCAGATGTCAGTTTCTGGCCTATTGGGACCTTTGTACACAACACCTGGGACTTTGCACTTTGGAGCATTTTAGCTTCAGATTGTCAGCAGGGACACACAACAGTATTCTAAAGTTGAGTTGTTGAGGAGCCTCTGTAGGTTTCCATCATCCAGAGCCCCCTCAGGAGGACACATCTTGTGGTCTTGTGTCAGTCTCCTTAGGTTTCAGTTGTGAATAGTATGTAATATTTAATGACTTGGGGGACTCTCTCTCGCTTTAAGGACTCTCACAAAGCTTGGGTTCCTCAGCATTAGTGGATTGTCACTTGAGGAATAGTGAATGGGTACCATTGATGAGTGGTCCTTTCATCCCTCAGGAATCTCCTTAGTAAATAACAGAGCTGTCTTGTCAGGATTAGTGTCACTGGGAATGATAGTGTCATAAAAGCTTTGTTGTCTTTTATGTAACGGAAGTCTAGAAAGGACGAGCGCAGTAGTCTCCAGGTTACCAGGACTTTGGCTCTTATCTGTCCAGGAAGATGAGTGTTCTGGCCCTGGTATCTATATAGCAAGGTAGTTATAGGCTCCACTCTGAGTAGACAGGTAAAAGTTTATGTTGACCTAATTTTTTTTATATATATAGAGAGAGAGAGGGAGAGGGAGAGAGAGACAGACAGACAGACAGACAGACACACCCACCCACCCATCCATCCATCCATCCATCCATCCCCTGGTACTTAGAATATTTTTCAGGTTACCTTATGACCAGTCAGGTATTGATACTGGATCTCCAGCTGTCTTGTTTCTGTCTTCAAGGAAAACAAAAAGAGACATCTTAGTCCATTTTCTATCATTTATGAAGAGCTTGATAAACTGTTTGTGTTTGCACATAGCCAAGAATCAGGAGTCTAAGGTTATCTTCTGCTACATAGTAAGATCAAGGATAGCCTGGGCTACATGAGTCAAACCCTCCCCTCAAGTTTTTTTTTTTTATTTTGGTTCTTGTTTCTGGAAACCAGGAACCCTAAAAGTGGTATTGCTATCTTTTCAGCATCTGATGCCAGCTTCTTGCCCTTTCATAATGTGACAGAGGCCACTGGGTAAGACAGAGCAAGCAGGCCCACTAGCAGGGGTCCCTCTTCTATAAAGCTACTCATACCACCTTGGAGACACCAGGTTCTTGGGCTTATCTAGCCTCAACCACCACCACCCTCCAGTCGCCCATGGCTCTGCCTCAGGGCTCATGAGCTTCAGTGTCAAAGCAGGAAACCGGGGAAAGACAGGAGATATGGATGGCTCATACCTTTTAAAGAATCTTTCTGGAAGACACACCCATGTCTTCTATCTAATGGGTCAGGCGAACCTCAAGGAAGGCTGGGAAATGCCTTCCTTGCCTCTGGTTTGTAACTGAGCAGGTTGGTGAGTTGGAATTCTGTAGTGCCTACCACACTTCCTTGTTGAGGTTGGACTGTTGAACATTGTTATTTCCTGTCCTAGGTCTTCCTCCCTGTGTCCTGGAGACCCAGAGAGGACCTAAGCACAAGGTCCTTGGAGACCCACTGAGACTGGATGGCCTTAACCTCTCCTTTGTCGTTTCTATGAGCTAGAAAGAAGGAAGCTGTAGGTGAGGTCTTCCTGGCCAGCAGTCACAGTGTCCCTCTGTGTCTTCCCAGCTGCATTGTGACCTGTGAGACCAGGTACTACTAAAAACACTGGAACCCCTCTTTCTGTTCCTTTTATTCTGATTAGCATGTAAACTGTTTCCAAACACCATTTAATGGCCTAAAATACAGACTTATGACTGAAACTGAAATTACTCCTTAGACCCCAGGTCTTAGTAAACCTGGGTGCTGCATCTACTCAGCAAGCAAGCCAGAGACCTTACCAGTCTCCAGTGCAAGCCTTCTGTGACCTCATCCTGGGGCTTGCAAGCCTGAGATCTATTTCCACTTCCTACCTCAACACTTGAGGTGCACAGAAATAGAGCTGTAAGAGAAACTTGAGGTTCTGGTTTGCCTTCATGAACCCTGGAGTGGCTATAAGAGCACTCATCTGACATGCTGGGGAGCACTGATCTTGAGACATAGCATGCTAGGGTGAGTGGGATGATTCCTGGGGAGCACTCATCTTGAGATTTCTATTAGGATGAGGGAGATGACATGCTGGGGAGCACACATCTTGAGACTTATGCTAGGGCGAGTGAGATGACATCCTGGGGAGCACTCATCTTGAGACTTATGCTAGGATGAGGGAGATGACTGCTGGGTGTGGACAAGAGTATAGGTGAGTGCCAGTTCTTCATGGGGACCTGGGGCACACTGTCCCATGCTTCAGTTTGCTCAGTGAGTGGGGAGGAACTTGGGCTGGTCTGTGCTTGACAGCATGGTGGGTGGATAGGAGTTGGGCTAGACCAGCAAGTGGCAGACACTCCTGATTCTTCGCTGTGGCCACCTTCCTACCCTGAGTTAGGGAGAATTTGAAGGCACTGGCAGGGGAAAGCTAGTAGCCCAGAGTCTTCATTTCTCAGAGATTACCGTGTGCTAGATAGTCTGTGATGATTAAATCGTTGCCATTTGTCCTAACAAGAATCAGAGAGGCTGAGTGGTTTTTTACAGTCACACAGCTTCTACAGAGCTGCACAAAAAGATCCAAATCCAGTTCTGTTTGACTCAGTGTTTGGCCTGAATTATATGGGATTTGGTCCCTTTTTCATTCAATCAAGTGTTCCAGGCACAGTTTTAGCAGCTAAAGATAACGGCAATAAGCAAAGCAGACAAAAATTCCCACCCCCATGGAGCATGCATCTTAGCAAAGGAGAATTTCTCAGCTTCTATTGCATCTTCTAACCCCATAGCTGATACAAATATCACAGCCTTTCTCTAGTTCCTTAGGGGTCCCTGCCCATGTCCACTTGTCCCAGAGAATGTCTTATCCATACATCGGGACAGCGTATACATCCCAGGCTGTCCTGTGGGGTGTGGCTCTTTCTCAGCCATCTAGGGAGCTGCTTGACTGTCCCAGCAGCCCACTTGTGGTTCTAGAGCTGGGGCCCTGTGGATGGAGGAGAAGGTCAGGGATGTTTTTGTTGATGTTGGGGTCAGTCAGTGCCTGGTGACCGGTGCTTTCCTTTGATTCTGGACAGAGGAAGGGATGGGCCAGAAGAACGCTTCCTGCCGTCCTGTGTTCGAGGCTGGTTGAATGAGAGAGCTCTAGGTTTGATGGTGTCATTAGTGTTCTGATGTTGGGACTGATGGGAATTGTCACTACTGTCGTCTCTAGCTGTGTGTCAGGCACTGGCCCAGGCATTTCACATGTCGCTACCTTCCTCTGAGGGTTTTTTTTTTTTAGTTTTTTTTTTTTGTTGTTTTATTTTTGCCAGCACTAGTGTCTGCACTGTGAGCATGCAGTACCTACAGAGGACAGAAAAGGGTTTTGGATCTCCTGGATCCAAACTCCAGCTGGGGCTGGAGTTACAGCTCCAACTGTCTTGTGTCTTAGTTTATTTTCTATTGTGTAATGCATTCCACAGACTGACACAGTTTTGGAGGCCAGGAAGTCCCAAAGTGTGGACCCCAACCAGAGGGCCATCATGCTGCTATATCATGTGGCAGAAGGGCAAGTTGGCAGGTACCAGTCAGAGGAAGCCAGCCCAGTCTCTTCTCAGGAGCCCATCCTGTGACTGGGACATTAAAATCATTCACAAGGATGGATTCCTTAAAGCCTTTAGCTAGTGTAGTTGGTTTGGATATGCTTGGCCCAGGGAGTGGCACTGTTAGGAGGTATGGCCTTGTTGGAGTAGGTGTGACCTTGTTGGAGGCAGTGTGTCACTGTGGACGTGGGCTTTGAGACCCCCTTCCTCCTCCTCACTGCCTGGAAGACAGTCTTCTGGCTGCCTTTGGATCAAGATGTAAAACTCTAAGCTCCTCCAGCACCATACCTGCCTGGACACTGCCATGCATCCCACCATGATGATAATGGACTGAACTTCTGAAACTGTAAGCCAGCCACAATGAAATGTTGTCCTTATAAGAGTTGCCTTGGTCATGGTATCTGTTCACGGCAATGAAACCTCAACTAAGACACCTGGCCTTTGACTTTTGTTTTCAAGATAGTCGGTGCTGGTCTGAAACCGATGATCCTCCTGCCTCAACACATCAATGGGCTGGCATTTTGAGCATTTAGCACCATACCTGGCCCCTAACTCTTCTACTCTTACTGTGACTGCTAAGTTTCCAGGATGTAAAAGGACTCACAGCATTGCCCCTGGTTCAGTGTGTGCAGGGAGGCTTGCCTGGTGAGTCTTCAAAGGAAGGAAGGCACAAATGTGGGGGGAGAGTGGAGGGAAGAGGCTGCAGGGGCCCTGGGCCATCTCTCCACTTAGAGTGGCTTGTTCTGGGTTGGAGGGACTAGCTACCCTCCAACCCAGAAAGGTTGGAGGTCGAATATTGGCTGGGGTCCTGTGCCTTTACAACAGTGGTTCTCAACCTTCATAATGCTGCCACCTTTAATCCAGTTCCTGTTGTGGAGACCCCCCCCCCGCCATAAAATTGTTTTGTTGCTACTTTATAACTGTAATTTTATTACTGTTATGACTGGTATGTAAATAATTGATATGCAGGATATCTGATATGCGATCCCCTCCCCAAAAGAGGTTGTGACCCACAGGTTGAGAACCACTGCTTTACAGGAAGGTGAGTGGCTTCAGCCCAGTATAGGGTGTATACATGATTGTGGATTCTGTGAGCTCTGGGACTCCCAGCCTTCCAGTTGGCTCCACCTTAGGATTGCATATGTCACCTAACTCTTGGGTTGTATACTGGCTGGTTTTGTGTGTCGACTTGACACAAGCTGGAGTTATCACAGAGAAAGGAGCCTCCCTTGAGGAAATGCCTCCATGAGATCCAGCTGTAAGGCATTTTCTCAATTAGTGATCAAAGGGGGAGGGCCCCTTGTGGGTGGTGCCATCCCTGGGCTGGTAGTCTTGGGCTCTATAAGAAAACAAGCTGTCTTAGTCGGGGTTTCTATTCCTGCACAAACATCATGACCAAGAAGCAAGCTGTGGAGGAAAGGGTTTATTGAGCTTACACTTCCAATTGCTGTTCATCACCAGAGGAAGTCAGGACTGGAACTCAAGCAGGTCAGGAAGCAGGAGCTGATGCAGAGGCCATGGAGGAATGCTGCTTACTGGCTTGCTTGCCTCTCCTGGCTTGCTCAGCCAGCTTTCTTATAGAACCCAAGACTACCAGCCCACAGATGGTACCACTCAAAATGGGCCCTCCCTTCTTGATCACTAATTGAGAAAATGCCTTACAGCTGGATCTCATGGAGGCATTTTCTCAACTGAAACTCCTTTCTCTGTGATAACTTCAGCTTGTGTCAAGTTGACGCACAAAACTAGCCAGTACATAAGCTGAGCAAGCCAGGGGAAGCAAGCCAGTAAGCAGCACCCTTTCATGGCCTCTGCATCAGCTCCTGCCTCCAGGTTCCTGCCCTGTGTGAGTTCCAGTCCTGACTTCCTTTCATGATGAACAGCAATGTAGAAGTGTAAGCTGAATAAACCCTTTCCTCTCCAACTTTCTTCTTGGTCATGATGTGCAGGAATACAAACCCTGACTAAGACAAATTGTATGTTTTTTGACTCTGGCAGGACACTCCTAGGAAGTGTTACTATTGAATTTTCTATAAGTAAATTAATGTGTGTCTTACTATACCATGACAGAAAAGCATTTAACTTTATGACAACCTATAGCAATTGTTTCTTCCATTGGGCGGACTCAGGATTGATCTTGGACAAGTAGGTAGTTTTGCTGTGCAGAAGTTTTCCTCATGTTGAGTAGACATTAGTAAGTATCAGGTGTGTGTGTCATGAGAAAGGAAATCTCAGACCCTCATCTGGAACCCCAAGGGAGAGGTCGCTGTATGTTCCCCGTGTTCTGCAGCTTGCTGAGCTTTCTCATGGCTCACCTCTGTTCCCACTTCAGATGCACAGTTGGATATGGAGCAGGCCAGCCATTTTCAATGACAGTGCCCCTGCCTCAGATCTGTCTCTGATTCTAAGTATAGTACTCTGTACACTGTGGACTGCAGTGGTCTGAGCACTTGTTTCTGTCACCAAGGAACCAGCTGAGTGAGGGTAACACCACCGACCAACAGTGAAGGAAGTGACCCAGTCAGGAAGCATCTCTAGATGGTGAGGCCTCTGTTTCATCCCTTCTCCTGGGAGACTTGACGCAGGGTGGAGCCATCAATGAAGTTCCCTTAAAACACTGTTGATTTGGACTGTGGACACCATGCACTGAAGTGGGGCCAACCAACCAGAGAAACCTGCTGTCCTCTTGATGGCTAGGAAGCAAAGTTGGGGCTACGGTCCCAGTGTCCCCTCCAAGGATGTGCCTTCAGTGACCTAACATTATAGTAGGTCCCTCTTCCCCTAGATTCCAGCTCTTCCTAAAAGTGCCAGGGGTCGACATCCAAGATCCAAACTCTAATAAGCAGTGTGACAATAGGTCCATCTGCATCTTTCCCAATATGCATGGCATATCCCGAATGATGGGCGTTTGTGCTTCCTGTTCCCAAGGTGTGTTCTTCTCCCTCCTCAATTTCCAGTGACCCTCCACCTCGTGGCTTGTCTGCATTCTGTTGTGTTCTCCTAACTTCCCTGTTCACGTCTCTTCCCCACCTCTTAGGTAGGAGTTTGAAGCACTTGAGCCCCTTGTCAGGCAGTGGCAGGAACCCTGTCCACACTTGCTGAACACAGCGTTGTCTCTCCTCCCCTCAGACCTCTGAACCCAACTGCACTGTGCAGGACAACACCAGTGAGCATCCAGCAGCATGGCCTGCGCAGCAGTCTTGGGCTTTGCTCATTTCTCATCTTTTATACTGAGTTAGATGCAGTTTCTTCAATTTCTTCTTATACAGATTCTTTTTTGTTTGGGTCTCTATCCAGAGCAGTCTTGGTACAGAGCAGGCACCAATCAATACCTGCAAATTAGCAATCACTGCTTATTTTTGAAAAAAATCTAAAGAAGCGTGGGGGAATTGAATGACGGATGATGACATGTGTGCTCGTAAGAAGCAGCACAGAGGTCACAGTACATTGAATTTACTGAATGAGGCTGTGTTGGAAGGGACCTAGGCGCCGAGGCCAGCCAGCCCTCGAGTCTCCATTGCATCATGACCCTGGGAGGTAATGGACTTCTCTATAAACTGTAATTTAATTGCTGGGCCTCCAAAGTAAGAGTCACCCTATAATTAGACTGTTATTCTGAAGACAGAAGTGAGCTAATGCAGGTGAGCATGCAGCAGTATTTGTCACGTAAGTGCCCCTTAAGTGGTAGCTGATGAATGTATTCATGCACTCAGCCATAACTGGTATTTTCAGGCACTTCAATTGGACCCTCGTTGATCTTTGTGATATCTTCTGCTTTATAAAGGAAACAAAACAGAGACAGCCTCTGAGGTCATGCTCCACCTCTCTCCTTGTATTGTGTCATAATTTCCAGGATGGGTCATCAGCTTCAGTCTCCGGACTGAAGTCGGAGCAGGGTCTCCGACTTGCTTGATCACATATCTTGGGGAGAAGTGCATTCTGGGTAGTAGTAAATGCAGTCTGTCTGCTGGGTGAAGATTAGGGAGAGCTGAGGTGTGATTGAGGGAGAACATCCCTACCTTGCCAAGCTCTTCCATCTCCTCTCAGTGTGTTGGCAGGTCTTCCTCCCCTTCCCTCCCTCCTTCCCTCCCTCCCTCCATCTCCTCCCCCTCCCCCTTCCCTCTCTCCCCTCTGAGAGCTGGCACAGAAATGATGCTGCTGTTCTCAGGTGGTGGACAGGACTGGCCACATCATCAAAGAGTGATGCCATCCCAGTGGCAGTAGAGGACGATAGGCTGGAACTGGCTTCCAATAGATCACCCCAGAGGGCTGTGGCTCATGTGTATCTACCTGGCATGACCAGAGAACCAGGATTGGAAAGTTGATGTCTCCTAGGTATGCACTGATGATTTCAGAGCAGCAGGCTGTCAGTGGCAGAAGTCATGGTGTCCTTTGTTGATGAACTCACTCACACATGGTGAGTGCTTGAAGAGAAGAAATCGTTACACGGGCTAGCTTTCATTTCTTTTGCCAAGGGTGAAAAAAAAAAAAAAAGCACGTTATTTGCACGGGATCCCTCTCCTTTGTTGTGTCTAAACCTCATTAGGTCATGTTAAAATCTAAGGGATTGACGTACCCGTACTTACAGGTTTTAGGCCGATCAGTCCATCACATCCAGCATGAACAGACCTACTGCAGTCTACTGTGGTGATTCTGCAACGGCTGCACATGCATAGTGCTGAGAGCTTCAGCAAAAGGAGTGCAGCGGGGTAAGAGTCTAGAGCAACTAACGCTGCGACCTTTAATGCAGGTCCTCATGTGGTGGTGACCCCCAACCATAAAATTATATTTCCATTGCTACTTCACAACTATAATTTTGCTACTATTATGAGTTGTCATGTAAATATCTGATATACAGGATATCTGATATGGGATCCCTGTGAAAAGGTAGTTTGGCCTCTGAAGGGGTCACGACCCACAGGTTGAGAACCACTGGTCTAGAGCAAGCCAACACTGAGTGTCCTCCTAAGAGAATTGTGCCCCTAGAAAGCGGCACCACTGGTATGTGGCTTGAATTATAGCCTCCTGGGCTGGTGAGTTGCTGCTGTCTTGGTGGGCAGAACCTCACCTGCAAAACGAAAGGTGTAGTGTCAATCAACATGGGCAGTAATGGGGGCAGGCCAGATTCCAAGCTTTGAACCTTGATGGACAGTAGGCATCTCACGCACTGCTTCTTGTCCACACCCACCTTGTACTTGTCTTGAGGCATTAAAGAATTTCTTCCCTCTGCTTTGGGTCTGGAGACCTATACTCTGAAGTGTGAGGCATGGGGAGGCCATGCTGCTCCTGCAGCCCCACCTTCCTGCTCAGGGTCAGGATCCTGCTGGTGAGCCTTGGGCTGGTGAGCAGAGGGAGGAGCCTTCCCTGGGGAAGAAAGCAGGAAAGACCAGAGGCTAAAAATAGGCAGTTGTGAGAACCTAGGAGTGCTCCCTGAGGCCAGCCATGTACCTCTCATGATGGCTGAGCTCTGTGCACAGGGTCGTTTAAGAATCCTTGTTAAACAAATGCCATTGTCACCATAAATGTAAGCTTTTACTGTGCACCCCATACATGATAGTCTGCTGACTTCAGATGTGTGTTTTCCAATCCTCTAGAGCTGCAGGTGTATGTTCCGTCCCTGTGCATGTGCCCACATGTGCTCACACGTGCACACAATGGATGTGTCTGCATGTGTGTGTTACTTGGAGTTTTCCACATATCTGTTTAACAGCGCTTCACAGCGAGCCTCTTTGGGTCAAGTAAAAGCATCTCCTGGGGCTGGTTTGGGGCAGTGAGTGGGAGGCCTCGGTTATGGGCTTCATAGGGGGCCTGGTGCTGCAGAGTACAGGATGGAAGGCATGCTGTGTTAGCTGTTCTAGAAAGGTCTTGACCTCAAGCTGCCTCATTTCCCCACTTTTCCACTTAAGAAGTAGGAGTTTTCCCACTAAGCTAAGGTAAAATCAGATCTTCCTTTACCTTTCCAGGCTTAAAACAAGCAAGGCAAATAGACTTGCCCTGGTTAATGTGACAAAAGTTCCTTCAGTGCCTTCCGGGCATCTAGAGAGTTCTCTAAGGAAAATTCATTACAGCTTTTGATGACACCTATTTTAGGGGAATGTGCACATGCTCAGCCTCCAGATGATACTAAGTCCTGTCTTCTGGCCTAACTTCGCCCATGTCTGCTTTTGTGTCCCTCTGAGTCTGTCCTTCCCACAACCTGGGAAAAGTCTGCTCTTCTGCAGACTGCCCCTGGCTCTGCCCCACCCTGCCTTGGCTTCTGATTGGCTGACCCCCATGGTGAGCAGTAGTTACGTGCTTGAGCTTGGGTGACTCATTCCATTCCTCTTGTCTTGGCCCGCTCACTAAATATAGCCTCCCTTTCTCCCATCCCTTCTTCCTCCCATCTCTGGGCAGAAAAACTGCCTAGCTTGTGGTCTTTGATGCCTTGGGCTAGGCAGGCTGCAGCACCCTGGGTGAGGTGGAGGGCTTATGCTGCTGCCACTAGGCTGGTGTGGAGGACACCTCAGTTCTCAGGACCCTGCTTGGAGCAGTAGATCCGGGTTACCAGGGCAGCCAGAGCTTAGGGTACAGCTTCTCAGGACCAGTGCCAGTCCTTTGTGAGACTGTTGTTTTATTTGGGAGGATCTAGGGGGTCCTAAGAATAGATGGTCTTAACGTGGGCTCTTCTTTCTCCTCTTAGGGTAACTGGTTAGCCTCACACAGCAAGGTTAAGGAGCAGAGAGCTCACAGCAGGTGTTGGTCCTGCCTGTCAGTGACAGAGCCCCACCCCAGTCCACCAGGGCCACTGTGAACTTTAGCTTGGGCTCAGAGCCCGAGGTGTCCCTTTCTTTAGTTTTGTGTGCATGAGTGGCTGGGGCAAAGTGAACACAGACCTTGTGGTTTTCAGGCAGGACAGGTCTGCTGTAGTCTTGCTGTATCACTGGTCCAGTTGAGCTTGGGGATGGAACACCCCCCCCCCCCCCCCCGCAGGGAACACCTTGAGAAAAAGTAACCCACAGAGCTGTGAGTATGAGAGTAAGCCAGGTCTTTCTTTTTGGGAGCTGTGGAGAATAACAGTCCCCAGCAGTTGGCCCTGAAGTGTGTCACCTCTGTTTAGCCTGGAGTAAATATTAGACTCTATATTTGTTGTCATTGTCTTTTTTTTTTTTTAAGACAGGGTCTTAATTATGCAGCCCTGGCTGGCTCTTGCTATGCAGAATAGACCTCTAATTCTGGGACCTGCTGGTCTCTGCCTCCCAAATGCTGGGGTTAAAGGCATGTACCACACTACATAGGTATTATCTTAATTTTGCTCCTATTTTCTAATTTTATCATTGTTTGTTTGTTTTTGTTTTTGTTTTTCGAGACAAGAGTTTCTCTGTGTAACCCTGGCTGTCCTGGAACTCACTCTGTAGACCAGGCTGGCCTCAAACTCAGAAATCCACCTGCCTCTGCCTCCCAAGTGCTGGGATTAAAGGCGTGCATCACCACTGCCTGGCTATCAGTGTTTGTTTATTTGCTTGTATTAAGTTCGTCTGGCTCAGGCTGACAGGGAATGAATTATTTAGTCTAAGGTGACTTTAGTCAGACTTGGGATTCTCCTGCCTCTGTACCCTGAACACTGGAACTACAGGCATAGACCACCACACCCAGCTAGCCTTGCTGTAATAAGAGTTACACTGTTTATGACAGAAATTTTTATCTGATTATTATATTTAATATGTACTAATTGCATAGAGAAAGTTTTAGGAGCACAGAGGTATACTGTGTTGTCGAGTATACAGCAGCGATATCCATGTAGCTGTGTTGAGAGCCCTGTTCTTGTCCAGCCCTCGTCCTCTCGTTACCATGGATACCATGTTAAAAAAACAAACAAAGCGGCTCCTTAACATGTTCAACTGCATCTTCAGTTTAAAATGCAGTGACCCAGGGTCCAAGGAGACAACGCTTGCTTAACTATCATGCGTCTTGGGTTCGTTCCACAACACGTAAAAAACAAAAACAAAATCAAAGTATTTATCCTGTAGGTTTCTGTCTCTGATGGCCAGTGTGGGCCCATGTCTGGAAGCTTGTTCCCTTTGGCCTAGTCATCTCCAGGAGTCTGGCTGCATGGCTGCTGGGCAGACTGCATAGAGTGCTTTGCAGAGCAGAGGGTGGGTCACTCTGCCCTTTGCCTCCAGTTTTATTGTTAGGTCTTCCTGTAATAATACACCGTGTTGTGTGTGTGTGGGGGGGTTCTGGGGGATATCATCATCAGAGCTTTTGCTCTTATAAAGAGCAGTAAAGAGAGAGCATTGATTGGCCCTGCAGTTTTCTCCTGGAGCCTTGTGCCCTCAGCTGCGTGCGTGCGCCCCCCCCCCTCTCTCTCTCTCACACACACACACACACACACACACACACATTCACACCTCACCTCACCTTTCTTATTCTAACCTTGGCCACAAGGCTTCATTCATAAGATTGCTAATATTTTCTGGAGGAAAAAGTAAAGCTGCAAATGGCTCACTAAGGCCAGGGATCCTCCAGCTGTGATGCCCCAGTGGAAACCGGATCTGTGGGTTGGCCACATTCTCTTCTTGTCTCCCCTGCTCTCTCTGATGCTTGGAACCCCTGAAAACACACCTGCACACACAAGCTTTCCTGAAATGCTGGCTGCCTCTAAGAACAAAGGCTACCACTGTCACCATGGGGGGAGGGGACAGGTATGCTCCCTGGTGGTCTGGGACACACAGCCAGAGCATTTTAGATTGCTTATTTTCTTCCAGGCGCTTCTCAGCTTTCTTCTATAGTTTCACACAGAAATGGGGGGGGGGTACCCACCTCACCACACCTGCACTGCCCTTTGCCCTTTGACTATTGCAGAGCCTTGTTCACAGACAAAACCTGCTCCACCTTGTCTGTGGTGATTGGTGGCTGATGATGTCATGGCATAAAACTCTGTGTCTGTGGGAAGGCCTCAAGAAAAGGCAACAGAGCTCCTGTTCCTTTGTTTTCCTTCAATTGACTGCCTCAGCTGAGGTGGGAAAGGTGGGGGCGGAGCCCACTGCCTTCCCTTGACTTATCCACAGAGCCTGTACCTCAGTTCAGGCATGCCTCAGATGTGGAAAGAGCTAAAAAGACATTGCTTGTAGTAAGAGTTCATTTATTACACCCAGGAGATTTTGGTCTGTCTGCCTAAGAGGAGGCAGGCTTTTTGAAAGAAGCCACAGTCCCCTGGCCCAAGAAAGAATAGGAAAAGATGTTTAGAAAAATAAATAGTAATCTGTAAAGTCTTTTTTTCTGGGGGTGTAAGAGAGGGATATCGGGGTTGGACAGACGGCCTCGTATATGCTAGGCAACTGCTGTAGTGCTGAGTCAAGCCCCTAAGCCCTCTTGCCTTTTAAGACAGGGCAAGACCCTCAGACTTTGAATTTGTAAGCCTTCCTGGATGTACCTCTAGGCCCTACAGAGGTATGGTTCCTGTAAGCGCTGGGAGGTTCTTTTGCTGTCAGTGTTCACAGGGGTGAACTTTGCGCTGTACACCTCCCGTGTAAAGGGCCTCAGCAGCTGTCTGCTTGGCCTCACTGACCTGCTATGGCCCAGAAGGAACAGATGGGCTCTGGTGACTTGCAGGGCAGGCCTGTCCTGAATTTCTAAGAGCAGTGATCCTTCCGGACTGTTGGGTGGGTGACCTGGGTTGGTACTGCTGAATTACTACCCCTCATCCCCAGACTCTGTTCAGGTCATCTAGAAACCAAGTTGGGGCCAGGTCTCCTCAGGGTTTTCTGTAGCAGATGGCCATACCCCAAAGCCCTTTTGTTCCCAGAGGTGTGATGTGACTGACCATAGTCTTGGTAAGGTCTCTGATTGTTACCCCTTCATGATTATGAATTAGTACTCATTCCTCGATGCCAGTTCCATAGGGTGATTGGCAAAGCCACCTGCTCGGGTCAGTCCAGTAGAAGATGCGAGTCTATCTGGCAGATAGCTCTGTTGTCAGGGCAGAGGACAGGGCAAGGAGTCCCTCCTAACCCTCAGGGCTGACCTTGCTGGAACTTGACTGTATTTGCCCTTCCTTGGGTATCCACAACTTTGATTTGTTTTGTGGAAGACGGTCCAGAGGTGGCCTGGCAGCCATGGTCACACAGTACGTGGTCTTCCTCCACCCACATGGGTTACATTGGTGCTACCCTCCCTTGTAAACATACAATCACCCGGCTATCTTTGGATGCATTGTGGTGTAGCTTCACCTCAAAAGAGACAGGGTGGTACAGCCAGTTTACTTCTTCCTGAACAAAAACCACCCAAACCCAAATCATGCATGTCATTTTCTTGAATACTTTGGCATTCTGCTCAGCAGTCATTTGGCAGATCTTCTGTGTCGCTGCTGATCTCTGCTTGGAGAAAGCAGAGCTTTGCTGGGCGGGTGGTGCCATGGATGCTGGTGGAGACCACCGAAGGGTGCATGAACTGAGCCTCCAGCCACTCAGCTGAATGTGTGCTGTATCCTCTGTCCCCAGCTTCTAAGTGGTTAGAACCAGTTGGGGTGAAGGGAAACACAGACCGTGTCACCACAGAGATCCGGATTTAGCTAGGGTCTGATCGCTAGAGTGTTTCTGCAGTTTATGATTCTAGCAAACTCCATGTCCAAGTAACTGGGCAGCCATGATTCTTCCTTCACTCCTCTCAGTGGACTTACCCAGCAGAGGCATATGTAAAGCACTGTGGCCATTTTGGTTGCTCAGTGGGGTAGCATGTCTAGTCTGTGAGAGATCTTGGGTTCCATCCCCAGCATAAATCAAATAAGGACGCATGCAAGAACATGGTGATCCTTTTACAAATTGAGAATTGTTTGTGTTATAAACATTGACCACTGGGGCCTTAGATGACACTTGAAGCTCATCTTAATTTCTGCCTTTGCTGGAGAGCCCTGCCCCCGGGGAGAAGCCAGCTGAGGGCTCTAAGGGCCTTTCTAACCAGCTGGACCTTCCTCTAAGTCTCAGACTCATTTCTTCAGGAAACTGCAATGAGCATTTGTTGAAGACCTTGGCTCAATACCTTGCTTACTGTTCCCAGCTGATGGACAGGCAGACTTCCACACCCTACAGCTGGTTTTCACTACTGCTGATATTGATGCCTTTGTTTCTGATTGCTGAGTCTTTCTGGGATTCAGTCTTCAGGGTCTCAAGGCAGATGCAGGCCAGAGAAAAGTGGTGTGGAACAGCTGTGGGCCTTTGTCCTCCCCAAGCACACAAAATGAAAATGAGAATCTCATGGGACTGGGGTCCCCTTGTGTTGAGCGAGCAAGCTGTGCCGTGGAGCAGAGGGTGATAGCAGTCTCAGTTTTGTCCACTTGTCTTCACCCCTGGGGCTTTGGTGAGGAATGGAGGACAGTTGGCTGTCATCCTATCACGGGGTCAGGCAGCTTGGGAGTGGACAAGGCTCTTGGCTTGCATCGCATAGCTCACCTATATGAGTTAAATAGTTCTGGTGACATCTGGCACCAGTCTGTCCTGGGACACAGGACTCACAGCTTCTCCTGCAGGTACTTTGCACACAGATCTAGAAAAATGGGCATGTGTCGGATGATGAGCACACTGCCTGGTTCCTGTCCTGATCCCTCAGGCTGCCGTTGCACACTGCCTGGTTCCTGTCTTGATCCCTCTCAGGCTGCCGTTGCACATTGCTTGTTTCCTGTCCTGATCCCTCTCACTGCCATTGCACACTGCCTGGTTCCTGTCCTGATCCCTCTCACTTTCGTTGCACACTGCCTGGTTCCTGTCCTGATCCCTCTCTGCCGTTGCACACTGCCTGGTTCCTGTCTTGATCCCTCTCAGGCTGCCGTTGCACACTGCCTGGTTCCTGTCCTGACCCCTCTCACTGCCGTTGCACACTGCCTGGTTCCTGTCCTGACCCCTCTCGCTGCCGTTGCTTTCATGCTCAGACATCATTGGATTTAGGTCTTCGCTGTCTTTCTTTACGATGGGCCTTCTTTTATTTCTTTTCCCTCCTTCTTACCTTCTTCCTTTGAGTGATCATGGAGATAGTCTCTCCCTGCTCCCTTGGAGGATCAGCTCTTTTTGTTACACGGCACAAGTTCTTTCCAGGCGTCAGAAATCCTGCTTTCAAAGTCGTATCCAGTTGGCCCAGGAAGAGCAGGCATTAAAGTGGAAGCTGATTGGTACACTGGAAAAATCAGGCTTCGGCACTTCACTGCCTGGAATTATAAAGCCCAGAGGCCATTTCTAAGGGCATATCTGACCTGACAGCCACACAGGACGGGTGGCTATAGTACTGTGCCAACCGTTAGGGACACATCTGGCCTGCATGCGGGACTCATGTGGCCACTGTGTGTTATTGGTCCGAGTGCCCTCTGAATTGGGTGCCCCTTGTGGCTTGAGTAGGGCAGCTTCCTGCAGTAGGCTGGCTGTCGTGGAGAGGCCCATTTGTCACAGAGGACCGTGATTACCTTAGGTTAATAGAAAGATAGGAATCTTTCTTCCCAAGGTCCTTCCCAGACTGGAAAGGCCTTTCACTCCTTTAGATGTGGTTGAGGTCATCCTGCAGAAGGAGACAGATGAGTTCTTTATAGAATACTGAAGTTAGACCCTTGTCTTGTGTCTGGCTGACAGCATCACTCACAGACTTGTTCTGCCCATGTGGAGACCCTGACCCTAACTTGTAGTCAGGTCCACACTAGGTTTTGTGACTCTGGCCCCCTACTGAGAAAGGATCCCTCCTTTGAACTATAGAACATGTCATAGGGAATGGAGAGCTCAGTAGGCTGGAAGCATGGATCCTACTTGCTGTTTACCAGGCTCACACCCCTGGCTCTGGTCAGAAGCCGAACCCCATTGGGCTTCCAGCTGTCTGCCAGATCATATGTCATTTAGTGCTGGGTTGGTTCTGTCTTAGTGTGGATCCATTCATGCTTGCTGCTGGCTGTCCCTTCGTTGTGACACTTAGAAGGTGCCTGCCCACCGTTTATGTGGTTGTGTAATTTGTGTTCCATAAAGTATGTAAATCATGACTTTAAGAAGAAATATTTTTAAGTTACGTGTATACACACGTGTCTTTATGTTGTGGGTGCACACATGCAGGTGCTCGTAGAGACCAAAAGACGGATAGAATCCCCTAGAGCTGGAATTACTGGTGAACCTACCAGTGGGTCTGCTTAGAACAAAACCAAAGCTTTTAACCAATGAGCCATCTTTCCCAGAACAAACGGGATTGGTCAGGGGTGCCAAGCCTGTGAAATCTTAGGGACAGAGAACTTATTGATGATATCGGGTCTTCTGTAGCCATGGGAGGAGTTGGGAAATTGGGTCTTTAGCTGGAGAGGTTGGAAGAGGTCTTAGTCTGTGGGAGGTATCACCCTGGATGTCATTTTGAAGTTTTGTTGTTTATGTTTAGTCTTTAAATAAATGGAATTATGAAGTTTGATCCTTTCGTATCTGTCTTCTCTCATGGGACATGAATCTGTACTCATTTGCGTTGCTATGTCACAGTGCAGTGGGCCCTCTGTACCTGTACCCATGAGTCCTGCCTCAGTACTGATATGCATAGATTTAGTCCTTATTCCCTCAACAGTGCAGTAAGATCCTGAGTAAGCACAGACTTGGTCACTATTCCTTAAATGATACACTATAGCAACTATCTGCATAATGTAAACATTGTATTGTGTATCTAGAGATGATTTAAAGTCTATGGGGTGTAGTTGAGGATATAGCTCAATTGATAGAATGCTTGTCCGGCATGCAGGCGGTCCTTTGTTTAAAACTCACTACCATGTAAACGGACTGTGGTGGTACCTCAGGAGGTAGAGGCAGTGGGGTGACAAGTTCAGGGTCACCTCATCTACACAGCCAGTGTGTGGTCAGCCTGGGCTGTGTTAGGCCTTGCCTCAACTTGAACAAATGAATGGATAGATAGGTGAATAATGAATAAGTGAACGAATGAATAAATAAATAAAAATTTGGGAGGCTTTGCATATATTAACTGCGCCTCCCCCCCCCCTGTTTTTTCGAGACAGGGTTTCTCTGTGTAGCCCTGGCTGTCCTGGAACTCACTCTGTAGACCAGGCTGGCCTCAAATATCTGCAGCTCTTGTTTCATGGGGCAGAAGGGACTCAGGTAGTTTGGGTTTTGGCATCCCCTTATTAGCACTATGTGACTACCAAAAGGAAAGTATAGTTAATCTTTTTTCCTTTCTTTTTCTTTTTCCCCTGTATAATGCTCTGTTGCACGGTATAGTTGCATTGTACCTAACCATTTAGGTTGCTGTTGTCACTTGGGTCATTTCCAGTTTTGGGGCATTAGAAGCAAAGCCGATATGAGCATTCCTGTGCTAGCCTCTTGGTCGGTATAGACCTAATTTTCTTGTCTCCCTCTCTACCCCATGGTACAATATTTGCCCTCTCTTAGGTGTATTTTCTTTGGTTGTTTTGTTGTTGCTGTTGTTGTTTTTAAGGATTTTTGTTGTTTTTGTTATTGATGTTTTTAAGGTTTTTGTTTTTGTTTTTTTCCGAGACAGTATTTTGTTAATGTGATCATGGGCCAGATGCTCAGTGTGAGCTCCTGTCTCAGCCACCTAAGTGCTGGGATCACAGGCCTGTACCACCATGCCTGGCTCATGTTCACCTCTGCTGTCTGTATGGACAAGATGGAATTGCAGTTTTAGGTCTGTGTATGGTTAGCATCAAGAGCCGCTGCTCAGCAGTTTCCCAAGGTGGTTCTAGCGCTCAGTGTCTGAGTTCCGGTTGTTTCCTGTCCTTACCTGCTCTTGGTATTTTTCAGTCTTGAATTTTAGTCAGTTCCACAAATATGTGATAGTTTCTCGTGCTTCTGATTGACATTTTCTGATGACTAATTGTTGAGTATTGATTGTTCATGTGTGGGTGGTGTATTTACATCTTCACGTCTTTATTGAGTATTGATTGTTCATGTGTGGGTGGTGTATTTACATCTGCACGTCTTTAGCCTGTTTTCTGCTTGTACAGACATAACCATAACAGCTTCCTTCAGTTACCAAAAAGCTCACTGATGGGTGAATGAATGGATAAGCAGGATGCAGTGTTGGCCATGGTGGAATAATATTTAGTCACAAAAAGGGAAGGGATGCAAGAAAGCATGCCAAGTCAAAGGAACCAAAGGACAAATGCAGGAGCTGTGGAGACTACCCGTCAGTTAAGAACACCCACTGACCTTGCAGAGGACCCAAATTTGGTTCCTCCTTCGCAGTTCAGGTGGCTGACAGCCACCTCTAACTCTAGGAGAAATTGATGCATACCCACACATAGACACATACAAGTACTCATAATTAAAAACAATAAGTATTATTTTTAAAGGACAAATAATTCCACATACAGGCAATACCTTGAATTGTCAAATTCCTGGAAACAGAAAGCAGATCAGAGACCTCTGTGTGCTAGAGAGGAGAAGGGAATAGAAGCTTCTGTTTCTTGGGAGTATAGGTTCTGGTGGGACTGTGAAAAGTTCTAGAAATAGGAACTAGTCAGACATACAACATGGCCCCAGATGTGCACTTAGAACTGGTTAAAGTGATGGCTTCCATGTTAAATCATTCTTATCACAAAAGGCACGCAAGCCAAACAGCCACCCACAGGGAAAGCCTACATTTAGGAGCTTGTGTCAGAGTTGGGTTCGAGGTAGTGAGGCTAGAAGGTGATAGGAGTCTGGGAGAAAGGCAGGAAGAGCGACTTGAATGTGCCTGCCTCCTCCCAGTGCTCAGCGTAGGCACAGAGGCGACTCCTGGCTTCCTGGCCTGATGAATCTAGCTGGGAAGAAGCTAGATTCTGGGAAACAGTACCGGTCCTGAGTGTGACCAAAGGCGTCCACAGCCGACCTGAAGAGAACCTAGTCCGGATGTTCAGTTGCAGAATCCCCTGTCCTCTGCCACTGTGGTAGCTGTGGTTGCAGCGGCGAAAGCTTCTTTTTCCTCCTGCTCTTCCTACTCCCCCTTTACATTTTATTTATGCATATGGATGTTTGGCCTGCATGTATTTCTGTGCACCACATGTGTGCCTGGTGTCCATGGAGACCAAAAGAAGGCATCAGATCCCCATAACTGGAGTTATAGATGGGTTTGAACCCATGGAGGTGCTGGGAATTGATCCCTGGTCTTCTGGTATAGTCGTCAGTGCTCTTAACCACTGAACCATCTCTGTAGTCCCCACTGTGGCCTCTTGGTTGACATTAATGGAGTCAAATGGCCCCTCTGGGGAACTCCTTTTCATGTGCACACAGGAGAGCACAGGCCTCCTCAGGTGAGGGGACAGATGGATGAGGCTTTGTGACTTGGTCCTCGAGTCTCAGCCGTTGGCTGTGCCTTGGATCAGTCCGGCTGTGCATTGGGTCTGTCAGTCTGTTCAGGGTTTTTGATGTCACTGTCCTTGCTGCTTTTGCTTACACTTGTACATGAAGTCAAACCAAGGGCTTGGACCAACAGTCTCAAGATACAAGACTCCGGGAAGGCCTGCAGCTATGTAGGTGCATCAGCTAAGATGCCTGTGCCTCGTGCTAAAGTTCAAAGCATTTTCCCCCATAAATTTCATTGTGTTTCTTTGATCAGATATTTAGCGAATTATGGGGTTGGGGATTGATTCGCAGCCTGTTGCTCTCTGCTGTGCCTGTGAAAGTGTACAGCTGTTGGAAGGAAGGCCTTAACTGACTGCCATGTGTTTGGTGCCTTGGCTCTAAGACTAAAAATCTCTCGTGATGGAGATTTTTGTACAACACTCAGATTGTGGAGGAAGGGTGCAGGAAGGCCGAAGCAGACAGAATCCCGTTTCCTTTTTTCCTTTTGAGAGAAGGTTATTCTTGAATTCATAATCGTTCTGCCTTAGCCTCCTCAGTACTGGGTTACAGGTACATAGCCTTTAGCCCAAACTAAGGAATTCTTTTTATCTGAGAAGCACGTTTTTTTAAAACTAATAGTTAACTCTATAAAAGATTGCATCAGATGAGGTAACTGGGTGGTAAAGGCTGCCAAGCCCGATGACCCAAGTTTAATCCCCAGAATGCACAGGAAAGAACTGACCCCTGCAGCTTGCCCTTGGTCTTTCCTGTGGCCTAAAAGTAAGGTGCTCTGGTGCTGTGGGACTAGAAGCCAGTTACCTGATTTGTAGTTTGTTTAGATCCCATGACTCTTTGTCAGTGTTGTCCCTGTTCAGAGCCATTACTCTGTGGATACCAAGCAGCTGGTGTGCAGGATATTTGGTTAAACTGAATTCTCTGAAGAGGTAGGCCTCTTTCAGTCAGAGGGCATGTCTCTCCCTGTAGGTGCAGTGATCTGGGCTGCCTTACATGTTCCTGGTGTCTGGTCCTCCTTCCATTGCTTATCCAGATGATTGTCACCGAAGTGACATCTTTTTCTGCCATCACCCCAAAGGTCTCAGTCGCTCACAGGGGTGAGAATAACAATGGTGCACTGGTGTTTGCTTGCCACTGACTCTCTCTGAGGAGCTGTAGCTCCCTCAATGGCAGAGCTACATCATTGCCTGCACGGTCCTTTCACTTACAGGATGTCAAGGTGGAAGCCAGAATGAGGAGAGGCAGGCAGAATCTGACTGGCTGCGCTTTCTCCTGTCAGCCTGTGGTGATGACTCTGGTCCCACACTACTGGATCCTCTGGGGCTTCGTGAGATGTCTTCAGAAGCATGGGGTCACTTAAGACCTTTGACAGTAACATCCTATGACAATAGATTTTTGGTTTTGTTTGTTTGTTTGTTTGTTTGTTTGGTTTGGTTTTTTGAGACAGGGTTTCTCTGTGTAGTCCTGGCTGTCCTAAAACTCATTCTGTAGACCAGGCTGGCCTCGAACTCAGAAATCTACCTGCCAGTAGTTTTTATATGTGGGTCCAGTGTCAGGTTGAACAGAATGTACCTTCTTTTCCCCAAGTGAGCAGTACTTCCGAAGGCGGCTGAACTGGGTTGGACGCACTCAGGTCTGCTAGTCTATTCCTGGGACAGTTTTCCAGCTGTGGTCCTTAGTGCAGGTGTTGATGCTGGCCAGGAGTTCATGGACAGGCAAGTGGTGAAGACAACTTCTTGGGAGTAAGACTTGCACAGACCACAACAGCCACGAGGGGGTCACAGCAGTAAGTGACACTTCTGATATCCCCACCCTGCCCCCTGAACACATGTGCGATCTCAGACTTTACAAGGCTGGTGGGCAAGAGTGTTTGCCGTCTGTGAACCAGAGCCAGCAGTGATCCTGCTACAGGAAGTTTTAGAAGAGTGTTGGGGGTCACCTCAAACAGCCTCTGGCCATCTGCATTGGCATTTAGGACATGGCAGACAGAGAATGTAACCTATTGGCTCTTCAGGGTCTGTGCTGTCTAATCTCATTGGTAGTGAAATATCTTCTGTAGAAACTTGGGAGGTGTCTGGCTTTGAGCCCAGAATGGTTGGAATTTTAGAACTAGAAGAGCTCATGGTGGTTGTCTTTTGGCAACTGGATTTTAAGAGAAAAGAAATAAAAATTTAGGCTGTACTTCAGTGTTGTCCTAGGGGGCTGATCCTCTAGCAGGGTCCCTGGCAGGAAGGGAAAAGTTGTGGGCTATGCGTTTGACAGACCTGGCCACAGCAAGCCAGGGGTGTTGCTGTGGGTGTGAGGTCAGCAGTACTAGAGCCTCCTAGGAATGAGAAGAGTGGGAGACAGTTGGCCCAGACACACACTTGGTGCACTTCTGAAATTGTGCTTCGCTGCTAAAATCGTGTCTAAATCCCATACCTTTCATCTAATTGGAAGGGAGAAGAGGATTCAGGGTAGCCCTCCAGCTCTACTTGTGCTTTGAAAGCCCAGTTGAGATTTTCTTTATGCAGACACTGTGTGTGTGTGTGGGGGGTGTCTAGCATCAATGGCAGAAGGCTGGGAATCAGATCTTTGCTATAGTTAGAACTAGGTTATTAATTCAGTTTGCAAGCCACGGGTATCACAGACCTTGCTGAGGAGCAGAGGTTTGCTCCTCTAGCTGCCTGCCTCTGCCAACTTTGTCCTTCCCTGGCCCTTCCTTCCCAGAAGTTTGCTTGACTTTGCTTTTTCTTGCTTCATCCTCTGCATCCCTAAGAAGCCCAAAGAACACCGGGCTAGGCCTCTCCGTAGCCCTAGTGTCCGGAAAAGCTAGATATTGTCCTGAACTGTCAGTTGAAAACAATAGTCATTTTCATAATTAGGGAACACCCAGAGATGCCTGGAGGAACTTCCTGTCCTCTTGTCCCCTAAATCAGGTTAATAGCAAATTGATCACCTGTGAATGCTCGCCCTCCTTTCTACAGTTGCGACATTTGACATGGTCTCCCGGAAAGCCTTTTACACTCCTCTTCCTCCATTCTGGTACCACTCTGGCCAACATCAGCTATTCTATACCAAGTGGAGACGTGAGCACAGCCTCTTCCTGCTAACAAGAGCATGGTCACTGTTTACTAGAGCTGTGGCAGGTGTTGAAAGTGTGGCCTCCCCCTGCTGGGAGAGGAGACACCAAGGGAGATGTGACTGGCTGCCTGGGGGCGGGGCCAGGGGAGAAGGGGGTGTGTCTTGGTAAAGGTTTGGCTAAGGTGTTCCAACAATCCACTTTAGCAGTCTTGAGTGCTTCACCAACAAACCTTACAAAATGGAGGTCCTGGAGACCGCTAGCAGATCAGGTTGATAGTGGGAAGAGCAGAGGCCAGGTAACTGGTTCCTCCCAGCGAGTGGCATTTGGCTCTGTGAGTAGGAAGCTGTATGCGACAGAGAAAAGAGGTGTTTGCTTTGGGACCTCTCTGTGTGGATGCCTGCCATGGGATGTCTACATAGACACACTTTAAAGCATTTGGGCCTCAGGAGCATAGTCAGAAGGTTGAAACTCAAGGTCGTATGGTTATAAAGAGCAGCGGATGAAGGAATTCGGGCCGTGAGACTCTGGGCCATGAGAGCAGCAGGGAGAGGCAGGAGGCATTCCTGGGCTCAGAGCAGGGGCGGGAGTTTCCAGGAAAAGCCATAGAGAGGGCACCAGAGAGATAATGACTGACCTTTCTCAGAAAGCCACTGCCGGCCTCAGTGGAGTGGTGGAGACAGAAGCCAGATTGCAGAGGCAATGATGAGAAGAATAGAAAAGGATCCTTGGGGGTGTGGTGGCAGAAGGTGATGACAAGAGCAGCTTTGGTAGCCTAATCTCAAGAGGCCCAGGAGTAGGGGGGGGAGAGGCCAGTGGCCCGGAGGGGTACAGGGTAAAGGGAACTCTGCTGCATTAGTAGCTGAGGAGAGGAGGCTTAGAATGTGTAATGGGTGGGCAGTAGTGATGGTTACACGTTAACTTGAGTGTTCTTAATCAGAGGACATTGGGGGAAAACAAGTGTTAGAGCTGGAAGCACATTCCAGGAGACTAGATGGTACCAACTATCCGTTTTTGAGAGTCTCTGAGGCAGGAGTTGGGTCTGGAGGGTAGGAAACCCTGAGCTCACTTGCCCAGAGAAAAGACCACAATACTTGTGTGTAAGAGCTGAGCTCACTGGGCAGTGGAGTGGGGAGGTAGGGGTGGGGATGGAGCGGACCACTTGAGAACTAGAAGCCAGGTCAGGAGAATCTGGGGACCTAGGCTAGGGCATCATTAAGGACCACACCAGTGATCAGAGACAGTGGACCTGTGGCCTCTTATCCCTGCTGGGAGTTCAAAACACTGCACATAGGATGTTTTGTCTTGTGTCTGTCTACTTGGAAAGCTGATGGCCCAGGTATTAGTTTTCTATCTCGTTTTTTTACTATCCCAGAATCTGACTTTGATATGCCCAATAACTCCCCCCCCCCATCTGCCATTTTAGTGGAGAAACAATTCGGATACCCCTGGCTGATGGCAGTATAGTGCAGTGGTTTTCTGACACAGATTTTAAACCCGTAACTCGGAATTAGAAATATCATGGGTCCATCACTTATCACGTGGGAAGTTGGCTGGTGCTTTACAACCCTGATACCGCTATTTTCTAGAAGTAGGTTCTTTCTATGGTCAGTCATGCTGGGATGATTTGGCTGTTGAAGCAGAGCTGTCCCTTAGCTCCTGGCTCCTGTCCTGTTCTCTTTCTTCTCCGAAAGCCTTCAATTTCAGGCTGGAACAGGTCTGAGCCAAGTAAGGGTTCCTGCTGGACAGAATCCTTCTTTCTCCCCATGGGATTCCCAGTTCTTTGTATACTCCTCTCAAACTGGTGGCACTAGTCTGAAAACATGCCACCCACTTTCATTTAACATGGCACCTGCCTTATGACCTCATGGATGTCTGCCTAGACCCTGGCACCTTGGTACCAGGCTGGAGAAGCTTGTCTATTCAAGCACTGGTTGCTGGGTACTGCTTAGGCCAGCAGCTGTTCCAGGCATGATGACAGGGCCTACATTGGGGGTTGGGAGCTACAGCACAGCAAACAACAGTGACATTTGTAGCATTTCAAATCAGAGTGTGTACTTTGGAGAAAACCAGGAAAATGGCACAAAAAATGTGGTATCTGGTGGTGGTGGTGGTGGTGGTGGTGGTAATGACCCCAGGCCTCACACATGCTAGCCATTGGCTCATCCACTGAGCAACATCCCCAGCCCAGTATAAGAAGCTGTTACCAGTGTGGTTGCGGCAGGCTTGAGAGTAGTAGGCTGTTTGACTAGGTATCGGCTGTGTAAGAAGTTATACCCTCAGAGACAGAGAGTCCTTTCTCTGTTCACTGCTATATTAGCTCTAGAGCCTTGAGAAGTGCTGGCTGGTAACAGGTTAGATATAGATATAGATATAGGTATAGATACACACATATATACATTACATATACCTATATATCACATGTACATATATATTACATATACAATACAGAAACATAACATATACACATATACATACATATTCAAATATATATTGGATGATGTAAATGGATCTGGGAAGATTATCTTCAGCCAGAAGAGCAGTAAAATACATGGGCTGCTGTGTGTGGAGTAGCCAGAGGGCCTGTGAGGTGTCAGGGAGGACTGGGGCTCAGCAGGAGGGGGTGAGGATCCAGGTGGGCTCCCTGAGACTTTCCTGAGGACCTGTCAGGTGATGCTAAGACGGGGTTGCCTGCTTTCTCCACTCTGGTGGCCGACTGGCAAGCACACAGCGGAGTGTTCTGGAGGCTGCTGATGTGTGGTGTTGCAGCAGGTGACACAGAGCAGTGGATTGAGAATGCAGCTGTCCTCCTAGACCCACATTAAGAGATTTGAGGAAAGGTCAGACAAAGTTACTTTTCTGTTTTAGAAAATAGTCGCTTCCCACAGAGATAATAGTTTGCTGCTCTGAAGGGGGTTGGTAAGTATTCACTTGCCAGTTGCAATTTCATGAATAGCAGATAGTGATCACCATCAGGGTTGAGAAAAAGCTAGGCTTGAGACCTGGCTGTTGGGTTTGACGGTGTGAAAGTCAGTCAGTGCGCTTGTTCCTGTGCAGTAGCGGGGATGTCGGCGCAGAAGAGAGTGGGAGAAGATAGTTATGGCTGTAGGCACAGACACCTGGATGGGGGTTGATGTGGAGGGGTGAGAGTGAGCGAGTTACACAGGATGAGGGCAGGGCTGAGTTCTGAACATAAGAGGGCTTTCGTGGATGAGAGTGGTCCTGATGGGGAGAGGAATTGATGCAGGAGGCAATGTGAGATGCTCAAGTGGAGCATGGCTTCAGACTAAGTACGTACGTGGTTCCCCTTCATTGGAATGAGAAGGCAGAGCAGACAGGCATAGCCATAATGATAGCAGCTCATAAGAACATTAGGAAGGTACAGGTACTGAAGGCTGCACCAAGAAAAGCAGTCGGAAGAGCTTAGGATATGTGCAGGTAGCTGTCATGGGACAGTGATTGATGATGTTCTGGATGCCTTTGATGGTAAATTTTGGATTGTGGGGTAAAATCTCTTTGGTTTTCTACATAAGATCAGCATCCTTGAGAAGTTAATGTTTCCAAGAGCTCCGTGATGGCAGACTGCTTTATAAGGAAGAGTCGCTGTCACTCGGGGCTATTGTGTGTCTTGGATAGCTATAATGAAGCACGGGATTGTCTACTAGACTAAATCTCCAGTGCTTCCCAGCCTCAACCATGGTATGTTTGAAGGTTCCATAGCAGTCTTACTAGGCAGGCTAAACCACTGAGAACCTCGAGATTTTGTCCCAGTTAATCCCACTTGTGTCCAGGAATATATTCTAAGCCCTTTGCTGCAGGAGAGAGGTATTTTAAGGCAGTCCCTCTCAGAGTCACGTCTTTCTGAGCTCCGCAATGGCCTTCAGGAGGTATTTGTATCTCTGGACTGCTGGATCATGGCAGCTCTGCTCCTTGAAGTCTCCTCATCACTGCCAGCCTCTATGTAGTTACGACCATTTGAAAGCCCATCATTCCACAGGACATAAGTGCCTACTGTGTGCCTGGAACAAGATGATTAGTGCATAGGAGCCAACCATGTGGAGAGGGAAGTGCTTGGAATTCTCTGTTGTCTGTGCTCCCCACCCACTGCCCTTCCACCCCCAACCCCATGATACTTTGTCTCCCCAGTCAGACCCCCCACCTCTCCCAGCCTGTGTGATTCAGCTCTGTGCATTTGATAGAAGCAGGGCTGAAGTTCATCTGTCCCACTTGCCTTGAGTTCCTATTGTGAATAGGGCTGTCCGTGCTAGTGTTTGCCGAAAAGTGCAACAGATTAGTACCATTTAAACTGCTTAGCCTTTCAACAGCCAGGAGAAAGGGTTCCTAGGAAACTAGCCTTCTCTTTCTTCCACTTATGGAAGGCTCCATTTCTAAAGAGCTGTTGCCGTGATAAACTGTGATATAAAGAAGCATCCTGGATTACATAGCCTTGCTGAATGTACTTGAAACTGCATATCCACGGATATGGAGTTTGGTATGCAGATACTATAGCCAAGCGTTCATCTTCCAGCAGATGCAGCTGCCCATCCACCCAAGGATCCTTACCACACGCTGGGTGGAGCCTTCATTTCTGGAGCACCATTTTCAAGTGGTTTTCAAATGGCTAAGGCCATTGCTTCTAGGCAGTTCCAGCCCAAGCCCTGCCATTCCTTGGGATTGTTTAACTTTCTTTTTAAAAGGTTTACTTATTTTTATTTTACATGTGTATGTGAGCACCTACATGTGTACCATGTGTGAACCTGGTGCAGGAGGAGACTGGAGGAGAGATCAGGTCTCCTGCGATTGGCGTAGAGGTTAAAGTCATTTCCTGGGTGACTGCTGGTAGCTCAGCCTAGATCCTCTGCAAGAGCAAGTACCCCGAACTGTCGTCCAATTCTCTTTAGACCTAAACTTCTTGGAGCTACATTTTACCAAGAACAAAATGAAGGAGATAGGGCTCGGGGACTGGCCTAGCAGCTGAAGCATGTGCCATGATCGGGAAAGTGTGCCTGAGTTCAGATCTCACAGAACTCACTAAGTGCTGGGTGGGTGGGTGTGGTGGCTGGCCTGTAATTCAGCTGTCAGAAGGCAGGTAAATAAAATAAAGGAGCAAGCTGCCTATTGGGAGGAACCTCATTCCTGGTGTGATTGACTTTGTCTCAAAGAATAAGGTGGACGTGTGACTACTGAAGAAGAGTCTCTATCAGCCTTGGGCCTCTATGACACTAAGTAACCACTCCACATTGTTACCGAGGAGACCTTGTATCTGCTGCATGGAAGTGTGGCCAAGTCACACAGATGACATTCTTTTAGTCTCTCTCCCCCTCCCCCGCTCTCGGCATTGCTATCACCCCACCTTCTGGAGCCAGCAGAGAGGCAGAGCAGTGACAGAACAAAGACAGTTTGAATTGTTTTTCTTTGCTTCAGACACAGGCCTGTCCACCATCTCTCTTTGTTATATAGGGTAGCCATTTGTGCCGGCTGAAAATAACCTTTTGCTGCTGAGGCCTACTGTGAAGATGAAGCTTCATGGTCAGCCTGACTCAAATTAGACTCACTTAGGAGACAGGCCTTCCATTCATGCTGTTTCCAAAGAGTTTTAACTGAGGCAACGAGACCTCGGATGTAGGCAGGACCATCGCACTGGCTGGTATCTGAATCAAAAGGGAAAACAGTGAGAGGGTCTCCAGCATCCCCTCCTGACCTTCGCAGATGTGAGGTAGCTCTTCTGCCACAGCTGAGAGTAGCTTCTGTTGCTGTCTTTCCCACCCCATGCATTGTGTCATCTGCATCATGAGCCATGATCAACCTTCCCCTTCGCAGGCTGCGTCTTGTTAGACATCTGGCCACCACACAGAGAAAGACAATCAATAGCCGTACTTTTAACTGCTAGATGATACAGTTCTGGGCTTGGTTGTGTTTTGCTATGTGTCTGGTAAACTAAACATTTTACGTTCATTTCCCTGGTTTCTTCAAACTCTGATTCTTTCCATTTTGCAGACAAGAAAGCTGCAAGGCACTAAACTTGTAAACATTTTCTCCTTGATTCCTTGCTTTTTGAGGGTTACCTTGGGCAGCCTTGACTGTGTTGCTAGTGGTTGTGTGTTTTGGGTGTTTGCTTTGGTTCTGGATGCCTCATGTGTGTTTGGGCAGCAGAACCCGAGGCAGAGGTCAGCTGGTTTTTGGCTCACTCCATTTCTCAGTTGCTTAAGTATTCTTTGTTTTCACAATAAAATAGTTTGTGGGCAGAGATGCAACCCCCCCACCGGAAAAAAAAATTAGAAAAGTTTAAGGCTGTTCTTGCAGAATTAGAGACTTTGAAGAGAACCCAGAGGTCACTTGGTCTCAGCTTTAGCGGAACACCACTAGGGACAGTCCACAGTCCGACATGTTCTCTGTAAGGTCTCCCAGTTCTTCAGCATCTTCTCAGCCACAAAGGCCCAGGTGCGTGCTTTATCATAGGGTCACTCCTTCAGGAAGGAGGCTGCTTGGCCCGCACACCGGCTCCACAGAGACAGCATGTTCTCATTACATGCTAAGCTGTGCCTACCAAGACTGTGGCAGTTGGGAGAAAACTTGCTGTTAGTTAAGAGAGAGAGTTAATGATTTGTTTGCAGAATAACAGGGCAAGTGAAGGCCACCACAGTATAAATAGGATGCACAAAAGAAGAAGGGCACCGTGGGGGCAAGACCTATTTCATTTTCTTCTTAGTTCTGTTGGATGTGAGTGTGATGCTAAACCGCATGAAAAGTCAGAAAAGATCATAGGATAGAACACATTAGAAACAAACAGGTGTGGAATTGACATCTCTGTGAAAGCACTTAAACTGGGAGCAGAAACCACGTCAGCTTCAAAGACGGCATACGTGGAAAAACTCACAATAAATATGCTCACTAGCAAGGACACAGTGCACACCGTGCTTACTAGTGAAGACACAGCACACACTGTGCTTGGTAGTGAGGACCAGAAGCTTTTGCTGCTGAATTCAAGATCCCAGCGCAGCTGCCCACCTCCCCTGCTTCTGTTTAGTGTAACATTAGAAGTTAGCCAAGGCAGTTTGGCAAGAAAAGGCACCCACACTGAGAGGTCATCTCTGTTGGTAGGTGATAGACTCTTATGCTTAGGAAACCCCCAGAGATTCCCTCCACAAATCCCAGGAGAAGTAATGAGAGACTCAGGAAGGTACCAGGGTAAGGTCAGCTGTGTCCTAAAGGGAATGACCCGAGAAAATTAAAAAGGTAATTCCATTTATAATAGTTTCAGAGAGAATGAAATGCTTGAGAATTAACCCAGAAAACAAACACAACATATAATAAAACCCACAAAATATTACTGAACGTTAGTAAACAGAAATGAGACTACGCCCAACATTCTTTTGTTAAAAGAGTTAAGATGTTGGCATTATTCGGCTAGTTACAAACAACAACCTAACATTTTCATCAAATTCCCAGGGGCCCTAAATATCTGAAACAGTATTTGAAAGAAGGTCAAAGCTTGTTTCCCAATTTCAGAAATTAATACAGAGCTACAGTAATCACGCCAGGCCTGGTGACACACCTGTAATCCTCATACATGGAAGACAGAGGCAGAAGGATCAGGAGTGTAAGGCCAGTGAGTTTGAGATCAGCTTGAGCTTAAAGAGCTAATACCTCAAAAAACTAAGTGCTTGCCCTGCAGGCATGAGGACCTGAGTTTAGATCCACCAAGTGAAAGCCAGCCGCAGTGGTGGTTCTTGGCTGTAACCCCAGCACTGGAATTCTCTGGCCAGCCTATGTAGCCAAAACCGTGTAACCACCAACACTGTAAATCTCCATAACTCTGTTTCCTCCCCTGTAGGCCTGGCAGCCACCAGTCTACTATCTGTCTCTGATTTTCATTCTCCTAAATAGCTCACTTAAGTGGGATCATTGAGCATTTGCCTTTGATCATGGCGGTGGTTATGAGAAGGGTATCACTTGCAGCCCAGGCTGGCCTTGAACTCCTAACCCAAGTGTTGGGATTACAGGCATGCTCCACCACACCTGGCAGTATATGTCTGTGTTTGGCTTAATTTGCTTTATCCATGTTATAGTGTATTCCAGAATTTCCTTTTCAAGATTCAATAATAACAATGTTCATGTGTGCACATACCACTTCCTTCTCTAGTCACCTGTTGATGAATGTTGGGTTAGCGTCCATATTCTATGCATTGTGACTAATGCCGCTGAAGGTAAGAATATCCAGATCTTCAAGATCTTGCTGTCAGTTCTAGAGTGGAGATTGTCGTGTCATAAAATATTTCCGTTTCTAATTCTCTGAAGAACCTCCATACCCTTGAGTTTGAGCTTGTCTCCTTGGTGCCTCATCCAAGCTGTGAGTCACACAGCTGAGAGCAGTTACGGGAGACAGGGACCCCAGCCGAGAGGTCTCCAGGTCAGTCCTCTGGCTGCCTGCAAGGCCGGAGCTATCTGTTCTCTGCAGCCCAGTCACTCAGCGCAGAATGTCCATTTGAGAGCACAGCCATCATGGTGATCTAGATGCTGTTTCAGGGGCAAATCACAGAGACGCTGAGTAATCTGAAATACATTCCATGTGCATTTCCTCCTAACTGCTCCAAGGGAAGCACTCCTGGTCACCTACTTCCAAGATCTGTCAGGACACATTAGTGCCCATGGAGTGGGCCTGGGAAAGGAGCCCAGGGTTTAAGATCTGTGCACCTGCTGGCAAAGGTGCATAAGGTGGGCCTTTATCCTTAGAGGGTGATTTTTCTCCACACTCTCAAGACTGTTTCTCTGTGTAGCTCAGGCTAACCTAGAACTTTGTAGACCAAGCTGACCTTGAACTTGCAGAGATCTGCCTGCCTCTGCTTCCCAAGTGCTGGGATTAAAGGCCTGCGCCACCACTGCCACCACCACCAGGCTAGAGTGTGGTTCTTATTTATTCTTACACTTCTCATCACCCACCCCTTCTCTATTTCTACCACTCATTCTCCCCCGCCCTCCCTACCACCTGTGCTAAGAGCGGGGCATCAGGGCAACCTTTCCTATTGCTAAGGAGGCATTCAATGCCATTCCCTGTGCTCTTCCAGGCTGCTGTCTCCCCAGCACTCTCCTCCACAGCCCAGGCTTGTGTAAATGGCTGAGTCGGCAGTCAGCTGAGACAAAACACCCAGGGTGTTGGTTTGCTGAGCCACACGGATGCTCTGGAAACCTGGCCTCGATATTTCTTCCTTTTCAGGCTCCTTACATCCCTTGTTCCTTCCTGGCACACCTCGGCTTTTCCATCCCCAGGAGTTCTGGCACTTTCTGGCCAGGTTTCCTAGTCTCTAGGTTCCTGAGTGCTGGTTTTTCCCAGAATGCTAGGATGGGTGGCACACTGGGTGAGGAGAAGGCAGGAAGACTGATGCAGCTTTGACCTTCAGGACCGGGAAGTGACGGATGCCTAACAGAATGGGCCCATCTGCCATTCTTCCTGGCCAGTCACAATGAGTCACAATGCTGGACAAGTGCTCCGGGTAGCCAGACTGTCCCTGTGCAGCAGAGCATAAGCCAGTGAGATGGGCCGAACAGTGCCGGCCACCCTGGGCTGTCCTCCTGCTTTGCTCACCTGGCTCACAGAGGTGGAAAGGGAAGGCAGCCCAAGGGACTCTGTCTCGTGTAGTCTTACCCCAGATGCCTGCTGCATTGTTCTGAGAACCAGCCTACCTCTCTTTATCTGGTGTCGTTAGTGCCCTGCAGGTCATGGTCCCTTAGCCAGGGCACCTAATAGGTGCCTGGCACTCCAGAGTAAACACTTTGCACCCTCTGGGGAACGGGGCTGACAGTACTCATTAGACTAGCATTTTACACTCTCCAAAAAGGGGCCAGGATGGTTGTCAATGAAGGTGTTCAGCCATGACGAAATTTGACTTGGGAATGCCCTGTCGTGCTCAGCAGCTCTGGGGAAGGGAGTATTTACCTCAGAGAGGGCAATACTCAGCCAAGGGGCTGTCAGCTCAGTGGCTAGAGCTATTGTTTAGAAAGTCAGATCCAAGATGATCTTCAAGGCACAAGGCAGTGCTACAGCTGCAAAAGGCTTTAGAAATACGTGGTGTGAGCAGGGTGCAATGGCTTATGCTCATGGGAGGCAAAGGAAGGCGGGTCTTTGTGAGTTCAAGTCCAGCTTGGTCTACATAATGAGCTCCAAAAGAGCCAGAGATACCTAGTGAGACCCTATCTTGAAAAAAAAAAAACAAAACAACAAACAATTCTACACATTGTGCAGAATCTTGAATATGCCAGATTCAGAACAAGGTTCTGAGTACATTGAATTCTGCCAAGAGGTAGTCAGTGGCTGCTGATTAGGAACAGAGGAAAACCATTTTCCTTGGCACAGGTAATCAGGCCAGGTCTGTTCAGAATGTAGGGAATGTTGCTCTGTAACTCCAGTAGTATTACGGTGGCTGTAAACATAGGTAGGATGGGGTCGGGACCAGAGGCACAATGCCTGCTCTCTGAGATCCGTTTACACTGGTTCTTGTACCTTCTAGCCACCCCTTGTACCTTCTCATAAAGATGTCTGGATTTTTCCGCTCTTACAAGTTGTCTTTTGACTGCCTACCATTTCTAAGATAAGTCTGGACTTGTAAGAAAAGAATAGATTCTTTTTATGACCTTCAAAATAGTTTGCTTGCTGCCATGACCTAAAATAAACCTTATTTAGGGGAGACCGAGGGTTGGTTCTAATTAATTCCAGGATTTCTTTTATTTGTTTTTGTATTTTTTATGTGTGGGGGCTAGGGATGGGACCGAGAGCTTCTTACATGTTAGGAGAAGCTCTGCCACTGAGCCACACCCCCAGAAAATTCATTAGTGTTCTTTTTTTTCTTTCAATCCTGTACTCTTGGCCAAGATCCACATCATGGATATTGAGCCAGGCCATGTTTATTAGCAATGTGGCTTTTAATATCCAGAGCCAGGAGGATTGTTGAGTAAGTCACAGTTTTGTGGTAAAAAGCCAAGTCAATGTGTGTGGTAAGAATCACCATCTTGAACTCTTGGGCCTGTCCTCTCTCCTGGGAAACGGGGTGGGGGGACACCAATCCCTGTGCTTCCAAACCCCTAGTATGAAACCCGAGATTCGTCCTCAGGTGCTGTGATTTAATCCTGTGAAGCTTTAATAGGATGTAAGCAAAGCAAAATGTTCCTTCCCGCTTCACTGAGAGCATTCTGTTGCTCAGTAATTTGTTCTAAGCAACAGCTTCCCTCAGTCTTGAGCTCATCTCCTGTTTAGGGCCTGTCTCTAAGAATTGGTTCCAGTCAGCACCAACAGCTTGGTGGCTCCCACTAGCTTGAGTCCATCCACTGTCTAGCAGGCTGCTCCTTGCTCGACAGCACTAAGTGCAATGTATCCCAGTTCCTCCCATCACCCCATCCCAGAGTAAAGCTTCTTCATGCAAAGCTCCACCCACTCTCATTTCTCCCAGAGGCAACTAATGATGCGGTGGGCTGCTCTAACTGGAGCACCACAAGAGTGCTGTGGCCAGAATTGTCCTAGCATTAAACTCAGAGGACTCCAGGTCCCCAAGAGTTTACAGGTCATGCTTCGAGCCCAGAGACCCTCCTCAGACCACGTGAAATGGGAATTCAAAGCTGCCTAAGGCAGACTGACTTCCTGAGGGTCATGCAACCCCCAGCACAGACTCCGGGCTGGGGTGGGACTCCCTGTGCCCCATGTCATCCGTCTCTAAATAGTAGTTCAAATAAAACATGGCACAAAAGGGATCAGGGGAGGCCTGGGTAAGGAAGAACATGAGATTGCTGTTTCGCACCTGTTCTAATGTCTGTCTGCGAGCATGTGCGGAGACTGGTGCTGTTTCTGATAAGTACTTGGTATGGATAACATCATTATTGTAAAATACGGATGCAGGAAAATGTGATGCCATAAACCCACCCTGCGTGCACCACGAGCAGTGGAAAGCTTTGAGTCTATGTGCCTAGTGACTCCAGTGTGTCACCTGTTTCTTAGTCATCTCTGGCTTTCTTCAGCCCTCTCTCTACTAATTCTCACAGTGGTCTTTTAAGGGGACTTGTCCTCCTGCTGGCCTTGGACAGATTGGTGAAGCTAATGCAGAGTCCTGGGCCCTTCTGTCTCATGGACTCTCGGGTACATGGATAGTTTCCGTTCCTGCTATATATGCTGATGGCTCCTAAACCTGGTCCCTCTCACAGCCACTAAGTAAACCTCAAAGTCATTCCTACTAAGTACCTCAATTTAGTGGGGTCAGGACAGTGAGCTCACCCAGCCATCCCCACAATTGAATGCTTATGGTTTTAATCTCGTGGCTTGCTGAAGTTTCCTAGTGACCTCCAGCAGACAGTTGGGAATCACTGTTTGCTGATGTGTAGGAGACCCTTGTGAAACAGCCAGAGTGACTTGCGTGCCTCCCTTGCCTAGCTGAAAGCTGCTGCAGGCCATGAATTGCCCACTATAACATTGACTCTGTGGTCATGTTGCCCACTAGCCTGTCAGCTCCCCAACACCCAGATGGTGCATGGAGTGTTTGAGTGTACACCTGTCAGGTACGTGACTGTCACCGCTCTTTGGGCGGGAGCATGTCTCCTGGGAAATGAACAGAGATGTTGACCATTACCTTTTCTTCCTTATTTCCATTAGATTAAGGTGACAGTGCCGGGTGGATCAGCACCATTCCACCGCCCCTCTGTGGAGCTGTGCCAAGAGTAGGGGAACATGGAGGAAAGGAAGCAAGAGACAACGAACCAAGCTCACGTCCTCTTCGACCGCTTTGTCCAGGCCACCACCTGCAAGGGGACCCTCAGGGCCTTCCAAGAGCTCTGTGACCATCTGGAGCTGAAGCCCAAGGACTACCGTTCCTTCTACCACAAGCTCAAGTCCAAGCTCAACTACTGGAAGGCCAAAGCCCTCTGGGCCAAATTGGACAAGCGAGGCAGTCACAAAGACTACAAAAAGGGCAAAGCCTGCACCAACACAAAGGTAGGGATTCTGGGAGGAGAGCCAGGCTCAGCCAGGCTGAAGGAGTTCCTTCCACCCACCGGACTACTCCGAGCATATTTCACGTAGTCAGTTATTGAATGTTCAAAGTTGAGGGTAGGTGGGTAGTAACTTTTTATTTTTCTGATGCCTCGCCCTAGCCTCACACTGGTAGGAGAATGCAGGTTGCTTAGCAGGGACACAGCCAGGCCCATATGCGCATGCTTGACTTCGTGGTTCCTTTCCATGTCCAGCACCTAGAAAGGCTCTGTCACAAGGTCTGCTGTGATTCACAGCCAAGGGCCCTGTGAACTGAAGTAGTTCCAGTACTGTCTTCCTAGCATGGAAAAAAGGTTGTTTCACTGAAATAGCTTTGGACCGAGACCTGAGAGAGACACTCACCTGAGTTGGGGCAGGAGTGAGGAAGTGACGGAGAGAGAGGCATTCCCTGTCCCTTCGGGAGAAGTTTGGGGAAAGTTAGTAAAGAAATTTCCAGTGGCTTCAGGGCTGTTACTTTGGCTTTTCATGACTTTTCATTTACCCTAGAGAGCCATCCCATAGAGAAATATAAAGATCTGAAGGCCTGGTTTTCATGAATGACGACACTTTAACTTAAAATAAAATACGGGGAGCTCAGAGGTAGACCACTTGCTTCACAGGCCCTGGGTCCCCAGCCTCAGTATCCCGTCTTCTCCCCAAATCATACACGTACACACACTCTAAATGTATTTTAAACCAGGACAGAACACAGCTCCCCTGTCAGGGCATCTGATGCTTCTGACGTCTACTGAAGGAGTTAAACAGATGGTATACATACATATACTCAGGTTTACATACACACATTAGATAGATAGATAGATACATACATACATACATACATACATACAATCTTTGAAAAACAAAAATCTTTTCTGTACATGAACTTTTGAGTCTTGAAACTTGCCTCCTGGGAGTCATTTACATGGTAGACCCAGACTCGATTGCCTGGTTGTAGCTAATCATCTTTTCTTTGGCAGCAACCTTAGGGACTTTCTAAGGGTCCCATCTTGATGAAAGATGAGATGTGATTTTCACGCTGTCTGTTGAGATGATGCCCCATTTAAGTCTTGCTGATCTATGGGTTCTCTAAGCTGCATGAGGTAGGCATGGCAGGGCTTCAGTCTTCCCTGTCCAGCAATCATGAGCTCGTCCTTCAAGCCACTGCAAGGACTCTGTGGTCCCAGGCAGACTGCCGGTGTCTTGGTCCTGGAGTTTGGCCCCAGGAGCGAATGTTATGAGAAGTGGACTTGAGAGGCGTGGCCTTGTCCTTGAAAGCACCTGTATCTTTCAGTGTCTCATCATTGGAGCTGGCCCCTGTGGTCTCCGCACAGCCATCGACTTGTCCTTGTTGGGAGCCAAGGTGGTGGTTATTGAAAAGCGAGATGCCTTCTCCCGCAACAATGTGTTACACCTCTGGCCCTTCACCATACATGATCTTCGAGGTCTGGGTGCCAAGAAATTCTACGGCAAGTTCTGTGCCGGAGCCATCGACCATATCAGTGAGTAACACCCACTCTTCCTGCTTCCCTCCATCAGTAAGTTGAGTGAGGAGGAATTCCTCCCACTCAACCCAGCATTTGAACCTGCCACCCTTGGCTATAACCTAACTTCTTAACCTCAAGTGGGTCTCTTGTACAAAAGGAGTTAAAGTTTGGTTTAAAGATCCTTAGTTGGCGGCCGGGTATGGAGGTGCGTGCTGCTTTTAATCCCAGCACCCAGGAGGCAGATGCAGATAGATTCTGAGTTCAGGGCCAGCCTGTTATACAGAGCACATTCCAGGACAGCCAGGACTACACAGAGATACCGTATCTCCACAGATGTTTTTCTTGGGTCTTGGACTCTTGCTGAGTGAGTACCCGTGGTATGTGCAATTCTGTGGAAGGGGGAGGGTGGGCATTAAGGATAAGGTGGACAGTTTGGATTTGAACCCTCTGGTGGTTCTCAGTTCCATGGAAAAAGTACACAGGCTTTGATCCTGCACACCCTCTACAGTGCCATGGGGACAGACCTGGGAAACCACACATAAGTTAGAGTCCTGGCTTGGACATATATGCCAAGTCCACAGTGAGAGTCTGTGTTAGGTGATGAGTGAACTCAGGGACTTGTGTTTGTTTAAGATGGTCCTGTTTTCATGACTGTAAATGCTCAAACTGAAACCAGTTTGGAACAGCATCTGTATCATCAAGCTAGAAAAATCTTTTCCCTGTCATTAATTAGTCAGGGAAATGTTAGTAAGGAGCATTTGTTCTGAACTCCTCCGTATGTGACCTGGAAATACACTCAGCCATTAGACCTCTTTTGCTGTTTGAAGTGGTTCTACCAATTTATCCAACACTAGCTGGCGGCTGCCACATTCCACTGGCAAGAGGAAGTGCTTGGCCCATCTGCCAGGCTGTAATTTGCAAAGCATCTCAGAACCCATAGTTGTCTACAAAAATAAAATGTGTGCTAGCTCAGCTCTCAGCAAGTCTTTGGGAATGTGACTCAGAAGGCCAAGGATATGGTCAGCTGAGGAGAGTAGCAACCAGCATGACTTAGCAGGGGATTTGTGAATGCTCCCAGCTCATTAGTCACAGGCTGCAGGTAAATGTGGCCGTAAGAGAGGACCAAGGGTCATTGATTGGATTTGTGGTCCTCATCTGTGGCCACATTTATTTTAGAACAGATAGTATCTCAGATCAGGGACAGGATTTCTGTCTGTTACCTGGTATTGGTTCTAGATCTGGTGGGGGGGACCCATTAGACATCATATGTGTTTGTTACTGTGATAATGAACAGGATTGTCAGTCCTTTTGGACCTCAGTTTCCACAACTCTTAAGTCTGTGGTGGGGATAGGGTGGAGTTATGATTTCTTTTGTGCATCTGGTAGGAATGTGCGAGGTCAGCAAGAGGTTAGTTAGGGTGGAAGCTGGATGCTGTGGCATCTTACCCTTGGGCACATCTCTCCTATGCCTCGCAGTACCGAGGTTCCACTGAAGACTGTGGATGTTAACAGTGTTAACACTGTTAACAGTGGCTCTCACTGGACCCAGGAAATAGTTGGCTATAGTTCTGTGTTGTCTCTGTAGTCATTTCAGATTGTTCGGAACACCCGGCTCCCAAAGTGGGGTAGTCTAGTATATCTAGATTATTTCTTCCACTGTTTGATGTTTCCTTTACAATGTGGAGAAAGACATTTGAACTTGTGAGACATGTCTCTGCTGTGACAGCCTCTGGGAACCAAGCCGAGTGGATGGGTGAGCACCTGAGGGTAAGCGCCACAGGGCTCTCGCCTCCCCATCCCCTTGCCCTCCCCAACAGGATCTCTGTGTTCTAGGTATCCGTCAGCTCCAACTAATCCTCTTGAAGGTAGCCTTGATCTTGGGCATTGAGATCCACGTCAACGTGGAATTCCAAGGACTTGTTCAGCCTCCTGAGGACCAAGAGAACGAACGTGAGTCCCATTGGATGGAGGGGGGGGGACCTGAGGGCACTGAGTGGGTGAGCACAGCTGAGATCATAGGAGGAGCCAGAAGGACTTGCAGGTGGTTTCAGTGCTGACTAAAGGGGCTTTGTTCATGAGGCCTGGACTTTTCTGGACTTTCGGGTTACCTAAGAGGCCTTTGGCACAGTATTAGGTGTGGCGAGCATTTGTATTATAAAAAATTTGAAGGTAAAGAAAATCTTTGTGAGCTGGGCCATGATGGCCTTTAATCCCAGCACTCGGGAGGCAGAGGCAGGCAAGATTTCTGAGTTCGAGGCCAGCCTGGTCTACAGAGTGAGTTCCAGGACAGCCAGGGCTACATAGAGAAACCCTGTCTCGGAACAACCCCCCCCCCCCCCCAAAAAAAAAGAAAAAAGAAAATCTTTGTGAACTCTTGTCAAAGTTTTCTGCCTGAGGCCGCCCCTTGTTGTATTTCACACAGTACTATAGATTGGGATTTGGTGTGATCTTTGTGTCTGGGTATAACTTAGTCTGGGTTGTGACCTTCATTTTGTTTTTGGTCCACAGGGATAGGATGGAGAGCATTGGTGCACCCCAAAACTCATCCTGTATCAGAATATGAATTTGAAGTGATCATTGGTGGGGATGGGCGTAGGAACACCTTGGAAGGTACTGGCTTTCACAGACTCTCCTTTGCCTGGCTTTTCACAGATTGGAGGCTCACCTGTCCCAGAGACCACACCCCTAAGAGATTGCAAGTGTGTCGCCCAGTCAGTGCCTGCAAGGGTATTTCTCACAGGACACTAGGACATGAGCTGTGCTCAAAGATATTCGTGCCATAGCTTTTAGTCCATGCCCAGATGTGACAGGCATAGTGCCCCGCCATGTTAAGTGTAACCTTTAGTACTGAGTAATAATCTGGTCGTTTGGATTTCACGTTGTCCCTCATAATGAGAGGGACTTCCTGCATGTGTTGTTTCATTCCTGTTAGGTGAGCAGTCTACTTTTCCCTGACTCTGGCCCCCCATATTCTCTCATTTGAAGACCCAACTCCTTCTCTCTCTCTCTCTCTCTCTCTCTCTCTCTCTCCCCCCCCAACCCCCGTAGGATTTCGTCGAAAAGAATTCCGTGGCAAGCTAGCCATTGCCATTACAGCAAATTTTATCAACCGCAACACCACCGCCGAGGCCAAAGTGGAGGAGATCAGTGGTGTGGCTTTTATATTCAACCAAAAATTCTTCCAAGAGCTGAGAGAAGCCACAGGTTGGTGTCAGTGCCTCCAAAGTCCAGGGGTCATCGGTGTGGGGTAGCCTTGGTTGTCATTGCTGTGTCTTTTGTTGGCTGCTCTTTAGCCATGTCTGTCCTTGATTTTAGTGTACTTCCACACTACTGCCACTCTGTGTCAGTTCTCAGCACAGTGACCCAGCTACTCGGGGGTTGAATTTGTTCGTTTTGCCTTCTGCCAACTCAGCCCCAGCCCCTTGCCCCTACCTACAAGCCAAGTTTGCTGCTGCATGGGCAGACTGCTCATTGGCAGCTCTGGTTTGGTTGACACCCTGACCTTTGGTATCTCTGTTGGCCTTGCCTCAGGTCATCTGAGATCACCAGCAACTATTGCTAGTCAAGAATGGGCTTGTGTGTGACTGTTCTCTGATGGATTGAGTTAGGTATAAATATAGATATTTTGCTGCAATAAAACAAAAAGGTATCTTCTTTCTGTTTTCTAGAGCTTGGTTTCTTTCCATTCCATGTATCTTTCAGGTTAACTGAATAAAAATTCAATATTTGTGTGTCTGCAGTTAGGCATCTATCCTGTTAGAAATTTAGGACATTCGTACCTCAAGCTTCCTTGGTTATCACAGAGGTTTTATCTGATAAACAACCCGTCCCCTCTTTTCCCATTCTGGTGTCTTTGTTGTCTATCAGTCATTGTTGTTGCCTAGTGGGTTATAGGGTAGTGCAAAAGAAAACACACACACCACCAAGTTCCACGCGCTGTGCAGGAAGTAAGGGTCTGAGCCTAGACAGCTTTCCTGCCCGGTGCTCTGCAGCCCTTTCCATGAGACCCAGGCCCCGCCTTTCAGCGTCCCTGTCCCCAGTCCCATGAATTCTCACACGTTTGTTCGTCTGTCTTCTGGTTGCAGGTATTGACTTAGAAAACATCGTCTACTACAAAGATGACACACACTACTTTGTCATGACGGCCAAAAAGCAGAGTTTGCTGGACAAAGGGGTTATACTGCATGTGAGCAATGGATTCCTTTCAGGCAACATTTTTGTTGTTGTTGTTGTTGAACTGCTTGATACAATCACTGAGAAGAATTTGATATTCTGATAGGTTCTTTTTCCCTGTAAGGGAATAAAAATGACACTGAACACATCCAGAAACCGATGCTACTTATTAGTTTAACTTAAAAGTATTCTTATTATTTAAAAAATTGGAACTATAAACGGGAGGAGGAAGAGAGTAGAAAGGGCCTTTGTGGCCATGATTATGATTAGCTCTACCGCTTACCAGCGTGCCCAATATTGCTTAAATAAACCCAACCTCCTCCTCTCTTCCCTTCTCCTGCTTGGCGACTGTTTTAAAGCAACTGGCAGCGTTCACATCCTGTATAATTAGCCGGTTTAACTCTAGTTAACCTGATTTACAGTTATAGCAGATTGCATAACCAAAGGCCCCGCGCACTCTGCCATGATCTACCTACCTAGACTTTTTCTTAAAGAACTATTTCTTTTGAGAGAGGCTTGGTCTGACCTTGAAATAGCTCCACAGCTCAGGCAAGCCTTGAACATGGAGGCCTCTGAGTAGCTGAGACTATATGTCAGCCCCACCAGGCTCTTCCTTAGTAGGTCCTCTGTTGGAGGGCGGGGTGACAAGTGTTGGACCAAGAAGGAGCCCTTGGAGTTTACAACAGCCTGACAGAGACTTGGGTTTTGGCACAAATGTGGTTACTAGATGTCTAGGAAACACTGACCTGCGCAGACTGGGGTATATTCAAGGCTTTTTCTAACTGACAGCAAAGGCCTGGTGTCTAGCCTTAGCCAGTTCCAGCTCAGCCCTTTTTCCGGGTGGCTAATTGTATGGTGTACCCTCAGCTGTTGACTTGAAATCTAAATCACAGTCTGGTTCCTTAAGGAGCATGGCTGTCTCTCACTTGCTCTCACAGATCGGGATGTGAGAAATTACTGTCTCCGTGTGATGAATGGATAGAAGAGGCCTCAAATGTGCTGACCTGGCCCTGTGCAGTTCCCACCAGCCTCAGAGCTGACTCTTAGGGAGCCCTTTGTGTTTGCAGGACGGTAGCACATCAGGCCTCTTAGAATGAGTCACACTACTGCTTTATCTAGAGCAGACTGGAGAGAGAGCTGACAAGCACGTGCTTGTGACACAAAGTCTTCTTTCCACGGTGAACATTGTATCTATATCTCAGCATGGCAGCCCTGTGGTGTGTAGGGAGCAGCCAGACAAAGCTCTTGGTACAGAGTACCCTGCCAAACAAAAGCAAGGCATGTTTGGCTAAGTGCTTTATACAGCTGGCTAGTTCATTATCTGGGGCTCTTCTGGTATCATTATCACAACAGGTGGGATGCCTGAGGACTGAGTTAAGACTCAGACCAACCGTCCACGCAGAACTGAGTTTTCAGCTAAAATTGAATAAAAACAATCTGGGCTGCAGAGGTCTGATTTACTTTGCCCCTACATTTTTGTAGTGTAAGGAGCTCATCCTGCTAAATACTAAAGTCATGGTGGGCACATAACATTGAACAGACAATATCTCCATGACCATCTTCATTCTCTGTGTTTTGGCTGTTGATAGCTTTTCGTTGTAGCTGGGTCCTGTCAGGGGCACTTGGAACCCATCAGCCCCTCGTTAGGGGAGCAGACTTGACTTTACATGGAAAGCCCGTTTTGTGTTATTGCCCTTTTTGTTTGCTGGTGGATTCCCATAGGGCCTTGTGGAATCCTCTGTACGATTTGGAAATCTCTGGTTCATTTCGAGCGTGGTCCTTCTCATCTTCTGGACCTGCTCTTGCTCCTCACTGCACTTCCCTGTGCACTAAAGCTTTCAGGTTTCCTTCTAGGTGTGATAAGTCTGAATTTCTTGCTGCCAAAAGTTGTCAGAGCCCAGATTAAAGTAATCATGGGAAGCACCCTAAACTTGAAAGTTGCCTTTTGCATTTACAAGCTGCTGTTACATGGCTATTTTATTTGACATCGTAACAACTCTGAGATAGATGGGTCAGGATTACAGTAGATTTGTTCCTAGTGAGTAGAAAAGCCAAGTCTGTTTAGGCAGCAAAGGTGATTCACTCCTAACCAACCCACCCACTCACCAATCCCTTTTCTTTTTAATTGGTGTAAAAGGTTCTGTTTAGAAATGAAAAACATGGTAGAGGGGAGAACACCATGAGACAAGGTCATGTTTGATGTTTATTGTGGGGTTCTAGCTGGCCAACTAGGCATCCCTGCTTGGGCTGCTCCATCTTGGCCTTCTCTCTTCTGGACAGGACTACACAGACACGGAGCTGTTGCTTTCCCGGGAGAATGTGGACCAGGAGGCCCTGCTGAACTATGCCCGGGAGGCTGCAGACTTCTCTACCCAGCAGCAGCTGCCTTCTCTGGATTTCGCCATCAATCACTACGGGCAGCCAGACGTGGCCATGTTTGACTTTACCTGCATGTACGCCTCTGAAAATGCCGCCTTGGTACGGGAACAGAATGGACACCAGTTACTAGTAGCTTTGGTTGGGGACAGCCTCCTGGAGGTGAGTACTGAAGGTGGTGGAGAATAACTAAGTGGTAGATAGAGGCAGAGGTAAAGAGGCAGTAGTGGTAAGGAGTGAGTCCGGGTGTCCAGGGATGAGAGTGAGCAGACATACCCTTACAGATGTTGCACCAGCGAGGAGAAGAGATGAAGGCCCCTTGGGATGCTGGATTACTTCCCTCCTTTAATAGCTGAGTTACTTGAACTCTGTTCTCATTCCTTTGCAGCCTTTCTGGCCAATGGGGACAGGAATAGCCCGGGGCTTTCTGGCTGCTATGGACTCTGCCTGGATGGTACGAAGCTGGTCTCTGGGCACCAGCCCCTTGGAAGTCCTGGCAGAAAGGTAATGGGGAGAAGCCATGGGTGCCTCTTACAGGACTGGGGAGTTGGCCGAGTGCAAGTTCTCTCCCCCTCTTGTTCTTCTGTCCTGTGTTTACAGATGCTATCATGTCTGAGTGGGGAAAGTGCAAGGTATTATTTTATAAAATCACAGGATCCTCAAGGTGATCTGCCCACTGACTGGTTCTGATTTCTTTCCAATAATTACGTGAGCAAACACACAGAAGCAGCATGCTGGCAGCTGTGTTTCATAAGCCAGCAGAGCAGTGGGGATAACAAACATTAGAAGTGGCCAGCTGAAAGAGAAACACCGGCATGCTTGTGAACGTCTCCTGAACCCCTGGGTGTCAGGTGTTTGGAAGCAGATGATTGTAAGTGAGGCTAGGACACAAGGGCTTACTTGCTGGTTACCTTGGCCAGGAGAAACAGATGCGTGAGATTTCCTGGATGAAACTGATTATTGGTAGGACTCTCTGTCTTAGTTACTTTTATATTATTGTGACAAAACCATCATGACCAAGGCAACAAATAAAAGAGAAAGTTTATATGGGGGCTTCCAGTTTCAAGAGACCATCATGGCAGGGAAGATGGCACCAGGCAGGCAAACAGGCATGGCACTGGAGGAATAGCTGAGACCTCACATCTGGTTTGGAAGCAGAGAGAGGGAGCTAAATAGGAATGTCAAGGGCTTTTGAAACCTCAAAGTCCACTCCCTGTGACACACCTCCTCTAAGAAGGCTCCGGATCCTTCCCAAACAGTTCCACCAGCTGGGAATGGAGCCTTCGACATAGGAGCCTTTGAGGACCACTCCCATTTAAACCGCCACATTTTGCTCCCCGGCTCCCATAGTTTTGTGGCCGTATTGTAATGCACAATGTATTTAGTCCTACTATAAATATCTTACCTATCCAAAATTGTCTATGACTCAACACTGTTTACAAGTCACAGTCTCTTCTGAGACTCAAGGCAATCTCTTAATTGTAAGCCTCTATAAAATCAAAAAGCAAATTACATTCTTCGAATGCAATGGCACAGAATATACGTTACCATTCAGAAATGGCAGAGTGGGGTATAATGCAGAAAACTGGGCCAAAGCAAGACAGAAACCCACAGGGCAAGCTCCAAATCCTGTAGTTCCATGTCTCATGTCCAAAGGTATAGAAGGCTTCGTCCTGCCAGCTGTGCTGCCTGCAACACACACTGGGCTAGTTACACTCCCAGTGTGCCACTCTCCCTGGCAGACATCCCAGGGGTCCGTCCCTTCCATTATCCTGGGATTTCAGCGCAATTTGAGCTTCACGTTCACAGCTTCACACTGCGGCCCCTGGGGGCCTCCATGCAGGGACTCCCTGCAATATGCCTGGGCTCAACGGCTCTCCTTAACCACAGCACCTTTGCTCATACATGCTTCAGGACTCCAAAGCCTGAACTTGGTCAGAGGCTGCTGTTTCCAAGTTATGATGGAGCCTGGCCCCTGCTTGAGTCATATTTGCAGCAGCTTTGGCTCATTGTTACTCTTTAGAAGGAGACTCACAGGCCGTTTCCTCTCACCAGCTGCAGGGTAGCCGTGTGGACCTCACCACACCATGCCCCTTCTCCATTTCCAGCAGGCCTCTCTTCATCTCTGAGCACGAGCCTTGGTGCCAACATTAAATTTTCTTGTGCCTATATTGTCCTCAAGCTATACTTTTTTTTTTCCTGCCCCACTTACTCTCTTTCATTGTGGACCTGCATAAAAATGGTTACTAATAACCATGTGACAGTCATTATTCGGCTGTCTTGAAATCTCTTCCACCAAGAAAATCAGCCTTAAACTCCTCAGCCTTAAGACAAAGGCAAAAAGCAGCCACTTTTTCCCCCCTCTCAAAGTATCTCAAGAATGGCTTTTAGCCTATTTGTTAACGTGGTTCCCTTCTGAAACCTCCTGAGCTGGGTCTCCATAATACACATCGCTCTAAGTGCTGTTGTCTTCTAAACTCCTACCAAGCCTCCTATTAGGCCTTTCTTATAGTGCTCAGATGCTTCCTAGTCCAGAGCCCCAAAATCTTCCATACTTGCCCCCAAATCAGCAGTCAGGCCTGTCACAATACCCTACTCCTAGTCCTAATTTCTGTCTTAGTTTGGGTTGCTTTTGCTGTGATGAAACACCATGATGTGCATCTTGGGGTTTAAAGGGTTTATTTGGCTTACACTTCCATATCCCTGTTCATTATCAAAGTTAGAACAGGAACTCAAGCGGGGCAGGAACTTGGAGACAGGAGCTGATGCAGTTGCCATGGAGGGGTGCTGCTTATTGACTTGCTCCCCATGGCTTGCTCAGCTTGATTTCTTGTAGAGTCCAGGACCACACAAAGGATGTGGTCCAAGGATGGCACAGCCCACAATGGACTATGCCATCCCACATCAATCACTAATTAAGAAAATGTCCTTCAGGCTTGCCTACAGCCTGATCTAATCGAAGCATTTTCTTAGTTGAGTTTCCCTCCTTGTGGATGACTCTAGCTTGTGTCAAGTTGCCATAAAAACCAACCAGCACATCCTGTCATTTTTAAATCTCTAAGGTAAGGCCTGCATCTGGATGTGGTGGGAAGGCTTGTTTTTTCAGATAAGAGTCTCACTCCATACCTGAGGCTGGCTTAGTACTATGTCGTCCTAGCTGGCCATGAACTCAAAGCAATTCTCCTGCCTGAGTATCCCAAGTGCTAGAATTATGTGTGAGCTACCACATCTACCACCTCACCAGCACCATGCTGAGGTCCAGACTTCCAGCACATCACCTTTGGGCAAATAACCACAGCCCCAACATCAAGGGATAAACAGAGCTCTGCTAACAGAGAAGGGTTTTGGAAGTATCCTTCATACTTCAGATAGCTCTGTGGTATGAGACTGTGCATCCCTGTCACCCTACACAAGCTGGCCACAAGGTTCCTTTTTAACTTCTTAAAATATTGGCACATTATATATCAGCCTTCTAAATTAGCAGCATTCGCCACTGTCCACCACACTGCCCCTGCTCTTCCCTTTCGGCCCTTTTCCTGGTCCAGGACCTTGGACTCACTGAGTACTGGGGATTTGATTAGATAGATCTGCGATGACTGTTTGGCTGACTTGTCAAGTGATTTGGTTCTTGTTGCTGCTGCGAACACATGGTTGTCTGTCATTGCATGTGAGCACATGGTTGTCTGTCATTGCAGGGAAAGCATTTATAGGTTGCTGCCTCAGACCACCCCCGAGAACGTGAGCAAAAACTTCAGCCAATATAGCATCGACCCTGTCACTAGGTATCCCAATATTAACATCAACTTCCTCAGGCCAAGCCAGGTAAGAGCCTCCTTGTAAATTCTGTATACTTAGGCCCATGTTCTGGATGTTCATCTTTCTGGTCAATAGATCAGATAGGAATGCATATAACTGTTTGTTATTATGTAGTCTATATTCCAATAGGAACGAATGTAGCTGTGTTTGTTATTACACAACACACACTAAGTAATCCATGTTGATTGATGTCTCTATATTAAAAGTAGGCATTGTTTCCCATTAACACATCACAGAGGCTCAGTCAGTCCTTTTTCTTTACTGGTTGGTCAGTTGATTTGAGTTTGGGGGTAGGGTGGGGCCACTTGTGCTGTAACCCAGGCTCAACTGGAACTCACTACATAGACCAGGCTGGCTCAAAGGGGTGATTGTCCTCTTGAATCAGCTTCCTGAGTGCTGGTTGTGAGCCACCATGTCTGACTAAGCTAAGGTTTTTTTAAATGACCTGTAGAAGATCAGAAGTCACAAAAACAATAGACCACTATTTGCCCACGCCTCCTAATTCAAGCCACATGGCATGAGGGAAGGGCACTGGCCGGCTCGGTAGATGAGAGGGTGACGTCACTGTGGCACTCAGCCAGGTGACTTTCTCTGAACCTCAGTTTTTCACCTGAGAAGGTACGTGATGACTCTTGCCAGCCACAGCATCACTGTTAGGCAAATGGGCTTTAAAGGCTCGCTCAGACACTCTCTGCCAGTAGAAGGCATTAGCCTAGATTTTTTACTATGTTCTCCAGAATCTGTAAAGCCGCCTTCTTGTCGAGAGTGGCGTACCTCAGAGCACAGCAGCCCCGAGGAGCAGTCTCTTCAGGAAGCAGCCTGCTTCACACATTCATCTGTATTCTAGAGGCTTTTCTTCCTTGCCTTCTGCCTGGTGTCTACGGGCCTCTTGTATGTGTTTGAATTAGTGCTGAACATTGTGAAGGTGGGCAGCCCCCGATCAGAGCCAACTGGCTTACTCTCAGCACAGCTGCCTCCAGTCAGGTTTCGTGTGCCTCCAGGAACTTCATTAAAGCTCTAAGGTGGTCATGTAGACTCTGCCTAAGCTTTACCGTGGCGTTTCGCTCTGCTTAGCCATGCAAGACCCTAACCTCAAGCCCCAGCTCTACCAGAAAGTAAACATAAATAGACTTTACCAGCTTCCCTCTGTAATCATCAATGGTCATTCTTCTTTTAAGTGGGGAGTTGTTGTTCAGGGTTTGCTTTTCCTTTTCAACCTTTCAACTCTCTGCCAGGTGCGCCATTTATACGATAGCGGAGAAACAAAAGATATTCATCTGGAAATGGAGAACCTGGTGAATTCCCGAACTACTCCCAAGCTGACTCGAAATGGTAAGTGTCAGGAGTGGGCTAACCTGTTTGAAAGAAGTCTGTGCTCATCCATCAAGTCATTGCCTGACCACAGTGCTCTCAAAGGCCCTGGGCTGCAGCCAGTGGTTTCACCCTCTGGGGTTATTAGATTGTTGCCAGGGTATGTTTTGACTGTCATGACTGGGGTAGGTTTGCTAGTGGCATCTAGTGGATAGAACTCAGGGATATTGCTTACACTTTCTGGAATACACAGAACAGTCCTTACACACAGAGAAACACATACTGTGGTCTAATGCAGTATAAGAGTAGAGGTAAATTATTGTGTGAAGTTTTCCTGGGGAGATATAAACAGATGTCTGTTTGCCCCAGATAGGAAACCAACAAGAGACAAAATTACTGGGTCCACTCAAGTGCAGCTCTGTGAACCAGTGAGTTAATAAGCTTACCTGCAGGAACACAGGGGACCTCCACATCACTGAAAGTCCCACTCCCACATAGATGATGCTTCTAGTAGCTGTGAGGTGGAGTCCTCCCTCCAGATAACCCGCTGCCTTCTGTATGCTCTGCACCTCCTAAAACTATGCTCAGTTGGGGCAGAATTTTGTAAAGCCAGGAGGGAGGTGTTTCCCTCCTGTGAGGGACCATCAACAGCTTATGGATTTCTGACCTTAAGAGTGTCTTGGCAGTGATCGTGGCTGCTTTGATGATGATAGTAATAATGGCTGTCACACTTGGAGGTCAGTGTCCCATGATGATCAGTTACAGATCCTGGAGGGAGTGAGAAAGAACACGTGACAAAGTGTGCCGAGGGCACACAAGCTCCTGGTTAGCCACATTTTGAGAGAGGCCTTGTAGAAATGTGGTTAGTAGCTTTTTAGCTGGGTTCTGAGACAGCACCACCATGCTGGGGCAGACATGAAGGCCATTCTGTATTTCGTGTGTGTCAAAGGGCAGTTGGAGAGTATTCTTGGAGAGTAGCATTGAGTACAACTGGTGGGGTGCATTAGGACAGACTGAGTAGGGAAAGACACGAGTGCAGGGAGACTGTTTAGGAAACAGTGCCATAGTCTGTATGTGAGAAAGGCCAAATCTGGGGCTGATCACTGAAGAACCTGGACTTTGGGCCAGATACAAGCAGCTCTCAGTCCTACCTGTGCCATCTGTAAAGTGGGTGACCATAGGCATAGAAGTTAAGACCTCAGAACTTTAGTTTCCTTGCCTTTGATCTGGGGAACAACCCTGCTCTGAGGTTGTGGTCATGAGGTCTCTGGCACGGCGCTCACCACAGTGCTTGGCACGCAGTGGGTGGAAACAGCAGCAGGTCTGTCGTTGTTATTAATATTAAAAGTCTGAAGGCACCACAGTGGATCGGCATGGACAGTTAATTGTCCTGAGAGATACCAGGTGGGTAGTTGTGGTTTATGCTGCATCAATCCCAACAAGAAGGCGGAAAGGTTGGAGTTCTTGAACGGATTAATTTAATGTGGTCATGAGATGTGACGGTAGATGTGAAAACCTCTCCCCTGGTGTGTCAACCCCTTGAGAACAGAGACTGTATATCACTCACCATTACTGTGTTCATTACTAAAGTTGCCTGGTGTACACAGAGTAGGTAGACATGCAGACATTGGAAACACTGAGTAGGTCAATATCAAAGCCAGGAGACATCGACAGAAGTGGGTCCATTTGTTGTCTCAATCCGCGTGGCCACTGTGAAAGACTTAGCAAGATTCTTATCACAGTTGTTTTAATCTGCTCGCAAATCTCCAAGTGTAAAGCTAAATACCAGCTGCCTCAGGGACAGGAAGCCTTCTTGAGCACAGATCAGTGCTCACAGGTACTCTTTAAGTGTGAGCAGAACTCTTCATGATGAGGACTCGTCAACAAGTCAGACAAACGTGTGTGTCTTTGCCTTGTGGTTGTATCCACCTGTGACAGTTTGTAACACAGGTTGCCAGCCTAGGCCCAGTACAGCTGTGGGCTGATCGGCCTTGCTGTGGTCACCCCGCAGTCTCTTCCCTTGGCTCTCAGTCATGACCTTAGCAGTTGAGGCTAAGGTTTTGTTTGCTTGGCTTTAAGGCACTACAGGAGAAACCTCTTCTACTCTCTCGGGTGTTGCTGTGGAGGAACCAGCTTCCTCAGCCTGTTGCCAGGCAACTCTCGAGGGAGATCTTGACTCTGTTGCCAGTGAGGTATCAGTTCTGTAGGTGGCACTTTGCCATCCACTTGTCTCCAGGAGTGCTGCTGGGATGTGGCTTCAGAGCGGCAGGTCCCTGTCACCCTGCTCGGAGGTATCTGTCTGGGGAATTGACCCAGGAATCAAATAGGTGGTACTTAAATTGTATTATCATGATACCATCATGATGCCGTGACATAAACTTGGGCTTTACTGCCTTCTACTGAAAATAGTACTGACATTTTGTCTCTACCCTCAGTAATTTTTTCAAACTGCATATTTGCACTGCAGAGCGAACACTATGTCATTGTTATGAGGTAAGCACACTTCAGTAATTATTTTTATTGTTTTAGAGTCTGTAGCTCGTTCAAGCAAATTGCTGGGGTGGTGCCAAAGGCAGACAGATGGCTATTCAGGAGTAAATGTGACAGATCTTACTATGTCTTGGAAAAGTGGCCTGGCCCTGTGTGCGATCATCCACAGATACCGCCCGGACCTAATGTAAGTCATGACCAACTTTGTCTTTTCTTTTATGTTTACCAAGGAGTCTGGAGCCTCTTATACAAATGTTATACTTTTTCCTGGTATGAATTTAGATTTTGCCTTCATTGTATTTAAAATTCAATCCTCAACAAGTTAGCTTTAAAAACAAAGTCACAACATTGAGAAGGTCAGCAACTAGTTTTAACACCCACCTGGGCCTGTTAACTTTGAACAAAGAAAACTATTTATTGGCCCCTGGTTGAACTCTTCATTTTTGGCTAGCTCTCTCCCAGATGCTGTTGGTCACAAGGGAAACCTGGCTAGAACGCTTGGCTAGCTCATCCCAACAAAAAACAATAGATTCATACCTGATTTATGATGGTCTTGGGCATCTTCTTTGTTAAAGCTTATACTCTCTGCAAGCTTTCACCCCTGAGCTTCATGAAACATCATCTTAACCTCTGTCCCTCTGATAAGCCATCTCTTATTCATCCATCTGGAGAATCAGTACAGAGTGGCCACAGGTCAACTGCGGGAACCAAGTGCTCAGATCCCCCACTCCCCACAGGCATTAGTTACTATGGAAGCCAAACAGATTCAGAGACAGAAGCACAGCATGATGGATTATCTTGGCTGCCTTTTTTATCATTAGGTCCAGGTTTGCCTGTTGTTTTAATGGCTGGTTAAGGACTCCTAAAAGACATAGCCCCCATTTTGTGATGTTAGCAAGCTAATGATGCAAGAGCTAATAAAACAAGCCTCGTGCGGTACAAATTAACAATGAGGACCATGTGTAAGGCTCTAGGCTTGATCCCCAGTACCACAAGACAAAACAGCTGTAACCAGGCTAGCCTTCGATCCCAGCATTGAGAGGGTTAATTAAGCAGGAGAGTTGAGTCTCAACTTGAAACTGTCTTCTATAAAGAGTAAATAAATATAGAGAGGTGCGGGTTTAGCCTGTGCTAGCAGATTCCAGGCTTTGGATTTGATTCCCAGGCAAAATGAAAAGAACAGGGAAATTTTTGATGTAAAGTAAAGGACTCTGGTGCACACTCAGAAGTTGGTGGAAGATAAAGTCATGTTTCGTCCCTCGCCTGGGGAAGGGTGAGAAGGGAGAACAGCCAAGTGGAGGGACAGTGTTTCTGAAGCTGAGGTGTGTGTGTGGAGGTGTGTGCTGTACATCAGTTCTGTCTCAGAGGGAAGGCAAGGAAGAAAAGGGAGTAGTGAGGTGGATGGGTGAGGTGGAGCCGAGGGTCCTGCTGAACACCCACCGTAGTCTGAAGAAAGCTTGAGGAGAGGGTCAGAAAGCCCTCAGTGGGTGATTCAGCACCGGCTGAACTGTATTCAAGATGAATGTTCACGCTTTAATAGGCTTAATCTAAGAGAAAAGTAATTTGTTTTAAATGGAAAAAAAAAAATTCCCTGAGGTCAGTAGGTTAACACAAACTAAGAGCTGCCAGGATAGTGTGGAGTCAGCTGAGGGAAAACCTCAGCAGTCGCTTCCTTAGCAGCGAGGGCTTAAAACCTGGGGGGAGGCATTTATTAGTGGGGATGGGTTGGGAGAGCTCAGGGACTAAGTGGTGGAAAAACCTTTGAGGAAGGTTTTAGAATTTCTCCGAAGGAGAAAGCTGAGTAAAATTTGACAGAACTGTTGGGGCAAGTGACAGCCCCAGGACATGGGGAACTCTCTGAAGACAGGGTCATGGTGCTCTCCAACATTCGTTTCTTTTGAGCTTGTAGACAGGCATGCAGGAACACGTATTAAGGGAGTTCCTGTCCTGAGCGTATATAGCAAGAAGTTGGTGTCCCTGGAAGATGCAGGTTCCTCTACCCCCCACATCTTCTCCCACAAGCTCCCCCTCCCCCGTTCTTATTTTTGTGGTACAGCTATAATCATTTTCCCCAAAGGTGTTGTGCATTTCCTTAGTCAGGAGGAAGACTGGGGGTCCAGACAAGCTGATTTGCCCTCTGATCCAGGATGATGCTGGTCTCCCTGGACTTTAGCCCACGGACTGAGATGGTAATGCCATGGGGTCCTGTGTTACAGTTTGAGGCCAGTTAGCCCAACTTAATTTTTTTTTTTCGTCTTTGTCCTGTCTCAGAGACTTTGATTCTTTGGATGAGCAAAATGTGGAGAAGAATAACCAGCTGGCCTTTGACATCGCTGAGAAGGAACTGGGCGTTTCTCCCATCATGACAGGCAAGGAGATGGCGTCAGTCGGGGAGCCGGACAAGTTGTCCATGGTGATGTACCTCACGCAGTTCTACGAGATGTTCAAGGACTCACTCTCCTCCAGTGGTGAGCTCGGGTGGGGTCCTGGCCTCCTGCCTGAGCGACAGGGAAGTCTCTAGAACCTTGCTTCACACGATCCCTCTCAGCAGTGTGTTCTTACCCATGTGCTGTCTTCAAAGTCTTCCTCACTCTAAGTGTGCAAAGCCAGTCTGTCTAAAGCTTTTTCCCTCGACTCTGCCACCTTCCCCCAGCCTCTCTTAGACTCATCCCCTCTGCAAAAATGGCCCCTGCTGGACTTGGATATTGTAATCCTGCTTCTCTCTGTAGTATCCTGCCCGAACTGTCCTGAGCCTTGCAAAGACTCTTCCTAGTCCAAGATCTTTTCTCGTTTCTTACCTGTTTTTCGTGTGTGTGTGTGTGTGTGTGTGTGTGTGTGTGTGTTCATGTATGTGTAGGTGTATGTGGTTGTTCCTAGTGCCTCATGAATATCAGGCAGGTTCCTTACAACTGAGCTACATCCCTGGGCCTCTGTTTCTTGCCTTGTAGACTTGGTGTCCCTCTCCTTCGCTGCTTCTTTGGTTCTAGGCTTTGCTGGGTTCTCAGCTCCTCTTCCTCTCTTGCTTCCCTTGCAGTTTTTCCCCTCTTAGATTTCCAGAGATATTTTCTTGGTCCTTAGCCTTCTGCCTCAGCCAACACTCAGTAGGGCTCCAAAAGGTATTTCTGTTGCAACCTGTTCTAGTTTCCTTCTCTGTTGCTGTGATTAAAACTATAACCAAAAGCAGTTCAGGAGAGGAAAGGGTTCACTGGCTTACACTTCCAGGTCATAGTCCACCATTAAGGGAAGTTGAGTTGGGAACTCAGTCAGGAACCTGAAGGCAGGAACCACAGAGAAACACTGTTTGCTGCTTTACTCTCTAGTTCATTTGCTCACAGCTTTCTTATACAGCCCAGGGTCATCTGCCTAGGGATGGTGCCACTGCAGTGGGGCTGGGTCTCCCTGCATCAATTAATAACCAGACAGCCCCTTCCCCAGCCCAGTTTGACCTAAGCAGTTACTCAACCAAGGCTTTCCTCTCAGATTACCCTAGGTTGTGGTAAACGACAGTTAAAGCCACCTAGGACACCACTTACAGTCAAGCATTGTGCTCAAAGTCTTGGCCACAGTGTCTGACCTGGGGTTTGTTCCAGCATTCCACGTGTTCTACCTTGGGCAGGCTCTCAAAGTTCCTTACATCTCAGTCTCCCTGTGTAAAAAGAATGATGGCTATAATACTGTGTTATAGACTAAGAATGGCAAGTGAGCACCAAATAAATGTTAATGGTTCATTATTATTTCCAATTACTGCTCTCAAAATTGCTATTGCTATTTGTATAATATTAAAATACCAACCAGCAAGATGGCTCAGTGGGTAAAGGTGCTTACCACCAGACAATATGAACCTGACAACCTGAGTTCATTCCCTGGACCCCACAGAAAGACAGAAGGAGAAAACTGACTCCACAGAGTTGCCCTCTGACCACCACACAGGTTGGAGGCATGTGTGCCCCCTACAGATTTGGTGAGGAGGAGGAGGAGGAGGAAGAGGAAGAAGAAGAGGAGGAAGAGGGAGGAGGAGAGAAGAATTAGAATCCACGGTTAATTGTGCCCTCCTCCCCACAGTGTCTTCAAGCCCATATACCGTTATAGACATCTAACTGGATATGCATTTCTTACGACACTGAACCCCCAGTATCCCTATTCATTGAGAGCCCCTCTTCAGAAACAAGTAAGATCATAGCCTCTGCTGCCCCCCAAATTGGTGGTATCTTATATCTCTCAGCCCTCCACCCCAGCCTGAAGTTTCCTTCATCAAAATTTAACTTGGGCAATCTGCTGTGATGGCCACAGGCAGAGTCCAACCTTTACAAAGCAGACCTGTGGGCTGCTGCACCTGAAGTGTAAGGAGTAGGGTTGGTTTTGTGTGTGTGGATGAAAAGAAAGTGTCTAGACCTAAGTGCGCATCTTTCTGCTGTTTCCTAAGGAGGCGCATGCTCTGTCCTAGTCAGTAACCCATTAGAGATCCGTGAGCTTCCTTCTTGCCAGTCCCCTATAAGGGATCATGGATCTCAGGGCTTTGTAGCATCGTCCTAAGTAAACATTGCTTTCTCCTATTCACAGACACCCTGGACCTTAACGCAGAGGAGAAAGCCGTCCTGATAGCCAGTACCAAATCTCCCATCTCCCTCCTGAGCAAGCTCGGACAGACCATCTCTCGGAAGCGCTCGCCCAAGGTACGTGTACACCAGTCGCGTATTAGTGGCATCAGAGCTAATGGCAAAGGAAGGTAACCAGGCTAATGTCTGCATCTTCTCTTGGTGCAGGATAAAAAGGAAAAGGATTCGGATGGGGCTGGAAAAAGGAGAAAAACCAGTCAGTCAGAGGAGGTAAGATTCATTGTGGCTTGTGTCAGGTCTGATGGACTGAATTATCCTTTTCGGTTGAGGTTTTGTTTGTGTGTATTTGTATGCTTGTGTGAGTTTATGTGCACCATATACGTGCAGCTACCTCAGGAGGCCAGAGGGCATCAGATCCCCTGGAACTAGAATTACAGGTGGCTGTGAACTGTCTCCTATGGGTTCTGGGAATAGAACCTAGGTCCTCCACAAGAGCAGTAAGCACCTTTAACCACTCAGCTGTCTCTTCGGCCACCTGGTTTAAATTATTAATTCTGAAGTTGCTATTGCTATGCCTTTGCATAATCAGCTCTTAGGAGAGTCTCTGTGCTTTTGCCTTCACTGTATTTTCCAGAAAGTGGCATGGCACGTGCACATGTGTGTGCTCTGACTTTCTCTTCATAAAACCACACATTTGGCAAAGCGTGATGGCTTTGCTGAGATGTGGTGATGCTAGCACAGGTCTGTGCCCCATTGGTGCCTTGCTAACTTTTCACATTAGACTTTGCAAAGTGCTGCTAACAACTTGAAGCTGCGGTGCAGTTTCTGCCTGCACATTGAGAGAAGATTAGCAGAGGTTCCCTGTGACCCATCCTGACTCTTGGGTGCTTTCTATTGGGCAGGAGGAACCTCCACGGAGCTACAAAGGAGAAAGACCTACCCTGGTGAGCACCCTGACAGACAGGCGGATGGATGCTGCCATTGGGAACCAGAACAAAGTAAAGTACATGGCAACCCAGCTGCTGGCCAAGTTTGAAGAGAACGCACCTGTTCAGTCCACTGGCGTGAGGAGACAGGTAAGCCCTAAGCTCAGCTCCCGAATGGCCACATGGTACAGTAAGGAAGGTCTCAGTGCAGCGAGATGTGTCATGCCATAGACCCTAGACTCTTGTCTGAATCTTCCACATTCACAGCTACGTTAGCTTCACCTCAGGTTCAAGAAATCTGTGACCAAAATCAGTAGAGATCTAAAACTTATTTGTCTGGATGACTAAACACACATATATGTTCACACACACACACACTTGAATTACAAAAGAAGCGTGGAGCCTGCGTGGTGGTGTGAAGCAATGCTTGGGTAGCCAAGGCAAGAAGATTGTGTATTCAAAGCCAGCCTGGCCTACATCATGATAGCCATCTCAAGAAAGAAGAAGAACTTGGTTTATTGGAGGAAATGTGGAAACTGTAGTAGAGCTAACTAAGGCATCTACAGTCTGTTAATTAAGCCTCATTTCTTCCTGGACTTTTTCTGGGGACATTCCTGGTTTCATGGTGGAGACCATTCTGGGACACGCTTCCTTTTCTGCCTTTTGGGTTTTTTTTGACCATGGCACACCTCGGTGTCTTCTCAGCTCACAGGCATCTTCAGAGTGTGTGCACACTGTGCTCTTCTCCACCCCTAGCTGTGGTGGATGTTTTAGTTGCTTCTCATCCTTGATAGGATACAGCTGTATACAGTCTCAGATGAGCATGCTCCTGTGAGCTAAGATTCTTTCTCAGGAATGTGAGCCTGTCTTAGTCAGGGTTTCTATTCCTGCACAAACATCATGACCAAGAAGCAAGCTGAGGAGGAAAGGGTTTATTCAGCTTACACTTCAATGCTGCTGTTCATCACCAGAGGAAGTCAGGCAGGGCAGGAAGCAGAAGCTGATGCAGAGGCCATGGAGAAATGTTTCTTACTGGCTTGTTTCCTTCTCCTGGCTTGCTCAGCTGGCTTTCTTATAGAGCCCAAGACTACCAGCCTGAAGATGGTACCACCCACAAGGGGCCCTCCCCCCTTGATCACTAATTGAGAAAATGCCTTACAGCTGGATCTCATGGAGGCATTTTCTCAACTGAAACTCCTTTCTCTGTGATAACTCCAGCTTGTGTCAAGTTGACACAAAACCAGCTAGTACAGAGCCCTTAAGGTGCTCTCCTTAAGCCACATGTGAGAGTCCAGCAGCACCTGGCCTGGAGTGGACACATATGTCTTGTCCCTTCTTGTTCTGCAGAAGTCACTAAACTTTAAAGAGAAAGGCCTGGTGTTTTCAAAGTCTCTGAAGTGTGTTACAGTGCTCCCTGATCACCTGAAAGGGAATCAGGAGGACAGGCTCAGTCTTTTTCTTCATCTTCTCTGTGCAGACCGTAGCTCCTGTGGGGCAGGCAGCAGCCCTGTGTTTACTTCATTCCTGGCTTTGGGTTAATGTCTCCACCCCTGTCTTTTCCTTTTGTGTCACAACAGGGATGGTGGCTCACCTGGGTCAGTAGAGGTTGCTGCAGGCTCTGCAACCCCACCTCAGGAGTCCAGAGTGCCCTCCAGTGGAAGGCATTTTTTCTCATGGGGGGGGGGGGAGATCAGATCGTAGTCAAGACCCCAGAGAATTCAGACTGGGAAAGGTGTAACAAGAACCACAGCTTGTCAACGCCCCCGTTTCCCCCTCCCTGTTTCTGCACTTGCTTCTGGTTTGGGGACGAACGCCATTGTCTTTCCTTTATTAATATAACTTTGTAAGAGTTAACTTGGCCTGCCCACCTCTTCACGGTTTATAGACGTGTGTCTGTCCTCCACAGGTACCTTCCTGCGTCCTCTACCTTAATGTATTTTATTTTGTTTTGTCTCCATGTCCTGCCCCCACTCCCACATGGCCTGTGTGTCATAGCCAACACAAGAGCGTGGGGTCAGCCAGCCGTCCTCCTGCCTTCCAGAGCAGGGTCGCCCTGCTCCCATCCCCCAGTGGAAACAGGTAAAAGAATTGCTGGGGTCTAGAATGGGCTGCCACTGGCCTTCCATCCCATCCCTGCTCCTGACCCACCTGAAAGCCTAGCTCACCAGGGCAGGATGGCACTGGACGTCGAGTAGTAACTTTGGGAACTATTTCACAGACAGTGTTGGTCTGCTTCTGTGATTGCATTAACTCCCTGGGATTTGTGGACGTCTTAGGAAGGCTGTTAACTTGGTACTGAAGGTAGCTGGAATGATGTGGAAACTTGTCAAGGTATGCCACTTGAGCCCTTGGGTCTTTGCTCCCACATTGGCCTTTTAGTAGCCCATCTCCAGGTGACCTTTGTCCTTTGTGAGAACTGGGGAAGCAAGGCTTTTGGTTTGAGGCAGGAAATATACCTATGAAACTAGTCATGAGCTGTGCATTTGTTTCTTTCAGACCTGTACAAAATGTTCATGGTGGTTCCCCACCCACCTTAGGATTCTGTCCACAAGTTTTGGTGAGGGGCTTGGGAGCTGTGACTAGCTCAGTGGTAGAGCATTTGCCTAGCTTCTTGAGACCCTGGGCTGCATCCTTAGCCCCACCCCAAAACAAACAAAACACCCCCTTTCAGGACTCCTGGAAAACTGCTTATCAGGACAGTTAGGAACAGGAAGGGCCCGAGCTGTGGGCAGAAGGGAAGACTGGTCAGTCCGTGGGAAGCATCAGCTGTTTGCTCCCTAGCATCACCATTGAGGAGTTTATTGCTGGGGTTGGGAGCGATGCTGGCTGAGTTTCTGAGGAGCAGGTGTCTTGTCACTCAGGGCGCTGAGGTGATTCTGTTAGCCTCTCTCTTGGCCAGCTTCACCAGCTCTGCTGCTGGGTAAGTGCTGAGGAATGTTGAGTTGGATGTTCCTAAAATTGTATTTTGAAGGAGTTGTTTCTTTCTAACCTCATAATACTCCAGGTGGAAGGCAGGGCCCAGGGAGGAAGAAGGAAAATGCTGGAGCAGTGTGCAAACTCACAAGATAAGGTGAACCTCCTGCCTCAGTAGGAACTACTTCTTGGAGGGAGGCCTTCTGAAGAACATCATCAAGAATTTGTATTTTAATTTTTTTGTCTTGATGGAAGGGAATAGGTGAATTCTAACCCAGAGTTTGGAATTGTAAAGACTTATCCTTCTTGGAAAAGGCTTGCAATTAGAACAGAACAGAACAGCAAGGTCTGGTGTCACCCGTGAGCGGGGACATGGGTGGCTCTGTGTGCAGTCTGGGCTGGTGCAGCTTTGGTGGTTGTGCTGGGAAGGAGGGGGCAGTGCATGTGGCTCAGAGTCTGCTGACTGGGTCTTGGTTTCTGTCCTGGTGAAGACAAATCTGGCAGCTTGGAAGGTCACCAGGCACCTGGTTCTACACAGGCCTACTCATGAAGCTCAGTTGCCCAGTAGCATTGTGCCAAGTCCCATGCAGGCTTTTTTGTCGCTGTTCCTGCCTGTTGGGCTTGTCATCCAGCTCCTTTACTGTCACCATCAGTGAACAGCAGGTTGCAATGAAAGATTAGTTAGAAAGAGCCTTGGGCAGATCAGAGCCTTGGTGACCGTGAACAGTGAAAACACTTTAGATCATCAGGTCCTGTAGGCTACATTGAGCCATGAATTACACTCAAGTGTCTACAGCAGTGGCACTGACACAGTGTACCTCACATTCTGTCCCTGCAGAATGTTGACTATTCACATTCATCACTTGCAACTCCAGCGTATGGGTTTGGCCCTCTAGGTGTGACTATCTCCTGAAAACTAGAGATGTGTCCAGACACTCTAGAGAATGGGGACTCAGAGCAGGGCTGCCTGGGCCACTGATGGCTGGCCACTCATCTCCAACAGACAGAACCTCACTGTGACTCACCGTGTGTCTCTTAAAGTGGTTCTCTACTGAGGCAGGAGGTGTGGCAGGCGTGGCATTCCTTGGCAGAGTTGGCAGAGAACCTGTTCCGACTTAGGTCATCGTGTGGAAGGAGGAAAATGGGCAACAGCTCTGCTCGCCAGTGGCTTTGTGCTGTTCTTTCCAGAATAAACACTGCAGCTCGTCCTTTGCCCTCCCTTTCCTTTTGATCCCAGAAGTACATCCTGCAGACAGACGGCACATGGACCAGCCTAGCTTTGGAAGCAGATTGTCATGTGAGGTGGGAACACAAAGTGGAGATGTTTTTCTGACCTTACAACTGCCACACCTCCCCACCCCACCCTTCTCCCTGGACAGCAGTCTGTACAGGAAGCTGAGAATCTCCTGGAAAGTACCAGAGAGGCCCGGAGTCATGTGTGCTTGTTTCTCAAATACCGAGAAGCATCTTTGAGAACCATGGACTGGCCCATGGAGAAGGGCATATGTGGTACATGCCGGATGAAGGAGGAGCTTGCAGTTAATCTGTAGAGCCTGTTTCCTGGCATTTCTTTGTAGTTTTTAGAACTGTTGAATGTGAGTGATGGGCCTAAGGCTTTGATGGAGTATGGCCACAGGAGGCTTAGTGCGAACATGCTTTGCTACAGTGTGATCTGGTGTGCATATGTCATGTGATATCCCATAGGGGTCATCTGCCTTTTCCGTCTACTTACAATTAGGCCCATTTTTGGGGTGCCCATCTTCCTTGATAAAGCCCTTGACCCTTACAGCGCATTACACCAAGGTTTTCCCAGCTGTTTAGTTACCTAGGCCACCTTTGCTTGAGGCTCTGGTCCAAGATGAAAAACAAGAGACTTGATACATCACCCTAAACACAGAGTTAGGTGCTATGGAGGGTGGTCAAGGAAGGGGCCTCTTGGGATGCTTTGCAAATATGCAAATGCTCCTCATGCCTCCCAGGAGCAGTCTCCATCCAGGCCCTGTCTCAACAATGTTCTTTCTGTTTGTGTCTGTTGGTGTAAAAGCGACGGGAAAAGCAGCGCGCTCGGACCTGCCCCAAAAAAGTGATCACTCTCTCTCCTCCCCCTACTCCACCTTCCTGCCGGGCGCACAGTGGCCAGCAGGTGATCCTCTGCATGCTCTATGTCCTGTCTGTCCTGCTACCTACACTACGAATGTAAGGACCACCAGTAAACCCTCTTTCCAGAGATAAGTTCTTAAAAGATGACTTGTAGCAAAAAACAACTTTCATTGATACAAGCGAACAATTCCTGTTGGAACCTCAGGTGAGGGCCCTGTGCCTTCAGATCCTGCATGTTCTGGTCTAGCCCCTATCATGGGAGGACAGCCACAAACCAAAGCATGAACTGTATTCATCTCAGATCGAACTTCCGTAAGTTCTAAGAGGCACACATTTTTATAGGACTGCACTTAAAGTGGCCATGTTTCTTCTGCTGTCTTACGCAATACAGTGTGTAGAAGCAAGCTTTGTGTGGCCTCCCTGCATGGGTTCGGTTCCTCCTGATACTGACAGCCTCTCCTCACCAACCCAGCCACCCATTCCCACTCCAGGCAGATGGTTGAAGAACTGCATTTGAGAGCCAGCAGATACTTGTGGCTGTTGACCGCACAATCACATGTTTAGGGTGGATACACCTATGCACACAGAATGGCTTGCTGACCTTTGAGCTGAAACCCTATAAAATAAAAAAAAGCCACTTCTCAGGGCAGGATCTGTGAAAGGATATTTTCATAATGAAGGCAGCTTACCTCAAAAGTGACCACTAACAATACATCTGGTTTTACAGGCCTTCTTCCCTTCCCTGGGTCTAAGAACTGAGCTGTGCTGGCTGCTGTGATTGCCCAGTGCCTCCTCTAAATAAGGGCTCACAGTTTGAGCGTTGGTTCTTCCCCTCAGTGTCTCAGTCAGTTCCCACAGTAACTGTGGGGCAGGTCCTACCATCACCTCCACTTTACAGTCTGAGGCATAGGGTGGAGAGGCTGAGGAGTTATGCAAGACAACAGGTGAGCAGAGGCCCCCCCCGAACTGAGTGGGAGCCACAAGACGGCTGAGGCTGGCGCTGGGCTCATGCTGCCTGTGGCAGTGTGTCATCAGCACTAGACAAGGGCAGCCCCTGGACACTCGTCCATTTCCCGAGGATGGACATCTCAAGTTAACTTTAGTGAACAGGGTGGTCCTCCTGTTCCCACAGTTGCCACCTCAGTTCACTGAGGCAGCCTCATGCCTGTCCGAGGATTTCCCATAATCCTCTGCATTAACCAAGAGTGCCCCCAGTCTCCATGCACCTCTCCCATCAGTAACCTGGGCCCCGCTCCCATGTTCCTATTTCGGGCCTGCTCCCCACCCTAGAGTCTCCTCTGCACTCTGTAACGGTCCTTTGTTCACCCGGTCTCCCCACCTTTCTTGCTGTGGAAAGCTTCCCTGCCAACCCACCTCCCCTCCATCAGCCTTTCACTGCACGCCTCCAATATTACGCCACTGTGTGAAAGACACAATTGATCCACCTCTGTACTAACCACTATACTAACCACAGTTCTTGGTCTGTGTAGGGGACCTCACTGGAGGCAGGTGGGCAGAAAATTGTCCCAGATCACGGAATTTGGTACAGGTGGGACTGTGAACAGCTGGTTAGGGAAGTCTGGTGCTGGATGTATGTAAGCATGAACCCTGAATGCTTGCCAAAATCCCCCACTGTTACCAAGGAGGTCCAAAGAGAGTTGGGATGGAGCTTAAGTTTTTATTTTGTTGCCAACAGATGTACAGGAATCTTCATGCTGACAGCCGTGGCAAGCAGAATCCCCACCACGAGAGGGTAAAAGCATGGGCCTGTGGCATGGGATGCTGAGACCGACCTTTGGGGCACGCCGTGTGGTGGGGCAGAGGGAAGGGAGCATGGAGAAGAGCCCCTTCTCCTAGCTTTGTGCACACTTGTCACCCAGCCAAGAGCCAGGACTCTGCTGGGTGTCCTGCTGCTACAGCGTTGTCCCACACAATAGCATTAACCAGTGTCCATCTGCAAGGCGGCATTCAGACTGGATGCTAACCCTGGTGCTTCTGTTGTTGCAGTGAGCCAAAGAGACTTCCCAGTTTTGTTCTCCTATCCCATGCCAAGGGCTTATCACTTCTTCCCCCAAAGTAGGCAAGGGTAGCCAAAAGGCATTGGTAATCCAGGAGAACTGGGAGAGAAGAGCCTTGGGACAGACAGGCAATGGATGTGACAGCCTTGGTTCTTGAAATAGAAGTATTAAGAAGAACGGGGCTCTTGCCAGAGTTTGGGGAAGAAGTCAGATAGGAAGATCTGGAAAAGCAGCCGATGGCAGGATGGGTGTGTAATGAAAAGCTCTAGCTGGTCTTTTCTGAAAAATGCAGAGATGTCACTGACTAAAGTGGGCTATCATTCCATTTTTTTCTAAATGAATGTGATGATGAAGCCCCTAGCCTACTTATTTTGTGAAGCTCTTTGCATTGATCCTGTCTTTAAGGATCTGAAGTGAGCTGGTATCTCTCAACTCCTGGTGATTTCGCAGCTGCCTTCCTCCCGCCCTTGCTCTCTGAGAACTGCGCTGAGGACTAGGCAGCAAGCTGGGACACATCTTGAGTCCACTAGGAAACAGGCAGTAGCACTGGCTTCTCCCTTGAACGAAACTACCAGCAGAACAGGGTTAAGAGGGGAGGGGGACTGAGTCGGAGGTGGCTGGCATCTGTCCCTCCCTGTCACCCGCTCTGCTTTACTGCCACGTGGTGGGGAAGTCATCGATTCTGTGCACACAGCCTCTTCCTTCCCAGATCCTTCCATAGCCCCACCATAAGCAGGAGAGCAGAGTAGTGCCCTACATTCTGAAGCATTCATACGTGTTGAGGTGTTGATGATTTTTAATGAGCAGCATCTGGAAGGGAAGTGAGGAAGTTTGTTGAGTGAAAGGAAGCGTGGCAGGAAACTGTGAGGTCCAGGACACTGGTGCCCAGTGGGCATAGGAGGTGCCTAAACGACAGTATGACATGCAGGGACTTTTGTTTTTCCCAGGAGTTGGTGTGTATCGATCCTCAGTGTGGGGCTCAGGCTAGACACTGGGGGCACCACTTCCATTCTTTTCCAGGACTTCTCCCCAACTCCACAGCCCTGCCCATGCACGCCCTCACTCTCTGTAGCTCTCCTTCCCCCTGTCCCCACACTATGGCTGCTCCACATTCCAGGTGGTCAGTCATCTCCGTCCTTTTGATGAATGGTACTCATCCACCAAGATAGTTGCTCCTTGTTCTGGGTTCAAATGATTGACACCATCCGAGCACTATAGTCAGAGCCCGGAAGCTTTCAGACACCTGGAGCAGAGGGTAGGGAACTCCCAGATACCTGCCACACTGCCTTGTCACTGCCGTGACACTGAAATGTAAAGGGATGCAGCGGCTCTCCTTGGAGCCCAGGCAGCACCCTCCCACCTTGTAAAGCTTGTATCCAGAGTGTGATGGGAAAAGTAAGGGTGTCCGTTATCTCATTCCCCTCTAGATCAGAGTTGCTGGCTACGGGAGCTAGCACTGAGGAAGATCCTGCCTACTATTGCTGCACCAGCTGAGGCTAGTGTAAGGAGGACAAGGGGCATTTAGAACTAGTCCCTGGATCGTGCCCTCAGTTTATCTGTTTCCTCAGCAAGCAGAACATCTGTCCTGACCACCTCAAGTAGGAGCTTCTCTGATTTCTGGCATTAGGAGGTAGGGGAGGCCTTGGACACTGTCCACAGGACAAGGACATGCCCTGAACCCTGGCAGAGACAGTGAGGGTCCCAATCCTGCTCTTTGCACTGTCAGGAGAGAACTAGAATGGCCGGAGACGTCTCTACCAAGGGAAAATCCCCGTACAGGTCAGCAAGGGCTCTGTGAGAAGCCAGTGTTACCTGCTTAGGGTGAACCTAGTAGGAACACCAAGCCAAGGTGCCCTGAGGCTTCACAGGTACTCATAGCTCAGAGATGGGCTCCAGAGCCAGCCTAGCGGTATGCACTGGGCATGCGGGAAGCAGATGGGAGCCGTAGATGAAGCTTTACTTGCTTCTGCTTTTGTTTACCACATACATTCTGCAGCTAAACAGTGAAACCGTCTGAAACTCAAATGTCCTGTTTGAGGTATTGACTTTTAACATGTCCTGTGATCTTTTTCTCCGCCTTGTATTTTATAGCCAGAGCCTGAGCCTTCACGTCGATTTTTTGTTGACCAATGGGAGCTCTCCCTTAGCCTCCGCTCCTCCACCCGCCCTGCCTCTCCCTCCTCTGACTCCCTCCGACAGGTAGCATGGCCTGGACTTGACAAAACCATGTTCTGCAGCCTCTGCTCGCTCTACCCTCACAGGTGTCACCCACCTGAGGGAGCCTAGGTCTCCGCCTTTGCCTGGTTCCTCAGAAGCTGTGTGTGTGTGTGAGGGCTGCCACAGACACCTATGTTAAAGAGGCTGCTAGCTGCCGTTGAGTCTTTCACACATCACAGCCTGTCAGAGTAAACCCACTGTTAAGCTGTGTCCGATACTGATAGCATTTTTCAACCTTTGAAGACTGCGTTTTCTTAATCACATGCTACAGAATTTGAACAATGGCGTCACTAACTCTCCTTGTAAAATAGTGAGCACACAGCACTCTTGGTGTTTCTTGTAATCATGTACGGAATGAACCCTGCTTTATCCCGGGTGGCTTCGATCCAGCTCCAAGGAGTTTGTGAAGGATCGGAGAGCCTACTGCCTTTGCCCATGCTTCATATTCTTAGCCAGCGTGTAGATGTGCAGAAGCATGTGTGTGGTCTGCAATGGGGTGAGCCCAGAGATCCCTACACTTTGACCTTTCTGGGAGTGGGAAGAAGAAAATGAGCTGCTTTTCATGACAGAAACAAGCAGGATGTAAGGCCATCTCTCTCCGGGGTTGGGGGAGAAAGGGTGCTTGTCTGCATTACTACATCACAAGAACTGAATGACAAATGCCCCTGCGCACGCAGACCCAGGCCATGGCTGCTGAGATAGTCTCCAGTCTTGAGAGAAGAGTCCTGGGTGCACACAGTGGGGTAAGGGCTGCCATGTGCTGGGCACTTTGTCATCTGCTCTACAGAGTGAAGAAAATGTGACTTTCTGATCCTGTGAGGGAAGCTCTCAGAGGAGAGCTTGGCTCTCATTTCTGCTCTCCTCTATCCTGTGCTTGCCTGTCCCAGGCATGTGCTTCTCAAAGTCTTTGTTACTAATGGACATGATATATGGGATTAATGACAGATGAAGCTGGCCAATCCTAGGACATCTCTTTAGTTGAACTGGAAAATGATATTGATTGCCCAGTTCCAGCCAGGCCTTAGCTGAGCCTAGTGAGAGGTGTTCTCAAGTGTGAGTGCTCCCAGACTTAGGCTCCCAGAACCTGGGCATGTTGCTGTTTGGACCAGCAGCCCTTTTACATGTGGCTTTACAGGTTTGTCCCTTAAAGCCACTTACTAGGGGGTTGATGCCATTAACTGTATCTGCTATAATTCTGCATCCGAATTAGTGACAACCTTTCCCACTTGACTGGGAGCCTCCCTTACTTCCTGCCATGAGAGGTATAGCACACACTGTCTCTACCCAGAGTCCTGTCTATCATGTCTCTAAAATGACTACCTATAAGACTGACTGTAGTCCCAGGACAGGATCCAAGCTAGGCCACAGAGTGCCAGACCTCTGTGAGCAGGGCTGCTTACCATGCAGACATGGTAAGAAACATGGTTTGTTTTTTCAGTGTTGCCAAAAGGGAGATTGCATTAGTTTGATCTATGTGTGTTGGAGAAGGGGATTAAACTGTCCCACTGTATAGTCCAGGCTAGCCTTAAACTCATGGCAGTCCTCCTGCCTTAGCCTTCCGAGTGTGAGGATTACCAGTGTATGCCACTGCACTCTGCTTTGGATTTTGACTTCTTTGGTCAGTCATCTCTAAAAACAATTCCTCCAGAGCCAGAAACCTTCTGACTTCCTGGGGCAGAATGAGCAGCTTCCTTCAGGGTGTAGTCTGGGAGAGATCCAGCCTCCACATTTGGGTAGATGAGCATTGCCTTTCTGCTCTCAAACACCACCAACCCAAGCCACCCACCAACCCCCCTGCCGCCGCCTGATATTTATGGGGAAATGGCCAGGGAGGCTTCTTCCCAAAGAGTTCAGGATGGTCTGCTCTGTGGAGCAGATGCTATGGGTCAGTTTATGAGGCAGGGGCTCACCAGCAATGCCAGAACTTTTCACAGCTATTGTCCACATGGGACATCAACGTCTGCAAGAATCTGCCTAGATTCTTTCTCAGCCTGAGGCAGTCTGCTTAGTCCCAGAGCACACTGGACTGTCTCCTAGCCACCTGCCTGGAGTTGACCCTCAGACTCTCTGAGCACCCAGGATGCAGGCACCACCGTCTCTTTCATGTTTGCTTCCATTCTGTCTTCTACCTCCGTATCCCCAGAACTGGACTCTCAGAAAAATATGAAGGACCACATTTCTCCCTGTGGAAGATTGTCTCCACTGCTGCTGCTCATGTGTGTACTGACCACCGCGTGGAGCCTGGCACAGTGTTGCACTCACTGCCCAGTTCTGCTTGTGGGCACTGTGTTGGCATGGTTTGCACTGTGTATTTTACACCCTCAAAGATTGATTTCCTGTCGTCTCCTTAATTTACTTTTTCCCTTCTCATTTCCCTACCTTTTGATCACTGTGTAATCTCCAACTAATAGAAGTATATAAAGATGTACACGGGCGGAGTGAGCTCATTGGCTGAGCAGATAGCCAGTCAGCTTCAAAGGAAAGAGCAACCCAAAACCCTTCTAGACAAGAAGGAACTGGTAAGATATATTCCAGGGGCACTGTCTCTAGTCATGGCACTATGGTGAACAACCCTCGCCTGCTCTGAGGGTCTTAATTGATTTCTACCACCTGGATTGCCATGTGGTAGCTGTCTTGAGTTGGTCTAGATTTTGATGACTGAATTTCTAGGACTGTGGTAGATATTTAGAAGTTCTATGGGAAAGCACTTTAAAAGCTCTTTAAAGATCCACTATTCAGAGGATGTGCATACATGAACACTAAGTATATGTATATTTATTCTATCCCCCAAGCAAAATAGTTGGTTTGATTGTTACGAAATTCTGAAAGCTTGGATCTTTCATCAGAAGCATCTCGTGGTTGCTGAGCATCACAGGTTTAGACCACCCCGGCTTGTACTGAGGGTCCTCAGGAGGGGATTGTGGAGTGAAGCCACTCCCAGAACTGCCCATCAGGAAAGCCACAGATAGAGTATTTATAGTTGTTTAATACCTGTGGTCTGTGTCCATGTGGCCCGAGTCATCCTCACCCACAGAGGGCTTGTGTGGCCCGGAGAGAGGCCACAAAGTCTGATGTGCTCCTCTCCCCACCTCCCCACAGGGCTCCATAAAGAAAGAGTTTCCGCAGAACTTGGGGGGCAGCGACACGTGCTATTTCTGCCAAAAGCGGGTCTATGTGATGGAGAGGCTGAGCGCCGAGGGCAAGTTCTTCCATCGCAGCTGCTTCAAGTGCGAGTACTGCGCTACCACACTGCGCCTGTCAGCCTACGCCTATGACATCGAGGACGGTGAGTCTGCACATTGGTCACGGCAGCAACCACGAGTGACACCCCTTTCCCCTTCCGAGCCAGAGACCTTTGGGCCTTGACCCGTCCCTCTTTTCCTTTTCTTTGTACCTTTCTCAGACATCTCTACTTTTTTGTTTTGTTTTGTTTTGTTTGTTTTTGTTTTTTCGAGACAGGGTTTCTCTGTATAGCCCTGGCTGTCCTAGAACTCACGCTGTAGACCAGGCTGGCCTCGAACTCAGAAATCCACCTGCCTCTGCCTCCCAAGTGCTGGGATTAAAGGCGTGCGCCACCACTGCCCGACCTACCTTTTTTTTTTTTTAATTCTGATATTCTTTAAAAAATATTTTTGCAGTCCAGACTCTGAGAGTGGTGACGTCAACGTCTTCCTCACTTCACGTACTCACTTTCTTACCTCACATGAGACTCTGGAAGCTAAAAGGGGTGTGACAAGGGTTCCTAGAACTCTTAGATGGATGACAGCAAGCAAAATAGATCCCAGGCTTCTGCCTTATGGAGGATTTGAAATGCCCAAGCTTTGTAATCTCTGTCTGACAGCATCTCATAGCTGGGGGCCCAGGTCTGCCTCTGTAACTGTGGAAAGACCTTGGTTAGAAGGTAGAGAAGTGTGCCAACAAATAACAGCCAGCTCCTCACCCAAAGGCAGTTATGGCTCCTGCAGCCATCCCTACATGATGCTGAGGGAATTCATGGGGTTTGGGGGTGGTCAAATTTGTTTAAAAGTAATAGAGAAACTTAGGTGAGCAGGAGAGGAAACTAAGTCCTCCCAGGGATGACACCCGAGCCCATGTCTGGGTGGGTAGTATGTTGACTGTACAGGGCCGGGAAAGCACTGCAGAGGGAATCATATGATGAAGTCACTTCAGTCACACAGACTCTCCTAAGAGTGGGACTCAGGCAGCCACAGCTCTGTTACAGGAGCTAAGTGGTGGGCTCCTAGCATTGCAGCCTGTGGCCCTTTTCCTGCATTAGCAAATGCACTGCTCAGGCGAGAGCTGAGGTAGGTCATCTGTTACTACCAGGGTTTGGGTTCCATTCTTCTGCATGTTCTTACTCTCTGGACAGCACCTTTGACTCCAAGGAGAGGGTTTGGCAGGTAGGACTCCTACCTCTTTGAACTGTCCTTGGTACTTCATGACCTTGGTTAGCCTTTTATCTTCATGTGTGCCTGGAAAGAATTCCCTCAGGGTCTAGCCAATTGTTCATATTCATGGTTTTAGTATAAAGATAAACTCACCCTCACCTCATTCTCTTGAGAGTAAAGATGAAGTGTAATTATACCTCTAGGGGTGATCAACTTACATAAAAAAGAATTTTATATTGGCCCCCTGTTTGAAGGTGTTAGTCTATGACCCACTGGTTGTCTGTCTGGCCGTGACAGGGCAGCATGTGGAGGACTGTGCAGCCATGCAGAAGTGCTTACCTCATTACTAGGAAGCCACAGAGAGAGAAGGGACCAGAGTCCCACAGACCTGTTCAAGGCACACCCCAGCAACCTAACTCCTCCCAGTAGCTGAAGGCACAGCCTTTTTATTTTAAATACATGGGCTGGCACATTTGGTGGGAACAATGCAGGAAGTTCACTTGAGGCAGAGCACACTGATCCTCTAAGACACCACTGGTGCTGCAGGATCTTGCTTGAGGCATCCCCAACCCAGAATACACTTTTCTAGTCATGTTGGAATGGGCCTGGTCTTCCTTTCTCCACATGTCCCTTCCTCAGAGACCTCTCCAGACCTAGCCATCAGCCAGCCACCATGTTCCAGTTGCCCCACCTGCTACAGTGGTGCCCACATGAGCCATGTGTCTTCTGTGCCACCCAACTAAAGTTCTCCTCTGCCTCAATGGAGACCCAGCATCCATGTCCCTTATGCCATTAAATGACACGGACAGTTGAATAAATGCCACAAACTGGTGTCATCCCTCCTCGTCCTTCAGTGTGATTGTCAAGATTGTTCAATCTAAGCCAGGTAGAGGTGGTGCACACCTTTAATTCCAGCACCCAGGAGGCCGAGGCAGATAGATCTCTGTGAGTTTGAAGCCAGCCTGGTCTACAGAGCAAGTTCTAGGCCAGCTAGGGCTACGTAGTGAAACCCTGTCTTCATCTAGATAATCTCCAGTCCGTCACTTTATCGAGTCCTCTATAAATTGTGATTACTCCACAGTGTCATCCTGGCTGGCTTCCCTGAGACCGGAACTGTAGTGCAGTGGCAGACAGGGCAGGCTCTGGAGCCAGTCTCCTGCCTGTGATGCTCTGTCTATGGGGCACTTGGGCAGGCCGCTTAGCCTGACTGCGCCTCCCCTGTGGGAGGACAGTAGCAGTCCATACCTCTTTGGGCTGTGTGAGCACTAAATGAATGGATAGAGAGGTCAAGGGGTCAGAATTGTGACTGGCACATAGAAAATGTTAGGTAAAAGTTAAAGGGTTTTTTGTTTTTTTTTTTTAATTAATTCAAAAAGCAAAAGTAATAAAGCTGAGTTTGGGATAGAGAATACGAAACTACATCAGAGCCAGCTATACTGGCACACTCCTATAATCCCAGCACTTGAGAGGCGGAGGCAGGAAGATCAGAGGTTCAAGGTCAGGATGGGCTACATGAATCCATACCTCCAGAAGAAAGAAGCATTAATGATTAGTGGAGCACATATGACTCATGCCTGTGACGTGAACTGTTTCACCAGACAGAGTGAGAGTTCTCTTCCTTTCCTGTAGGAGGAAGTGAGCTCCAAGGGCCAAGGAGTTAAGGCTGGCGTAGCACTTAAGCTGAGATCTCATTTCAGCTGTGCCCTAGCATCATATACTGCCTTCCCAGAGAAAGCAGTTTTCTGGAATATTCTTGGATGTTACCTTTTGACTGGGATCTGAGCCTAGTTTCTGAAACCTAAACCTTTGTATTTTGTTATGATTTGGAGCGGGATCCAGTGTTAGTCAGGTAGGAGTCAGAGTTAATGATCTGGGTTTCTATCTTAGAAGATAAAATAAGCAATAATAAGTAACTAGTGTTCTTGAATTATAAACCTCAGGCCAGTGAGATGGCTCAGCAGGTAAAGGTGCTTGTGGCCAAGCTGATGACCTGAGTTTGATTCCTTGAGACCCACATTGTAGAAGCAGAGAACCGACTCCTGCAAGTTGTTTACTGACCTCCACACGTGCCCACCTGTGCCTGTCCACACACATACACACACACACACACACACACACACACACATACCCACAGACACATGCACACACACAGACTCTGAGACACCCACAGGTAGAGACATACACAGACATACACACAGAGAGAGAGAGAGAAAGAGACTCTGACACATACCCACAGATAGACACACACAGAGATAGACACACACACACAATACACAAATGTAAAATTTTTTTTAATTTCAAAATAAACAAGCTTCATGATAAAACCCGGACTAAAGTGTGAGCTTTAGAGTTATGTCTCCCTTCTAAGTAGCAGTCTCAGAGACAGGCGTCCTCCAAAGTCACAGCAGTCCCCATAATTGCCATGACCCACCTAGCCTCAGTCAGATTCCAGTCTGGGGAATGGGAAGAAAAAATACAAAACAGCCAAAACGTGCTCCATGATCTAGGTACTAATATATTTTATCTTTTATTTACTGGGGGCAAACCCCCAAAAGAACAGAGTGGCTTATTATAGATTATAGGAAAGGTATGGTAGACAAGCTAAAGAAAAACAAACAAGGAAAAAAATACATAAATCAACTGCTCACCCTCAGAGAAGCAGGTGGTTGTGAGCTGATCCTTTGCTGGTCACATGTCCCCAACAGTGACGTGTCTCCAAGTACTGACTGGGTGCCAGCAGCTGGTGTGAAATCTGGGGAAATGTGACTTGTTAGGAACATTACCTGAAGTCCTTGAAATTCTCTTTGATTTTTCCGCCATTGGCTTTAAGTCCGAGGTACCCAGGTACAGTCACTGTTAGAGGCTTGGTCACTAGTCAATGGGTTGCTGGAAGGCAGCTAGTTCATTGGAGTGCTAACTTCATCAGTGGCTTAACTCAAAGATAAACAAGTTATCTTTATCATTATTGCATATTGACAGAAACTTTAGGTGGTGGAACCTGTTAAACTATAGTCACAAGGTTGAACTCTGGGAAGATGTAACTTGTCCCTGGCCTTTTCCCCATGCTTTCTCTTCCCCCTCCACCGTGATGCCCTGCGTCAGCAAGGCCCAAAGCAATGGGGCCACGTAACCTTGGGCTGAGGCATCTGAAACCATGAGCAAAGTAAACATTTCTTCCTTTAATTTGCTTCCCCAGGTATTTGACAGATGCTGACTTAACATAGTAAGAAACACAGTTAAAGGCATAAGTCAGCTGTTTTTAAAAACGAAGACAAAAACAGGGGTTAGGTAGATGGTTCCGTGGGTAAGAGCACTTGCTGTACAGGCTAAGGATCTGAGTTTGAGTCCTCAGTGCCCACATAAATAAGCCAGGCATGGTGGCATCTCCTTGGCCGGTCGATGAAATGGCAGACTTCTAGTTCAGTGAGAGATCCACCTCCAGGCAATAAAACAGAAAGTGATAGGGGGAATACACCCTGCTTTTCCTGTGCATTCACCTGTACACTTAACGTGTACACATACAACACAGGGCGATGTGTCCAGGTCAGCAGGGAAAAGGAAAAGGGAGTCCAGGTCAGCAGGGAAAAGGAAAAGGGAAGAAGAGCTGCCTTACACCTTTGTTTCCTCTGCCTTGTCTGGCCCCTGGGTTTACCTTTGTTGGAGTCTCTCTTGGTAGATGACAAGGTAACACAAGGGGCTCCTGATGCAGCTGCTCTCAGGGTGGGGCTAATGCTCAGCTCTCACACCTAAGTTAAGAGGATAGATTGGAATCATTTGACTCTGTTTGTCCCAGCACTTTGGGAGGGAGAATGGGTCTTTCAAACCTTTTTGGCTGCACTCTCCTTGGGAGATTGCGTCACATTATATAAGACCCAGTAAATGTGCGCAGACGTGGCTGGAAGTCCTAGCGAATCATGTTTGGCCCTGGCTGAATTAAAGCATACCCTGGGTTTTATTCAGTCTGTTCATAATCCGTGGAAAATGTGTTGTGTGTGTGTGTGTGTGTGTGTATAAGTGTGCACATGTGCGTATGCATGAGCATACATGCCACAGCCCATGAAGAGAACAACTTTAAGGAGTCAGTTATCTCCATCCACCTTGCTGAAGCAGGGTCTCTCTTAACTGTTTCTCCTGATTCACATGATACTCCAGGGTAGCTGGCCCACAAGCTTCTGGCCAGTTCTCCTGTCTCTGCCTCCCATCTGTCTGTAGGAATACTGAGATCTCAGGTTCCTACCACCACGCCCTGCCTTTGCTGGGGTCCTATGATTGAAGTCAGGTTGTCCGTAGCTGACTCCTTTACCTCTATGTCAGCTCTCTAGTCTCTTGTGTTACTTTTAGTGTTGTATAGTTGCAGTCTGCCTTGAACCAACCCTGACTAGTGAGGCGAGGGGCAAGAGCCCGGGGCTGTGGAGGGGAGCAGGCAGTTCTTTTGGGAGTTAGTAACTGGCACTGCCCTAGCCTTTGAAGCCTTCCTGGCTCCACCCTGCATTCGCATTGGCCCTTGCCTTCCCCAGAACTGTTGCTGTGGCTTTCATGTGACCTCCTCTTTGTCCTCACACACTACTACTTTGTTTGCTGGCTCTGCCCTGCAAGCCTCACATCTTCGCTCTGGCCACTGATTGGTGGTAGCTGCACAACCTTCGCACACCCAAAGGGGAAGGCCTCTACATCAGACCCAGGGAAAGGAGGCTGTGGCCTTTCTGGATTGCAGGGGGAGCTGGGGGTGAGATTAGGGGGGTATGCAGTGGCATCCTGTGGCCAGCAAGCCAGAGTTCACAATTGTGGAGTTTTGCTCACACCTCTTTTCCTTGCTTCTTGCATCTGCAGGCAAATTCTACTGTAAGCCGCACTACTGTTACCGACTGTCTGGCTACGCGCAAAGGAAGAGGCCAGCGGTGGCTCCTCTGTCTGGAAAGGTAACAGCTTCCTTCCTGTGAGTGGGACTGATAGAGTCTTGCCTGTCCCATGAGTGGACTTGAGAGGAACTGCAGTTGACTGCAGACACACCAAGTTTACAAGCATCTAGAAGGCCGGTCTTAGAGGCGATGCTTAAGGCTTCTTTTGAACAGAAGAGCACCCTGTTGCTCACCCTAACTAACTGTTCCTTCCCCGAGGTCATAGCCCTTTTCCTTATAGCTGGAGAATAGGAGGCCTCAGGAGCCCTCCCCCTCAATCCTTTCCCCCTTTTTAAGCCCACACCCCGAACATCTGAGGGCCTATCCCTGCTCTCCGTACTGGGAAAGCCAAGCTGCCCGTGGCTGGCTCTGCCTGCTGCCTTTTAAGCCCTGCTTTCTGGGTTAGTCTAAGCCCTCGACTTTTTCTTTTCTGCTTCAGTGAGACTGGTCTGTTCTCGTTTTCTCAAGGTGGCCTGAGTAATCTCTTCACTTCATGGACAGCACGTTGACAACATTCAAGCCGATTACCCGATGGCTTGGGTTGACTGCAGAGGGATGGTGGGAAGAGGTGTACAGTTGGCCTTCTGTGTCCGTGAAGTCTGCATCATAGGTCCTATGCATGGAGGGGAAATACCACTTTGTGCTGAATCTGTTCAGACTCTTCTTTGAAGCCATACAGTGCAATAACTATTCATACAATACAAGCAGTCACACTGTTTAAGTCATCCGAAGAGCGTTTAAAGTCGGCAGGAGGACTCACATATCTTACACATACATGCATCACAGATTTGATATCTGAGAGGATTGAAGACCTCCTCTTCTAGGGCTACACAGTTCAGTACTAACAGACAGACTAACCAGCCAGAGTCACTGTTCTTTTTTTTTTCTCGTGGACTCTTCTAGGAAGCCAAAGGAGCCCTGCAGGATGGCCCCACTGCAGATGCAAACGGACTGGCCAGCGTTGCCGCCAGCTCAGCTGAGAGAAGTCCAGGTAGCCTAACTTCCTTGTTTGGCTGGGTGGTACGTCACTCTCTTGGTCTCTGTGACAAGGCCAAGGGGATGAGCCAGAACCTACAAACCAACATTTCTTCAATTGGGCACCAAGTAGCCCAAAACCCCCTGGACTCCTTTTTCATGTGTCAGCTGCTGGCGTTTGGGGTCCCCTTCCTCTATGGCCTGTCAGAGGTGCTGGTGCAGATCGGAGGGGAGTTTCACTGGCAGACTGTGAGCCAGTGATGGTGCTGTCTGGTAAGTGGGGTTGCCCTACACCCACAAGACACACCAAGGTGCTTGGTGCAGTCCCTATAGGTAAACAGGAACCCAAAAGAGCTGCTATGTCACTGGCCCCCGGGAGAGCCCAGAGTGATAAGCTTCTGTGTGACCCCTGTGTAGGGCCTGTTTCATGTCACAGAGATGTGTGACTATGGCCCGCAGTCTGAATGTGTTCGCTGCAACTCGAAGTGTTTGCATCCCATTCCCTGGCTGGGTCCAGTCCGCCCATGGCTACCCTATCCCAATCCCTTTAGGGACCTGGGATTCCAGTGAGGGTCAGGATCCACGTGCCCACTCTCATTACCACTTCCTGTGTCGATAGCTTGTACCATCCTACCTCAGAAAACATGCCGGCCCTGTCCATTGCAAGGCAGGATGGGGGAGTAAGCATGGTGGCTGTAGAGAATTGGCTTGCTTTTTTTCCTTAAGATTTCCCTGTCTGCCCTTGTAAAACTAGCCATAGTTCTGTACACTGCTGAGAGGTCCTGGGGCCCCTGTGGTGGCCCCAGACATCTCTCATGAATCACTCTATGTATAAAGTCTATAAGGCTATGTTTTCCTACGTCACACATTCCTTTCTCTTGTTTATAGCAAGTATATCTTCTTACTTTTTTTTTTTTTTTGTGCATGGTTTCTGAGACATTCTTACCGTGTAGCCCTAGCTAGAACTGGATATGTAGACCAGGCTGGTCTCAAATTCACAGAGATCCTCCCGCCTCTGCCTCCCAAATGCTGGGATTAAAGGGGTGCACCACTATGCTCAGCTGCGAATATATCTTTCGCAGCCAGGTACAAACTCAAATAAAAATGAAAGATTACCAGCCGATGCCAGAGGCCACTGAGCAGCTGATATATGCTTTCCATGATGGAGGAGGGAGGAAGATTTCCTCAGCTTTCAAATAGAGCTGTCTCTGTTGATGAAGGAAGGCGCTGACACAGCCCTTGGGCAGTTGTGCCAGAGGAGGGAGAATGTGCCTGGGGCCTGGCAGGGGCACTCTGGGGGTGGGTTGTGTTAAGCCTCCAAGGCACAGAAACCCCAGCCAGGCCTGTAAATGTGACTACAGCTTCTCGGTTCCCTTCTCATGTTTGGGGAATCTTTCTTAGATGCCCTGTTGGTGAGACTCAACAGTTTATAACCATGTTCAAACTATGAGTGACTTGTAGCCCTATGAAGTCTGCCAGCCCTTGATAGTATTTGTCAGGAGTTGACACTCCCAGAGCACACCCTGGCAGATGAGAATGTCCTGGCCCTAGACACAACTTTGGCTTTGCACTGGAATGTACACATGGTCATGTGAGGGCACCACCTAATAGCTTTGCCAAGGAACCCGACTACTCAAGCAAACAAAAGGCCCCACTTTCCCTATGGGTAAAGGGTACAAGAACATTCTTTTTAAAAGAACTGTGAATGACTTTGCTAACTCTCTTGGCTCCTTCCTTTTGCTTCTCTGCCTGTCTAAGGAAAGTGTAATGGGTTTCAGATTTTTTAGACACTCAAAATTAAGGGACCTATAGATGAGGAGAAGCATGCTCTATAAAACACTGAGAAAATACTTGCCAATGTAGTTAAAGAATCAAAACAAACAGGAAAGGACCAAGCTAGAACAGGCTTGCAGAATAGCAAGAGAGGGTCAAGATCTGGCACCCCAAAGTATCCCAGACTGAATGTCCAAAGGGCATGAGGCTGGCACTGTACCCTAGCCCAAGGGACTCCCTAAAATAGGAGACCAGACTCTCTGTTTGCAAGTCATTGCCCTGAGTCCTGAACATGCTCAAAGCTCTGGCTCTTGCTCTTGAGCTAAACTTTGCTAGCCACTGAAGTGGGGGTGGGGAGCGGCACAATCATGAATGACATTTTATAGGTGCCATGAAATAGGTTTCTGTTTTTTCTTTGGTGGACATGCCTGTTTCAAATCCCACATTAGCTTTGAGTGCTTGGTCAAACTTCCTCTAGAAAGCTTCGGACAAAACCCAGTGCCTCAGGCTTCCAGAATGTGTCAGAAGGGTTCTTAACCTGATCCCAGTTTTGTCCCATGTGATTGCCCGTGTTCCCTGGAACCCACAGTGGAGGGGGAAGCAGGAAGAGCTGGGCTGTGGCCAGCAGCCCTGCCTCATGGTCCTGTACCTTCTTGTTTCCTAGCTCTTCACTCTACTCCCTTCTGCTCTTTTCCCTCAGGCAAGACTCAGTGCTGTGGTAAAAACAAAATGTCAGTGACAAAAGTACCCCCAAATGATAGTATAACCCTCCTTAACCCCTTGTAGAGAACACTAAGTAGGCCTTAACGCATTGTCTTCTCTGGTAACCTCGTCTACAGCTGCTGCCTGACACCCCACCCCCGTTCGAGACACTGTTTACGGTATTTCTGTTTGTAATGTGTGTTTAATATAGAAATCCTCCTTTTTGTTCTCAAACCTGTAAATGCTTTGGTGCTTTTCCAAACCACCTCTTCTCACTACTACAGATCAGTGGGCCTGGCACAGATTCCCTTACCCTGGCCTCACAGTACCTGCCTGGAGTTTAGGAGAAGTCTGGCAAACAGGCAAAAAAAAAAACCGCTGGACAGGATGGCTGTTCTCTGGGGTGCACGCCCTTGGTTGCAGGTGGTTCCTTTTTTAAGTAGAGGAATCCCATTATGCAGAATGAAAAGTGAGGCACAAGGCACATGGGTAGGAAGGGAAAAGGAGAGCTTTTCTCCCTATGTATCAGAACATTTGCAGTGCAGACAGTAGAGAGCAGGAGAAGCACGCTCCTCAGGCGTCTGCTGAGGAAGGATCTTTCCTGGAGAAGCTGTAGTTACAAGTGGCACTGGCCTGTCCCCTAACCCCGGATACTCTTCAGTGTATGCACTGGCTCCCACAGTTGGATCCCAGTGGACTCTTAGGAAACATAGACATTGGCCCAGGCTAGCCAGAATAGCCACATGCTACAAAGAATGCCACTCCTCCCTGGCCCTCTGCCTGATGAGGGTGTTAGAGATTCTCTCATGGCTTCCTAGGGCCCCTTCCCTTCAAGGCTGCTGAGAAAAACAGGAAAGAAAAGGCTGTGGAGCAGCTGCCATGCCACCTGCCTCCCAGCCTGACCACTAGAGCCAAAGCTGAGTAGCCGTACTTATGTGAACCGTGTACACACCTCTCCTTGTAAATTTGTATATCTGTATGTGTATATGGGTTTCAGTTCAGTGTGTAGGCAGATACTATGTATATATACTGTGCCCTAACTGGCAACAGTGAGACTGTTTTTAAAGCTACTAGTCTGAAAGCCATAGGAACTTTCTCTGGAAGCTTGCCCTGGCTTGACTCCCCCTGCATAGCCAAGATTCAGAGGAAGCCCAGCCGCTAGACATGGCCTTATGTGGAGGCATACATGTGGGGCTGGGTCTCTAAGAAGATGGTGGTACACACCCCTACACTCAGGTAATCAGTTTTCCTCGTCAACAAAGCAATAGTCTATTGGTGTGGGAACCAGAGAGTCACAGACACCTCCTTTCCCTCAAGTAAGTCTGTGGGTTAAGTGTTAGCTCCACTGTGGCCATCTCAGACAGGTACTGTCTTAGTATTCATTGTGCCTGGCTGCTTCCTGCAGGACACTGGGACCCATTAGGCCCTCTGTGCCCCTGAATACTGACCAGTGAAGTAAGGGGTTCGCTTTTAATCACCCTGCTATTCCCTTGGGGTGAGGCAGGAGAACGGCAGCAAACAATGCTCAAAGCTGTGGTACATAGAAGCCAGAGTGGGGAGGATCAGCTGTGCCAAGGAACTCTTTGCCTGTCCACTCTGACCTTCCCTAAAGCTTTTAATTTGCCCTTGTTTTTAATCTGTGCTGTTGTGAGTTTTTTGGTGTGTTGCTTTGTGAGTTTTTTATTTAATTGTGTAACTTTGTTTCTGCCATTACTGTGAAACTAAGGTGTCATGCTTTAAGGGTTCTTTTGTTTTTGTTTTTGTTTTTGTTTTTTGTTTTTTTAACAAATGTTACATTCTTATTTAAGAGAATAAATGCCAAACAATCTTCAGGTTTCTGAGTTTTTCTTTTCTTTCTCTTTTTCCTGATTGGAGGGTGGGAAAGGGGAGGCTCAGGCAGGTGTGAGGCATGGGCTGTAGAAGCCACTGCTCCCCAGGACCCTCGATTACACTGGGGGTAGGGAGGGCACAGATGGCCATGGGGAGCAGGTTATCCACCTAGTGTAGGGTCCTGCTAATGGAAGGACCTTGTGCAGGGTGGGACATGGTGCAGGATGCTTTATTTTACAGCAATTGTAAATAGAGAAAAGCGAGGAAAATGTTATTCTTGCCCATGTCTCCCCTGTTTAGTGAGCCAGCGTGAGGGACCTCAGGATTGGCAGATGGAGGATAAATATCTACACAGAGTCCAAGTCTGCTGAGAGAACATAGCGCTAGGCGCCATCCTCAGAAGAACTGGGACTGGTTAGATGTCTTCCCTCCCCATTGGTGCACTTGCTAGGATAACCTCAAGACAATATAACTGGGGTCCTGATAACACTGAGGATCCTTGTTCTTTGCTCCATAGCTGGCATCTCTCCTGTGCTGCATTACAGAGACATGAGTTCTATTATCTAGTTTCATTGGACTTTCCTCAAGCCTGGAAAGACCAGCTTGTCCCTCTCACGCTAGCTGGGGCTAGCCAAGGAATAGTGAAACTTCTGCTGTGTCAGCATGCCAGCCGTGGGAATGCAGGCCAAACAGGGCCAGGGCACCTTGGTGGGTGATGTACTCTACTGAGTTTATTCTGTTGGGTCTGGGGGAGTCTGGGTGTTGTCCCTTGCTGGCATTCTCCAGCCAGCAGCAGACCTCTGAGAAGTTGAAGAACATCAGGCTGCTTTGTGGAGTGGCACATTGGGCCAGGACCCTCCCTGCCACACTAAGCTACCCCTCTTTCTTTGAAATAGTGTTCTGTGCCTGCAGAAGAATCGTGGAGAGAGAGGTGGCAGGTACAAGGACTGACCAAGAGCCAGTAATAAGAGAGGATCATACAGATGTATGGTCTTCAGACTCTAACTCTTTGCTCCCCTCGCTATCCCAAACCTAACCATAAGGGGGGGAGAACCGTTGTCACTAGGACAATGCACTGATTTGCCTAATAGCTGATGTGATTCTGTGCAAGCCCTTGTAAAGTGCCCGGGAAATCTCCAAGGGCACTGAGTTTCTTCCTGGAACATCTTGAGATTGTTCTCTTATTCTTATACATTCCCTGGTGGTGTTTTAGTTAAGACACTCTCTGGCACAGAGGCTGAGCACAGGAGAACAGACAGTACAATGGCCACTCTGTTATTTTCATGCTGAAATGGAGGGCAGATGGATGCCATGTAGGACCCCACAAGGGACCGGCTAGAGTGTGACTAAGAAGAAACCACCCAGTGGGGCTCTCACCTCAGAGTAGGTGCAAGTTTTAGGAAGACTGGATTCCACCTCCAAACATGGCCTCACCTCACAGCTCATAATGTGGCAAGCATCTAGCAAGTGCCAACAAGCAAATGAGTCATGATGAACTGGGGGCTGCTCCTGTCCCCACGCACAGGGTGTAGGATTGATTGTGCAAAAGCACCCTCTGTTCACCTGAGGAAGGGAGGCAGGCCTCTCGGCACAGGGAACAACCTTCAATTACTTCCTGGTGTTACTGGCCACGTGTTCACCATCTCCCTTTTACTTCCTGTAGGTCATCTCTTTCTCAACTTTCCATAAGTGGTTTGTCAACATTTTTTAAAGTATCTGAGGTGCTTTAGTGAGTCTTTTAAGGACAGCTGGTGAGAGATTAAGTTGCTGTCACCATCGAAGCTGTAGTGTAGGTAAGTCTGAGTTTAGTTACCTTGACTTTGATGGCCTTTTCCCCCCAAGGAGCTGTTCTCAAGATATAGGTAGAATGTTCTCCAACAGTGAATGTTCACTGTTGGTAGTAAGGGAGGCTTAGGAAAACGTACGGGAATGCAGGGCCACAGGTCTGACCTGCTCCAGATTATCCCCGGATAATCATTAGTAGGGGCTGTACAGATGGAGTCAGGATTTCTGTTGGCCTCTTCTGGTTTCTCTGCTTTAACTTTTTTCTGTACTTGGTTCTTTGTGATTGTGCATTATGTGTTAAATTGCCCACAGTGACTTGTGACTGTCTTCCCCCTCCTGGGAGTTTGTGAGCTACCAGGATTAGTCCCTCTTCATCACAGTTACTTCGGAGGAAATGGAGCCTAATTCCTTGTATGTTCTCACCTGTGACTGTTCGTCTCTAGTAGCTAACTTTATGTGCAGTTGTCCCTGTCATTAGAACCCAGCATCTTTGTGCCCAGTATATCATATCCCTTCCTGAGACTCTAAGGTCGGATGGTCGCTAGGTTTGATGCTCAATGCTGGTATACCGCTTTTAAAGCTCATTCCTTGAGAAAGGTGACCTTGGTGACAAGTGCTCCTTCACATAAAAATAATTACAAGAGATGAGTGTTGCGACTCAGTGGGCCTTGTTTTTCTTTGACACACTCATGACAACTATTTGGAGAAAATTCAGGAAAGAGGAATCCCCTTGGCATTCAGTATCTGCTCAGATTGAAACTTGAACAGTGAGTTGTGATTCAGACTGACTGGAACATTGGAGAAGGGAGCTCATCAATGACATTGGCATCCCTTGAAAGGAGATTATAATGGCTCCTATGTTTTCTCAGACTGAGGTCAGCTGTGTGGTTCCTTTCCCACTGTTCCACCACCAGGAGACCAGGTTGGTGGGCTCTGTATAAAAGGCATGCTCGCTGGGCAGTGGTGGCGCACTCCTTTAATCCCAGCACTTGGGAGGCAGAGGCAGGTGGATTTCTGAGTTCGAGGCCAGCCTGGTCTACAGCGTGAGTTCCAGGCAGCCAGGGCTACACAGAGAAACCCTGTCTCGAAAAACCAAAAAAAAAAAAAAAAAAGGCATGCTCTCCCCTAGAGTTGAGTCTGATAAGAGTGACTAAACCACCAGCTGCCTTCCTCTTCTCTGACTCGTGTTCCTGGGGAGTCAACACTGGCAGGAACCAGGTGACACACGGAAGGAAGGAAGCTGGCTCTAGGTACTGCTGGCCTGAGTCCGTACAGTCTCTGAGAAGCAGCTGTACTGGTGTGGGGTGAGGGGACTGCCTGACAGGGTGCATAAGGCTAAAGCCAAAATCCTCCTGTTTGCTACATTGCCAGGAGCCTGGAGCAGTCTTTGGGCTCCCGTTCTACACCCCCTGGGAAGGGGTTGGAGGATTGTCCTCAGAAACACTGTAGAAAATTAGAGGTTTGGGAACCCATCTTGTCTTCCTCCATGACTGGCTATCTTCAGTGTACCTACCACACCAGACCACAGAATATAAAGTCAGAGGCTAGAGATACAGCTGAGTGATAGGGCAGTTGTTTTAGCCTACACAAGGACCTAGGTCAAATCCTCAAATCCCCAGTACCATTAAAAAAAAAAAAAAAAGATAGAAAAGAAGAGAAGCCAGGTGTGGTGGCATGTGTCTGTAATCTAGCGTTCAAGGGGCTGAGGTAAGAGGATGGCTGTGATTCTGTGACTGGTCTGGGCTACATAGCCAGCATTACACCAACTACATAGCATGACTCTATCTCAAAAAAGAAAAGTAGCCAGGCATTGGTGGCACACACCTCTAATCCCAGCACTCAGGAGGCAGAGGCAGGCGGATCTCTGTGAGTTTAAAGCCTCCTATAAAGTGAGTTCTAAGACAGCCAAGACTACACAGAGAAACCCTGCCTCAAACAAACAAAAAAGTAAAATTAAGTCGAGAAATAAGAATGCACATAATGGTACTGATGACAGCGGTGCCCATGGGCAGTGCTAGCTGTGTGCCAGACACTGGATGCTCTGAGTACACTCGCTTAGCCCTTCAGTGGTCCGGGTTAGAAGCAGACTCGGAAGCATAAGAACCATGGTGGGATGTGCCTGTGTGCCCACTGTGTACACAGATTCCCTTTTCCCTGACTCTATCATCTCACACTCGTGAGAGAAGGGGTCTCCAAGAGCGAGAGCTTTGCACTGGCGTTTCTGTGGAGGTACGGATGCACCCTGTACATAAGCAAGGATGCATCTCTTTATTACAGGAAGCACACAGTCCCTTCTTTTGGGGGGCAGTGATTCCCAGGGCTGGGAACTTGCCTGTGGGAAATCAGAAGACGGAAGGACAGAGGGTTTCATCACTGATACATAAGAGGATCATCAAACTGAGGAAGGGAACAATCAGCCCTGAGTTACCTGTGAGAGAGTGAACTGGAGTCTGTCAGATACTCACGCCTAAGGCCATAGGGCTGACATTGACGTGGACTCATCTGTGCCTCCAAGGGAAGCCCATCCTGCCAGCAGGCTTACGGATCTGTTAGTTTCACTTCTTTGCTTCTCTGCCTCTTATTTTACTTTTCCAGTGTTGGGATGGAACCTGAGACTTTAGCCAGGCAAGTGGTACCCATGTACCACTGAGGCAAGCTCTCCATCATCCCTTTGTCAAAATCTCTCTCCAGTGATGATTTACAGCTCCATTCACAGTCCTCAAAGAAATTACTTTCCCTGGCTCTGTGTGCTGTTGGAATACAGAGAAGGAAAGACATGTTTTTGTACTGACAGTCTGAGGCAAATCACCTGTGGCAAGAGAAAAACAGACGTCTTACCTGTGTAGGTGCGGGGCGTTGCCTTTGGGGACTCCTGCTTGCTAAGGACTGGCGCTTTGCCATAGCATCACATCCCAGCCTCTGCAAGTTATGCTCCTTAGGCTTGAGCCAGTTCAGTTTCAGAGCTCTTAAAGTGACCAACTGCCAAATGTTGGGCTGGGTGTCCTTGTTATCCCAGTGAGCAGCTCGGGTTTTGCCCCATTGGATGAAATTTGGCCAAGCTTAGAATGCTTGCAGGAAGTCTCTTGAACATGTGCGAACACAGCCTTGCCCTAGCCTTGGAAAGACATGCCACAACAGAGAGCCCTGGAGCTCCTAGGCAGAATGTACTTAGAAAATGGAAGGAAGAATGCAAAGAGATGTTTTCCCACATGTGTCCAGTCCCTCCTGGGTGTGGTGGGTGGGCCTGCTATGACATGGGTGGCCTTCCACTCAGCAGCAGGCTGTGGCACCCCTGAGAGGAAAAGGATAAAGGAGAGCAGTTGACTAGATCCATCTTTCAGTCCCTGGAATCTCTCCTTTGAGCTTCCCACACAAGCCAGACCTAGAAAGAGGGTAGAGGTGTTTGATTGGCTCCATGGGGGATGCACAGTCGCCTTTGGAGGCGTTCCCACACAAGCCAGACCTAGAAAGAAGGTAGGGGTGTTTGAGTGGCACCATGGGGGATAGGCAGTCATCTTTGGAGGTGAGGTGGGGTGGGGTTACAGATAGTGAGAGGTGTTTGGATCATGTTCTCAGTCTGCTGCATTGGACTGATATACCTGGCATCTCTGGTTGCCTCTCTCTGGACACAAGCCAAAGGCTGTCTCTTAGGCATGGCAGGCCTCAGTTGGCTGGTCTGTTATATCTTGCCATTCCATGAGTTGGGTGACTTGGTTCAGCACCTTAGGGGAGGACCCCTGAGCTCATTACTCTTCCTGCTACACACTCCAGACAAGCCACATTCAGATCTAGATGGTGTGGGGGACCCGTTTTCTCTGAGGTTAGAGGTAATTTGATAGAGCTGCTAATCCAGGGTTTCCCAAGCTCAGCACTTTGGGCGTTTTGTGGGCTGGGTAGTTCTTTGGGGTTCCATCTTGTACACTGTAGTTCCTCTGGCTTCTCCCCACTAGAGGCCAGTAGTATCCTCCTACTTAAGTTGAAATGACCAGACAACATCTGTAGATGTTTACCAGTTGACCCATGAGGAAGAAGTCAGATTGTGAATTGCATATGAAGACAAGCCCCTGATGATTGTGCACCTTGTAGAAGGTCATGGACAAGAGGAGGTAGGAATAAGGAAGGGGGACATAAAGTGTCACTGTCCACGACAGGACCTCTTGACTTTACTGCCTACTCCTGTGTAAACCATGAGCATGTGTACATCCTAGTGATCCCAGTGTGTATGTGCTTGCTCAGAAAGATTCACACTGACACTCTGTACTAGAGGATACAAAACCATACTTTAGTTAGAAACCAAAACAGAAACACTACTCTCCTACTCAACCCCAGTGGGTTGTCTCTGCACCACAGAATGTGTTCATCCCCTGTGGTGACCACAGCCTCAAAGGGCAGCAGTTATCCAAGTAGAACAAGTGTAGGTCTGAAGATAGCACCTTGTTTGAGCTACTTGCTGCCACTTGTTGTCCATTCCGTCTTCTGCCATGACCTTGCTGCGGCTCGTTTCTCATCTATCAGGAAAGGAGAGAAGGAGGCTCCCTGCTCCTCTCTCTATATGAAAAGTCTCTTGTAAACAGCAAGAAGCTAAACCAAATCAATCTTGGTTATTTAGAAGCATCTCAGAATACCAAATATGATTGTCATCGGTAGAGATTCCAGAAAGTGGCAGAACAGTTGGAGAGAGAGAAATGATTAGGCTTGGTTCTGCTGGCTAGCTGACGGGTTCCGTCCAGGGTCTAGGCACCCTGGAGGGTTAGGCAGGATTGCCTGATGGGATGTACTACTTGCCAGCAGAAAGAGACAGCTCAGTTTGGGATTCTCTAGTCCACAGCAATGCCAGGGGCATTGAGCTTCACTGGATACCAGCTCTTTCAGAGATAGTTAAATGTGGGCAAGTGTTTGCCTAATCTGCCCATACTTTTCCTTTAGCCTGTGTGGATGTGAAGTCACCAGCTGACTCCATAAACTAAGATTGTAAACAATTCCCAATAGGGTTTACCTTCAACTAGATCTATCTGTGCTTAACCTGGGGAGAACCTGTTACAGTACCCACCATCGTAGCAGAGCTAGGACCGTTCACAGTTCTGAGATTTGAATGGCTCATTACAAAAGTCTTATGCCCCAAAGCCTGGGGTCACCTCATGGCCCACTTGCTGGAGCAGAGGCTTTAGAATCAGTGCATGAAGCCGGGCAGTGGTGGCACACGCCTTTAATCCCAGCACTCGGGAGGCAGAGGCAGGCGGATTTCTGAGTTCGAGGCCAGCCTGGTCTACAGAGTGAGTTCCAGGACAGCCAGGGCTACACAGAGAAACCCTGTCTCGGAAAAAAAAAAAAAAAAAAGATTCAGTGCATGAATGGGGACCTGCGTGAGCTACAACTGCAGAACCCAGCTTCTCTCCTTCCACAGAAGTACTCACGGGACCAAGTCCTCCACAGCCTGGATCAGTGCACTGTCCATCCCTTGGCCTGAGTTTCTAGAGTCTTAGAACCCAGACATTAACAGTCTTTTCCCAGCCAATCCTAGTGACCGTCTAATAGATGAAAACAGAAGCGTAGCTGATAACTTATGTGTCGGGTGGAAGGTGTAGGGTTCACTAGAGGAGATTTTAGTTCCTTTCCAAAAATAATCTCAGCTCAAGAAAGTACAGTGTATGAGAGTTTGTGTCTTTAAAGGGGAATAAAAGAAAACAGGCCCTGAAACCTAGTTCAGAGAGCCTTTCATTGACCCATCCATCACTTCCAAGATGTTATAGATCAGTTTCATGAATCAGAACCAAGTCTACTCTAGGACTGTATAGCTGGCAACACGTGTACTACTGTGGAACTAGCTTTTGACATGGACTGGGAGTGTCAAAAGGTCCCTGACTCAGCAAAGGAAGACTTGTCTAATAGGCACCACAGAAAGCCTAAGTGAATAAGCCTGGCACCTTGGGAAAGCCCATCGGCACAGAGTCCTTTCTCACTGGTCATGGGCCTCTGTCCTTCTGCCACCTCCTCCTGCTGCTGTTGGTCCAGCTTCTGTCCAGTATGCAAGCCACTCCCTGGAACTCACTCACTGTGAAGGGAAATAGCAATTCTAAAATGCATTCATCAAAGGGCCTTCATGCTGAGTGTCCCCTGAGCCATTAGCAAATCTGTCAAAGAAAGCTCAGATTTCCCCAGTGTCCTTGGTACTATCTAGTGGCTTGCCCTTCTCCAGGGCTTGGTTATTTGTCATTGGTTCCCCGTGACTGTGTACCATCTTGTGAGCTACTTCAAAGACCATCTTAAGTTCCTTTATCAAGATGAGGAAAGTGAGCACACTGTGTAATTAACTTGATTGTTAGACTGATAATGAAGCGTTCTTCTGCTTGGTCCTAGGATTAGAATCTGTACATTGGTCTTATATGGAAGCATCAGTACCCGACCTCATGTTCTCGTAGGCAGCAGGAGCACAGAAGTGCTAGAATAACCCCCTTCCCTAGCTTGTGGTTTGGGGTCCACCCAGTGTGTGGGTGGGAGAATGACAGAGAGGGTATGGAGCTACTCCACTGACAGAAGAAGCAGGAGGGAGGGGCTAGCCTTGGCCTGCTGTGTTGAGCAGGCCTTCCCTCCCTGAGGCTGCTCAGGTCTCAGTGGGTCTCTCATATATAACTGGTTTGGAAGGCACTGATGTAACAGCAGAGCCCACTGCTTGACAGTTACCATTTTTTGAGTTTCATGAGGGTGGGCACCAGCTAAGGAAGGGAAGACCTTAAGTAAGATGCAGTTCTCATCAGATTTAAGGAAAACATTTCCGATTCTTGGTGCTTTGACCACCCCCACATCCCAACTCCAAATGTGTGGTCCTTTTGTAGTCTGACCTAGTAATGGATATGGGTCGAGTTGAAGTTTACCTGTAAGATATAACAACACATGAGAAGCATGCTTGCAAGAGCACTTCATGGTACACGAGCAGTGTTGTTGATGGAAGCAAGTCAAGTCTGTACTTTAAAAGATGCTTTTTTACCTTTACAATATAGTGATGCATGTCAAGATCTCTCTTTGGCCAGATTCTGTAATAATAACTAAAGAGACTAGTCAACATTTTTTAAAAGCATAATCCCATGAGACCATGCAGACTGAGAGTCCCTCAGTCACCTAGTAGCAGCCAAGGATGGGGAGGGAGTAGCAACTGAGGTGTCCTCAACATTCTTAAGGTGGCACACTCCAGCTTGTGGCATCTCTGTGGCCTTCCTGGGTACACTGCTAATTTATTTCCTTTGGGGTTCCGCTACTCAGCCTCTCCGGCATGTGGTATTTAACTCAGAATTTCCCAACTCTTTTTGGTAATCACCTATCTCTAAAACAGCTGGGTTTCACTTGGACCCAGAAGACCTACTTCTCTCAATACCTCCGCATAAAAACACAGTTTTCCCATCAGACGTAGGGGCTAAGGATGTAGCTCAGTTGGTGGAGTGTTCGCCTAACATACAGAAAGGTCTGGGTTACATCCCCAGCACCAATAAAAACCATGGGAGTGCTTACCTGTCATAATCCTAGCACTTGAGAGGTGGAGACCGCAGGACCAGAAGTTTAAGATCATCCTCAGTTACATAGAGTTTAAGGTTAGCCTGGGGCTCATGAGTCTCTGGTGTTTTGTTTTGTTTTTATGCCATGCATGGTGATAAACACCTTTAACTCCAGCAGAAGGGAGGCAGGCAGATTTATGTGTGACTTCAAGGCTAGCTTGGTCTACACAGCAAATTCCAGGACAGCCATGGTTACAGAGTAAGACCCCATCAAAAAAAGATAAATAAGGAAAAATAAATCAAACCACGGTTCTTCCACCAGGTATAGTGGCTCATGTGCCTGAAATCAGCACAGAAGGCTAAAGCAGGGAAAGCAAGAGTTTGCCGTCACCCTGGGCCATCGATATATAGCAAGATTTTATCTTACAACATCAAAGTAAACAGCCAAGCAGTGGTGGTGCACACCTTTAGTCCCAGCACTCGGGAGGCAGAGGCAGGTGGATTTCTGAGTTCAAGGCCAGCCAGGGCTACACAGAGAAACTCTGGAGAAGGAGAGAGGAAGGGAGGGAGGGAGAGATTGATTGAGATTTCTGGGAATGACGGTCCATGATAGATGCTTCCCTTAAGGACCTCAGCATCTCTCTCTCTCTCTCTCTCTCTCTCTCTCTCTCTCTCTCTCTCTCTCTCTCTCACACACACACACACACACACACACACACACGCACACACACAGAGCATCCTTTCCTGTACTGGGTCACTGGAAGAGCTGCTAGTCCTGAAGCACCTGCTGAGCAGTTAGTCTTAACAGCACTGAGGCCCAGAACCCTCATGTCATACACTGGTCCAAAATCTAGAAGCTTCTAAACATAACATCACAAGTGGAAAATCTCATACCAAGAAACTGTCGTATACGATGTTAGTTAAGCTCGCACACAAAGTATCCTGGAGAAATGGAGTAAATATGAAACTTATGAGAATTCTCTTTACGTCTCCAAGGCATTTCATTATATGGAGACAGAAAACCCTAAGTCTGGGACATTTCTGCTCTTAACATTTCATAGAAGGGACATTCAGACTGTGGGGCTAGAGGTTTTGAGGCGATGGTTCAGTGGCTGTTGTAAATGACATCCTTGTCGTGGTACCTGATGTGGTACCTTAGCCCTTCTCCTGCCTCACAGAAAACACCCTGCTGTGTGATGCAGAGAAATTCTTTGAGCAGACCCCTGGCTCCTGGCAGAGGGGAGCTATGCAAAGACAGAAGTCACTTTGCTGGGCCAGCGCCCGCCTGGGAAACTCCGTTCCCACACAGCTTGGGTGCTTGCAGTCTTGGTGCCCTCTTAGAATCAGAAAGTAGCTGTGAAGGGTAAAAGCAGGTGAGCTAATCAAGTGGCCCCACCACAAGCAGCTCTGTGATGGGAGTGCTCAGAGGAAATGGGAGAAAAGGAAGACTGCCTGCACTGCCTCTGAAGGCTACCGGGGCTTTCAGCCCTCTTCTCCGATAAATACGGAAGAAGATTGGACACCTGCATGGTAAAGCAGACCTGAGGCAGGGAGTGACCATCTTTTATTTCAGGATATCGGGCCAAGAGGCTTCCCAGTGGGATGCTGTCTGTTCTGTTAACAGACTAGCAGGACTTCAACATAGGAAATTTTAGTGCAAACCTAGAAAGAGGATGAGCTGATGTCCAGGTTGATTCTTTATTGTACTAGCCCAGTTCGGTCACTGAAGCCAACCTGCAGCTTGTTGCTGGTAGGTTTTGATTTTGTTTTTTTTTTGGTAGGGAATCTTTTGTTTTGATTTTGTTTGTTTCTCTATGAGACATCCCCAACCCCCATATTACTTTGTCTCCAATGCCTGAGCTCAAAGGACTCTTCCTGCCCAGCCTCCCAAACAGCTGGGATCAGAAGCCCATGGTGTCACACATAGCTCTGTCTGCAGGTTTATATTCCAAAGGAGACAGAGCCTGCATTCTAAGTAAGACCAGACCACGGTTCTCTTGAGAATGACCTCACTTCAGATGGTTTGATCTCTAAATCCCAGTGTATGAGGAAGCAGGAGAGAATGCAGCATATTTCTGCATGCCTGGGAGAGAACTGAAGCGGAATCCCTTCCTACCAGAGCAGAGAAGAAACCGAGGTATAGGTCCTATTGTGGCCTTGCAATGACAGAGGCTGTGGGTGAGGAAAGACTCCCAGTTCCTCCAGATGACTTTGACCAATCTCAAGAGTCTAGAGTTTGTTGTCAACCGGGTAGATTTTTCTATAGGAGTTCTCATCCTTAACCTCTCCCCAGAGACCTTGTAGGTCAGCTGTGAGGATACATGTGGAAGGCCCTGAAGCCACAGCTCAAATCTCCAGCAGCTTCTGGTAAAAGGAACAGAGGATGCTGAGGGTGGGTCTTGGTGAAAGGAATGCTTACATTAACCAGACCTGAATTCAGTCCAAAAGAAGGGAAAAGAGAAACCACGTAAGGGGGGATCTCTGAATGGAAAAGTAGGCCATCGTATCTCAGATGGACCAATCATTTCAAGGCACAGAATCACTTCTTAACAAGGCCTTAGCTGACGTCCAGAGTCATGGGCCCCTCCGACCAGCTGTGTGATATCATATTCCATCAGAAAGCAGGCTCCCCTGGTACAGAGGCCCAGTGGGCTAGCTGTGACTCTGGTTGCAGGAAGGGAAGGCCCGTGAAGATGGATGGGGTTGGTGGTTGAATGAATGAATCCTGGGAGCCATGTTACTTTAGGTCCAGTGGGAGGACACCAGGGAGGGTGTCTCAGTTCCCTGTGCCTTGTCTCTACCCCTCATCAAACTTAGATTTTACTCAGGCTTGCCTAGCAGGAAAAGTCGCCCTCATCCAAACATAAATAGAACATCTATTGTAGGAGGTAAGGTAGAGAGACTGGGTCACCAGTACCCATGAGGCCAGAGGGATTAGCCTAGTGTCCCACTGCCAGGAGGTCACTACCGTTTATACCACATTATCTCATTCGAAGAAATGACCAGGAGGCCCCAAAAGGTCCCAACACACAGAATAAGCATTTGGGGGAGGTAGAAACTACTCTCTGTTTACATGTATGAAAAGATCATACTGTACCCCATAAACATGTGCAGTTGTTAATGGTGTGTTGGTAGTTTTATTAGAGGAAAAGGAAATTGGGGAAATGAGCCAGAGATGAATTCAGGACTGGGAAGAGAAAGCCTCAAGATGGCTGTGTCGTACACGGTTGCCCGAAACCCCCACCCAGCACTGGAGTATTGGAACACTGCAGGAAGGGCAGGGAGAACAGGTGCCACTGAAGCCCTAGGAACTGCACCCTCGCTCTCCCTGTGAATCAGACAGCTACAAATAAAGGATTGTGGTAGCTCTCACACGTCAGCTGAGAGCAGGTTGCCCTGTTAGCAAGCACGGCTTTGGGGATGATGTATGGAGCTCCCGTGGGCAGTGACTGTTCCAAAACAGAGCCTCAGGTCAGGCCCAGGACCTTTTTCCTATTTAGGATGCAGCCAGATCCTGGGAGCTCTTCCCTTTTGGTATGCATGAGGCTGTAATTGGCCTCCCTGTGACCTGAGATCAGCCTGTACCAACTTAGAGACAAGTCAGCCTTGGAACTGAGTCCAGGTCTTTCATTCCACTTTTAGCTGGAAAGTCCCTCCGCAGCTGCCACTCTGATGGAGCATATGATGTGGGGGGAAGTGGTTCTCCATCCTGACAAGACTGGCTATGCCTTACCTACTCAAACCAACTTCTGCCAGCCTTGTTTACTTGTTTAGAAATACAGTCTCAGGGTATTACACAAGCACTCCTGGCCCAAACGATCCTCCTGCCTCAGCTTCCTAAGTGGCTTGCAAGCTTCAAAGCATTTTAAATACCAGCGTTGAGACTGCAGCAGCTGCTCATTTTCATCCCTTGTCTCTTTCAGTTTCTTCTCTCAGAATGTGTCGGTGGGAGGGTGTGTCCCAGTCCGATGATGTCCAGGTCACCATGAAGGCCTGTACCACTCCACTTTTCCTTTCCTGCCTCTCACCAGTGTGTCTGATTGCACTGACAGACACACTGGTCAGGACAGAGAGTCAAGGATGTTAATTTTGATTCATTGTTATCATGCTTGCCAAAGTGCTTTAACGGTGTGGGCAGGAAATGTACATACAGTACACTGGACGTCATCTTCCATTTGGGAAAACTGAGTCTCTGTGAGACCTAAGTCCTTGGGATTCTCTGCCTAAGTGTAGTCCTTTGTCACTGGAAGCTGGAGTGAGCCAGAGCTCTATGTGAGTGGCTACTGGGTGGGCCAAAGGACAGAGACAAGGCTAACTCCCTCCTCTTATTTATGGGTGGCTGGTTGGTTGGTTGGTTGGTTGATTTTGTGGCAGAGTCTCTAGCCCAGGCTAGCCTGAATTCTTTATGCAGCCAAGAATAACCTTGAATTTCTGATCTGCTACCATACCTGGTGTTTGTGCTGCTGGGGATTGAACCCTGGGGGCCTCATGAATGCTAGGCAAGCGCTCTTCCAGCTGAGCTGCATTCCCAGCCTTTAACCCTCTGCCCATTTCTGTTCTTTGAGATAGGGTTTCACTTTGTGGCCCTGGCTGACCTGGAATTCACCAAGCTCTGTCTGCGTCTGCCTCCCAAATGCATCTGCCACAGCATCCACCTTCACCTTCACTTTTGTTTGATTGATGGTTTTGGTTTTGAGACAGGGTCTTGCTATGTAGTCTAAGCTTGTCTCAGTGCTCCTGCCTCAGCCTCCTGGGTGCTGGGATTATAGTTGCAAGCCACTGCCTTCTGCCGTTTTGTTTGTTTGTTTGTTTCAAAATCTCCAGCAAGGTTCTTAAAGTTATCAGAGCATCCTTCCATAGCACCTGACGTGTGAAGGATCAGATAGCTCTGACTGGCTCTCTGTTTGTAGCGTCTCCCCTCCCTAGAGCCTCAGGCTCTAAGCTTGAACTGCCAGGTTCTGATGCTTGATGATCCGTCAGCCTGTAAAGCTTGTAGACTCTGAAGAAAAATAACATCAGGCAGAGGGCAGAATGCCTGCCACTCCAGACTCCAGCTTGTCTGGTTTAAGACATTTTCTCATATAAAGAACCACAGCAGGGCAGTAAGGTGAGGCCTGGGGAGGAAGTAATGACTAGGATTCTACAGGTGCCTTCTCTTTGTGTCACAAGTCCAGGGACAACATGGTGGCCTCTTGAATTACTGCTGTCCTCTTGAAGTTCAACTCTTAGTCCCTCTGCCCACAGGCTGTGTGACCTCAAATACCTAAGTGTCTGCACACTTCAGCTAATGCTGGTTAACTACATAGTCCTCCAGAAGACCGTCCCTGAGTACCCAGGACAGACACTGCTTTCCTAGGTATTCTCATGGCCCCACGAGCATGCATTTGTCGTAGTACTCGATAACTTGTGTCTGACATGTTGTCCACAAGACTATGTAAGAATGGAACTGGTTTGCGTCTGTCATCTTCTCCAAGGTCCTAACAGAGTTCCCAGCACAGAGTAACCATCACCATAAACCCAACTTTGCTTCTCCAGTGTGTTTCTGCATGGATGTCTGTTCACTCCACCTTGCTGGGGTTAGAACTGACCAGTGGCACTTGTTTGTTTTGAAGTGATGGTTCTTACTCTGATTTTCTCTTTTCTTCTAGAAGAAACGCCATTATTGCTCTCTATTAATGGGGTTCCTGGGAAGCTTACACTTGCTTTGTGCCTGTTTCTCTTCCTATTTTTCATGTAAGAGCAGTCGTCGGGCACATACTGAGAAAGAATCTCACTGTGTGTGGTCAGGGAGTCCTCGGCTTGCTAATCTTTGTTCCATGGAGCTTGTGGGTGTTGATGAAGACGGAAAGGACGGATGAGCCAGCACCTGGAGCCTGTGCCCTCCTGAGGCCTGGGCAGACAGATTTGCTCTGGAGAATGAGTTGGCTGCCTGCCCCTCTCTTGTACTCTGTGCAGTTAGCTCCCAGACACCCTCATCTAGTCGTGTGTGTAGTTTATACATTTAAGGCTATGATCTTTAGTGCTGGAAAATGGAGCAGGGTATTTAAAACGATGCTCCCAAGGGCAAGAGGACTAAGGTGGACCCAAGGGCACCCTAGTGTTAGATCCCATCAGCACACGTTTGCTTGGATTTGTGAACAAACTTAGCATCAGATCTTGCTTCTCAGTAAAGAGTCTCTGGTCACTTTGAAAGCTACTGCTGTAGAAGAGCCAGAGATGGCAGCAGATATGCTAAGACTGTGCCCTGCATCTGACTGTTTGTATTCATAAAAATCTCTCTCATGCCCTGACCAAGGAGTTGAAAACACGGGCTGAGGCTGTAGCTCATTGCTTACCCGACATGCATGAGGCCCTGTGTTCAATCCCCAGCACCAAATGAACCAGGTATGGTGGCACATGCCTCTAAATCCCAGTACTTGGGAGGCAGGAAGATGAGCCTTAGTGATAGTGAATTGGCTAGCTTGGGCTAGAGACCCTGTCTCAACAACAAAAACCTGCAACACGACAGAAATGCCAGCCTTCAAAGCATTTCCTATCCCAAAGTAGCTAAACTTGTTCAGGTCTGCCCGAGAAGACCCCTGTCATCCCAAATTGGGTTGGTATGGTACTTCATGCAGAACTCCAGTGCTTAGACTATGACATCAGTTAGATACCTGCCCTAATCAGAGCCTACGGTCATTCCTGACCCTCTCTCATCTGGTCTCTGCCTTTTCTTTTTAAAACAAAAACCTAAACAAAAACCAATTTCATTTGTTATTGCTGTGTGTTTGTATACGGTGTGTGTGTGTGTGTGTGTGTGTGTGTCACAAAGCACACGTGGAGGTCAAAGGGCAATGCCATGGAGTTGCTTCTCTCCTTCCACCTTTCTGAGAGTTCTGTGGTTGAACTCAGGTCATCAGGATGGTGTGAAAAGTGCTCCCTGCTTTGCTAGCCTGTTCCTACCTCTTCTTTGTCACCATGTATCTCAATGCACAGGTGTGGGGGCTGCCACCTCTTCCCTTATGTCTGCATCGGATAAATGAATTTATGGTCCAGAGCAAGTAGACATCAACTCCTGTGTGTGAATGCACACCACAGGGATGCAGGAATCTTACTGGGCTTCAGCTATGTGGCTTCCCCCATATTTGTAGAATGCTATCCTGTGGGAGAAGAGGGGGTATAAATTGGGATTCCAGAGTTGGCACCCTCATCCATACCAGCCGTGGGAGGCGAGTATCATCCTGGCCAGAGGCCAGGGTATGCCTTTGAGAGGATTAGAGTGTTTCTAAGCTCCTTCTGCCATGTTTACTGCTCTAGAGATGGTGGGACCTGGGAAAGTGGAGCCTAAAAATGAGGCAGGCTAAAGTCTCATGCAATAGCCAGCTTTATTCAGCATCAGACCTCATTTATACTCTGAGGGTGAGGAAAAATCACTTGAGTAAAGGTCCCATGAGCTCAAGCTGTGTACAATCACAAGGACAAGCTGCACATGGCAAAAACATGGTTTTTCCATAGAGGCATATAAACAACTAACAATAGCCAGTTGTAATGAACAAGCTGAAGTAAGCTCACTCCTATCCGCTACAACTGGGAGGCGCACGATCTAAGAACAGCTCCTTGTTTTGAAGAAACTAAGGTCACAAGACTCTTGGTTTCCTGGAGCTTACTCACTATTCAGAATTCTCCACACGAGACCCCATTCTTGGATGATGTCAGCACTTCCAGTCACTGATGGAGTTGGGATCTGACCTGGGTTCATCTGAGTGTACCTGTGTGGTGTCATGACAGCAGGCACATGACAGAATACACGAGGGACCCCTGACCAGAACTGGAACAGTGGCAAGTGTCAGGAGGTACAGTGGTATTGAGAAAGGAGACAGGACACCTGCTGTGGACTGAAGGAGACTCGAGTCAGGGATGCCTTGTATCTGGTTTAAGTTTTGGAAGCAGTCTATATAATGTTTCTCAGATATTTAAAAGCAAGCTGTGAGGTAGAAATGGTAGAATTTTTTAAAAGTATCTTCTAGTGGTCCCCATCATTCTGACCAACAAGCAAAGATTATTGACAGATACTCAGACCCCTGCGTGAAGAATGACAAGAGCAGAAAATTGTGTGGTTTTACCTCGTCCGTGCTTACAGGGAAGGTGTACTCATGTGCGGGCATGCCAAATGGGCAGCACCTGCCCCACACTGCCACGCCTGGCCCTACTCTCCCCGGTACATCCATGCAGAGGGCTCAGGGCTCAGCACTGCCGCCATGGTGTGCTTGTCCTACAAGATATTTGTCACTGGGCAGTGGAGGCGCACACATTTAATCCCAGCACTTGGGAGGCAGAGGCAGGTGGATTTCTGAGTTTGAGGCCAGCCTGATCTACAGAGTGAGTTCCAGGACAGCCAGGGCTACACAGAGAAACCCTGTCTCAAAAAAAAAAAAAAAAAAAATTTGTCAAATACATGGTGACAGGGCACAGGCAGATCCTGTGTGACAGGTCTATAAGACGCCTCAGCAGAGTCCTGCCAGACCTCAGTCCATCTTTGTGGGGGTCACTTGAAGTACGATACCCTCTCTGTGACTCTCTTAGTTCCTGAGGATGAGAGACCCACCTGAAGGCCCTGTACAGACCCTTCACCCCCACCCAGTCACTGTTACCTGTAAGATGGCATCTTCCTGGCTTGACTTGGCTAGGAGCAGATGAGAGTGTGTGGTCTTTGTGTCTCCCACTTAGGGAAATGTTGCGCACACCCACAGCATCATTTCCTGTCCTCAGCTCAGTCCACAACCCTTTCAGCTTTCCTTCCTCCATGGTCTGATTTCCAGGAGAACTGTGCATCTTTTCCTCAGAAATGAGTTATGGCTGCCTCTGATGGTCAACATTCCCTTTCATCCAACACCAGCTCCCATCATCCTTTGCTGGAGTCCAGCTTCTGCCCTTCATCCTCAGTTGCCTGTTTGCTTTTTCCACAGGTACCAGCATGAACGGCCTGGAGGAGCCCAGCATCGCCAAGCGGCTGAGGGGCACCCCTGAGAGGATCGAGCTGGAGAACTACCGCCCATCTGTGAGGCAGGTAGAGGAGCTGGAGGAGGTGCCTGAGGAGACACAGGCCGAGCATAACCTGAGCAGCATGTTAGACAAAGGCACCGAAGAGGATGTGGCCAGCAGGTCAGCTGATGCCCGTGGTTTGCCTGGCTACAGGGTTCCTGGGGCAGTGGCTTTACTGAGTCCCCAGATTCAGCTGGCAGCAAAGGAACTTGATAAGCAAGGAAATTTGAACCAGTTTGATTGGGTTGGAATCTTAGTTCTTCTTACCAGCTGTGAAACCTTAGGCCAGTCCCCCAGTTTCTGAATCTGTAAGGTAATACCACTAGTGCCATCTTCAGAGTCAGTGTGAAGGTTTCAGAACAGGTAGGTACATGGTGCTTAGAATGGTCCTTAGCATGTCTAAGCATTTAGAGTTTCCACTGGGTTCTGCTGATCATGGATGTGTTCATGGGAGTCCTAGGAATCGATGAGGGCCATGTGTTTTGTCCTCTGGTAGTGGGGAGAAACTGATAGTAACCAGGACCAGACCTGAACTTCCAACTCTGTACTCTGAGGTCCAGGCCCTGTGACCCTTTCTCCCCACCATCAAGGTCAGTCATTGTTACTATGTGATCCTGTGTATCTAGAGCAGTGTAGGTAACCATCCCTAGATGGAGCTGGGCTGGAAAGAGTCACGATCTGTAAGACTTCCTGAGCACAGCCCACTCTCCTAGAACTTTGTGAATCCTTGAAAGGGTAACAGAAAAGGTAAGTTACACTGTGATCCGCCAGTTGTTGCTTACAAGTCTGTGGGAGAGGAAAAACCTTCACAGGAAGGAAAGCAAGCTGGAAACAGCGTCTCCATGGAGTGGGTGCATTCACAGAATCTGTTTAGCTGATCAATGGTGGGACCAAGCATGCACCCTCTCACCCTAGCAGTTGTACCTGTGATGCCCTCCTGTGGTCCAGAGTTTCCCGTGTCAGTAGAGAAGGGTGTGGGAGAGACCAGGATGCCAAAGGCACGTAGAGTCGGTCCAAGCCAGACTCTCTCACAGGGCTTCCATGCCAGAGCTGAGGCTCCAGACCAAGAACTTTTACTTAGAGGTAATGGGCAGATGTATCTTTAAAGGTGAGAATGTTTGCCAGAGTGTATCTCTGAGCAAAGCTGCTTTCAGCTGCATCCCAGCAGAAAGATCTGGGGCAGGCATTGTGGTAAGGTACCCTTGGGCTGGCCCCACAGGCAGCCCCCTTACAGAGTTTTCATTGACCTGAGGCCTCAGTCACGTGACTGCAATGCATCCAAAGTGACCATGGAGACACCTTACACTCCTGTCTCAGTGCCAGTTCCACAGTTCTGCCGAGCACATTGATAAACCCTTGAGCAGAGCAGGTGGCTTAACCTTAGATTGTGTGGTGGGGAGATATGCTATCAGCATTTATCTAACATAAAAATGTGCACTAAAATTCTATTAAAGAAAAAAATGTAAGAGCATAGAGATGGTGCGCCTCGCCCAGAGCACATTACCATGAGTGTTCAAACCATGGTTTCTGTCCTTGAAAGGTCTTTTACAGACATAGAAAAAAAGTCCAGGCAGTGGCTGTACACACTTTTAATCCCAGCACTTAGGAGGCACAGGTAGGTAGATCTCTGAGTTCAAGGCCAGTTTGGTCTACAGAGTGAGTTCCAAAACAGCCAGGGCTGCACAGAAAAACCCTGTGTTTGGAGGGGGGTGGAGGGGAAAGCCACACACTAAAAAGGGAAATGATAATAACCCATATCCCATATCAGATGCTCCATAAAGTGAGGGGCATCAGAGCAGGAGTGATGGGTTTGCCTCACTTCCCTGGGAAAGCTGTAAGATGCCTGAAACATGTGTTATATCATCTTCCCTGTAGCATCAAGATCAGTCAGGTGCATTCACAGCCTTCAGCCTGCTTAGTGAGGGGCTAGCCCTGAAGATGAGAACGGACATCCTTTTAAGAATCATCTTGTCCAAGCTGGGCATGGTGGCACATGCTTGCAGTCCTGTGTGTATGGGCAGGGGCAGGGAGATAAGAGTTCAAGGCCAACTTGAATTATATGAGACCTTAAGATGAATGAATGAATGAATGAATGAATGAATACATGCATGGGTGAATCTCCCAGTCCAGCCCAGGAGCTTGTTCTCCCACAGTTCAGCCATCTCTGTTGAGCAGTGTGGTATAATATTTTAGAACACAGCTGTGGAATCAGACCTGGACTGGAAGCTCAGCTCTACCACCGACTGACTGTAGACAAATCCCTTATCTTGTGTGCCTCAGTTTCCCCATCTGAAAAGGCCATGATATGTCCTGAGCTTATTATGAACATTACACAAATGAGTGCCTGGTACCCAGTGGTCACAAATTAGTGTCAACAGTAACTGTCACTACTCACACACCCGTCACAGTACAGTACCCATCCCTAGCCGAGTAGACCAGGGATGCAGGTGTTGGTCTCCATCACCAGGTGGAGTAAGAGCCAGAACCTGCCTGGGTCAAACTTTCCCTGCCTCGGGCTGATCATCATCCTTTCTGGATCATAGCTACCTGTATAGCAGATGGCTAGACTGTGAGCCAGTTCTGCTGTTCTGGGAACAACCCAAGAGCCTTCCTTTTAACGGTAATGCTGGTATCCGAAGCAGGCTGTGGACACTGGTTTCCAAGGTGTCTGGGGTCTTCAGGGTCAGTAGATATCCTGGGAGATTTTTATAATTACCTCCACGGTTTGGTTCACATAATATCTGCAGCTCCTAAGCCGTGTCACAGAACCTTGGCAAGGCTTCATCTACTGTCCAACTTCTCCTTGTTGACTCCTGGGAAAGAAGTCTCCAGGTGGCACATTGTGTGTGTGTGTGTCTGTCTGTCTGTCTGTCTGTTGGGGGTTTGGGGGTGGGGCAGATAGGTTGTCCAAAGGCAAAGGCCAGCAAAAACTAACCCCATGTTTAGGAAGGTAGCCTGTGCACAGCCCAGCTGCTGTGTCCCTTATTTGCCTGCTCTCTGTTAGCTCTAAAGAACGCTCAGAGGCTGGAGAGATGGCTCAGTGTTTAAGACCACTTGTTACTCTTACAGAGGACCAGGTTTGATTCCCAGCACCCACATGGTGGCTCATAACCTTCTGTAACTCCAGTTCCAGGGGACCCGACATCCTCTTCTGATGTCTGAAGGCACTAGGCATGCATATGATGCACAGATATACAAAACACTCATACACATAAAAACTTGATAAATCAAGGCTGGAGAACTGACTCAATGGTGAAGAGCACTGTCTGTTCTTGCAGAGGATCTGAATTACATTCCCACCACCACCATGGTGGCTCACAACCCTATGTAACTCCTGTCCCAAGGGATCTGCTGTCCTTACCTGGCTTCCTTGGTCATGTCACAGACAAATAGTTGAGTAAAACATTGGTAATGAAATAAGATTTTTTTTTTTTTTTTAGAAAAGAAAAAAGTAAATAAATCTGAAAATAAAACAAACAAAAACCCCAGTCAGTGAGCCCCTGGAGTAAACATGCAGCTTTTGCAGATAGGACAGTTAAGGTTTCAGAGGACTCCTCAAAGTTGATGGCACCAACAGAGTAAAGAGCTGAAAAGCCAGTCTCTAAGCAGAACACGAGTAAACGGGGACCCCTGTGTGCCCCTTACTTCTGGCTTTAGCCCTTTTCCAACAGAGGCAGTGAGGAACTCAGGTCCTAGATGATACACATGTGGGATTTCCACAGAGTGAGTATAGAGAGCACTGTGCGCCTTCTTTGGCCCCCTGCTTGGCAGCAAGTATTGTCAGGGTCAGTGGGACCCAGGGGTGTGGCAGAGCAGACTGCAGTCACTGCATAGGAGAAGCTCAACAAAAGAGTCAAAGCAAAGCCGGGCAGTGGTGGCGCACTCCTTTAATCTCAGCACTTGGGAGGCAGAGGCAGATGGATTTCTGAGTTCGAGGCCAGCCTGGTCTACAGAGTGAGTTCCAGGACAGCCAAGGCTACACAGAGAAACCCTGTCTCGAAAAACTGAAAAGAAAAAAAAAAGTCAAAGCCATTCTGTTTCCTGTTTCCCTCCAAATGTGGAGGGAAGGAGCTGAGGTGTGGCTCAGTTAGTATAGTACTGAAGTTTGAGGTCATTCTTTCTACATAGCAAATTTGAGGCCAGATTGGACTACACAAAGCTCAAAGAAGGACAGAGAAACAGGGCGGGGAGGACACGGAGGCAGAGAGAACCCCAGGGAACTGGCATAGAACTCTTTTCAGATCTGTCTTCTCAGAGATGTGCGTCTGCACCAAATTCCTGCAGATCCCACCCTGACAACTGCTGGTTCTGAGTCATTGCTGAGGTCTGGGGGAAGCACTGAAGAGCCTGGGCACAGGCTGGAAATCCTGACTCCTGTGATCCTTAGTTATACATGTTCAGCCTTAAGAGCGGCTGTACAGCAGAATGGCCATGCGGTCAAAGGAACGGGACCAGCCCTGAATTACTCAAGGGTGCTTCCACAGGAAGTACCTACCTGTGCTTCAGGCTCTGAACTCGGGGTTGGCATGTGCCAGGCAAGCACTCTGAACTGAGTCTCACTCAGTTGCCCAGACTGGCCTTAAATTCACTAGGTAACTTAGGCAGGCCTTGAACCTCTTGTTCTCCTACCTAGGCCTCCTGGTCTCCGTCCCTCCTAGGAGACTGTACCCCTATGCTAGAAAGAAAGAAGGTGAATGTTTCTGTTGGATTTTTGCTACTGTGTGGATCCTCCTCACTTAAAAAGTATCTGAGGCGGCCCAGCCTTCTGCTGCTTCCTTCCCTCTACGGGGCCAGGACCTGAGGTTCAGGCGCCTAGGTAAACAGGGAGATCTAAAGTGAGCTTTCAGGCTGAACATAGCTCTGTGGTACCATGCTTGCCAGGCATGCATGAGGTCCTGGACTTATACCTTGAATCTTGTGTGATGTACGAACTGGGCCACCCTCAAATTAGCCCTAAGGTCCCATGGTAGAGGTGGCCTGAAGGTAGCTCCTGCGGGTTTCTGTCTGTCCTTCCTGCAGTTATAGAAGCTGCTGTACGTGAACAAACAGAAAGCCCTCTTGCAAATGCTTACGCTACAGTCACTAGAGGAAAGCAGGGGCTGACCTTTTCGGTTCTCACAACCTCTGAGCTGTCATAAAACTAGCTGGTGTGGCACTAACAGCTATCATGGGGCTTCATTGTCTTCATCACAGAGGGACGTATCATCACCCAGATTATGCCCAGTACAGCCATCCTAATAACATGGCATGGGTGAGGTCAGGCTGCACTCAGGCCCTTCTCTTGGGATGTCAGGCATGGTCCCCCCAAGCCTGTCTAGACAAGCCGCTGGGCACACTGAGGTGGAGGGACAGAAAATTTAAAATGTGTGCAGAAGTCTCCATGTCCTCACTTGAGATATGAGTGGTGCTAAGTAGCACTGACAGCAAACTTTGTAACACGGCAAGCTAATGAAAACCCCATAAGCCAATGGTGGAGCGTTCAGAATTGAGGCACCAGGCTTTCTGTTATTTCTTCATATTTTTCCTCTTCCCTTGTGTGTTTTGAGGTATGGTCTCACTCTATAGCACTGGCTGGCCTGGAACAGGCTAACCTTGAACATGCAGTGACCTTTGTCTCTGTCTGCCAAGTTCTGGCATTACAGGCATGCACCACCATGCCCAGCGAGATTCTTAGGTTTACACTTTAAACCAATTCCTCTCTGGTCTCTGCCACACACACACACCAACAACACCTTATGAAATGCATGGTCTTTCCTGGGCCGCTTTTGCCATTCCCACAGAGTACAATACAAATAGAAGACTGGTCTACCTTAGCTGAATATGTGTCCATTGGCTAAGTTATAGCAGGTCTCAGAGTGTTCTTTGAACAATATATGGTAGTACACTTCTATAACTCCAGTGCTCAAGAGGACTGAAGGTTCAGGCCAGCCTGGGCTACATAGTGAGACTCTGCCTCAGGGGAAGAAAGAACTCATGAATAAATGAGATTGTGAACATGAGTAAACAGTATAAGAAAGTATGAGTCAGTCCAAGATCCCTAGCCTTCACCACACATGCGAGAGACAGGCATGGACTGCCTGTTGAAGACTATAGCCTCATGAGGCTCAGCTGCTTAAGAGGTACTCAGAACTTGCTAGAAGCTGTCATGCTCATGGCTAGGCCCTGTTGCAGTTCAGGGAAGGATCATTAATGATTGACTTGCTAGAACAGAGGCAGGGTGGAGGTGGGCATACACAGACTAGAGACATGAGTGTGTCCCCTGTGAGAGTTAGTCAGCCAATAAGACAGAATGCGTCCTCATTTCTGACCCAGCTCATAAGTACAGGAGTTTGCCAGAAGTGCCATGAGACTCAGCCATATGAGAGGAACCCAGAACTTGCTAAAAGCTGACACTCACTGGCTAGGCCTATACAGTGCGGGGAAGGATGCAGAGGTTTGGGACTCCACTGTGGAAAGACTTTCTCATGAGGAGTCCAGGAAGCTGGAAGACTCAGTCCACTGTCCTGCTCGGTGGAATAAGGATTCCTGCCCTGGTTTCCATGTATGATATCCCATTCACTGGAGCTTTGGGGTTTTTATTGGGACTCCATTATATGCACAGTAATTTTTGATAGTCCATGTGGTTGATCAAGTCTTCAGGTCAACCTGAAGCCCTCCTTTTCCCTGTGGGGGAAAAAGTCTTTGGTCTTCCTAGTGTGACCAGTCCCTATATTCAGACTTAGTGTGGCCAAACTTCACTGTAGATCCCCCCATCAGTCAGAGCTCTGGAAATGAGCACCATTGCCTGCCTTCCAGCATGTGCTTTGACTCACCCCCATATACAAAGGAGCTCGTGAGGCGCTAACCCCACCTTCACAGGAAACTGAGTCTTGCCAGTCACCACACTCCTCAACCCTTTGTAGCCTTAGGCCCAGAGTTCAGTCCCATGCTTTGTTGTAAAGGTGGGTTTTTCTCCAGCCTGGTCCAATGCATACTTCAGACAGAGAACAGAGTCTCACGACTCTGAAACAAATTGGAAACCTCTTTAGCAAGGCTACATATGACTGGATCCTGCATGTCATTGGACCTTGTTGTCAGGGCCTGAATCAGAACAGAGGCTGGATTTTTGTCTACAGCAATTATTAAATGTAGCACTTGCTTCCATCTCAAGCTGGCCTTGTGCTGTGCAGAGAACAGATGAGAAGAATGAGGGAGGCCCCAGGAGGTAGGGCCTTTTCCAGGGGTCCTGCTATCCCTGTGCTGGGTATGGGCCTTTACTGCACTTCACCTGTGTGGCATGTCCCATAGAGAGGTTGCACCTTGAACATAGAGAATTGGATCCTCAGTCAGTCTCTGTCTCTGTCTTTCTGTCTCTCTCTGTCTCTCTCTCTCTCTCTCACATGCACACACACACAAACCACAGAGAGAGAAAGACAGACAGACACTTCTGCCTGCTGGTTCAGCCTTTGGGGGCTTCTTCTCCATCTCTACCCACTATGGTTGTCACTGGAAGCTTCTGCCAGTTTGCATAGAGTCCAGTTGAGTTCCTCCAGCCAAACAGTGGCAAGCCAGGACCTTCTCTCCATTTTGGGTGCAGTGAGTAGCCTCGGTGCGCCACGGGCCAGGTTGCTCCTCGGTGGGTCTGCGTAGGTATTATACATGTGCGTCTGTCATCCCACCCCATTAGTGTGTCCTTCTTGTCCCTTCCCTGGCTGGGGAAGGGCGGCCTGCCTGCTTCCTCTCCCTTGCTTTGTTGGGAACTGCTACCTGTGACCGTAGCTCTGAGCCATCTCTGTCTACCTGCTGTCATTCCCTCACTCAAGCTGAATGCTCTCTTTCAGCAGTTCTGAGTCAGAGATGGAGGAGGAGGAAGAGGAAGATGATGAAGATGATCAGCTCCCCACCTCTGACCTGGGTGGCGTTCCCTGGAAGGAGGCAGTCAGGATCCATGCCCTTCTGAAGGGAAGGAGTGAAGAGGAGCTAGAAACCTCCAAAAATTTCGAGCCTGAGGAAGAGGAGGAAGAAGAGGAGGAGGAAGATGACGATGACGAAGAGGAGGAGGAGGAGGAGGAGTCCAGTGAAGGTCAGCACCCTCCCTCTAGTCCTGACCTGACCCACCTCCCACCCCTTCAGCTCTTACCAGTGTGAATGTAAGGTCTCACAGACAGAGTCTACATGCTGCCCCCAAGACCTGAGGTTTTCTGGCTCTCATTCAGCCCGACCTTAGGTAGAACAGAGGCAAGATACAGTGTCTGGCAAGCTGGGGGAAAAAAATTTGTTTACATTGAGTTTTTTTTTTATTTTTAATAATTTTTTAATGTATTCACTTTACATCCTGCTCACTGCCTGGTTACCGCCTTCCACAGCCACATATTCACTCATGAACGTGCGCGCGCGCACACACACACACACACACACACACACACACGCATGCACGCACATTGGTATTTTTAATCTGGAAGTGGAAGGCGGGGCTCATCTGAGGACCATGTCCAAATTAAGTTCCTTTTACTTTTTCATTTTATCTTTTCCCCATCAGCTTCATATAGAACTTTATTGTAGTTAGACGAAGGAAGTTGACTCCTTCCAGGCGTCTCCCCTAGTGCAGGGAGGCAGGATGCTGTGATCTTCGGTGCTCATTAGACCAGCTCCAGCCACAATGGTCAGTAACCTTTGGGGTCTGAAGAATGCTCATTTGAGTTCCTAGCCATTCTGCCTACTTCTAAAACTCCTCTCGCCTTGGACCCGAGATTTCTCTGTCCAGTGCCTGTTTGGCTGTGACCTGTGACATGAGGAACTTGGCTGTGTAAGAATGTCACTCTTTCCTGGCTGCAGAGGGCCCAGGAGTGGTAAGGAGGGAGCCAGGGCTGGTGGAGGTCTAATTCCCTGGAGGAGAGCCATGCCCACTTCCCAGGGGACACAGAGCCAAAGGAAGCACACACCCTTGTTCTTCCAGCCCTACATCAGAATTACAGGTTAAATTCCAGACAACACAGGCACAGAGAATTAGCTCGCTGTGGCGACATTGCTTGTCTTTGGACTCTGTACACTCAATTGCCATGGACCGTCCCAGTGTGCTCAGGGTCAGAACCCTTTGCGGTGTCAGCAGCTTCCCTAGAGGGCATCCTCTCTCCTCCTGCTGCTCTGACTCCTCCAAAGGCCAAAGTAGAATCTAGGTTCAGTTTCATGAGACAGGAAGAGGGAATGTGCTGGAAAGGCTGTCATTGGCCAAAGCATGGCTTTTCTATTGTGTCCCATCTGCAGTACCATGCTGGCCAGAGTTCCCATGTGCTCTAAAGGGGTGAGTCCAACCCCTTCAGAGCTCCCACAGGGAAACATATTTTGCCTACTCCATGTGATGATGAATACTTAGCAGCTTTTAGCCCTAACACAACTCTGGGAGAGTTTGCCCACCCTCCCTTCATGAAGACTTCACTTGCCAAGCTGGGAAGTTCACTGCACACTCAGCCAAGCCCTGGATGTTCCTTTGTCCCCAGCCTGCAGCGCATCTTTGGGGCTGCAGACCTGAATGCCTGTGTGGACAAGTGACAGGACACACTTGCATGCAGCGGGATAACTTTGCTCTCTCTTTCCTCCTCTGTCCCCCTGTGGGATTCTTGGTGCTGTCTGTGGGTGTCTGGCTCCCCCTGCTGTAGAAGGGGAGTATTGCCCCTGGGACAGAGAACTCCTGCAAGGCCAGTGGCTCCAGCATCTCTCAAAGGAAGAAGAAATGGGTACATGTGAAGGTACCCGCTTTGCCTCCTGCCATCTCCACCCCGGCTCCCAAGCAGCCATCTAAAATATGCCTCCAAGAGCAGGCCCCACGTGGAAGGCCTTTTTCATAAAACTGTTCACAAAGGCTCTGAGCACACCTGGGCACCTGTCCCTGACCCAGCCTCCCCAGACAAAGCACAGACTAACATGTGAGTTCGCAGATCCCCAGAGGACAGAGACAAGGTTTATGGAGTGTGACCCCACCAGTGTCCCTGTGGCTTTCACTATGAGTTCCCTTTATCCACTGCCTAGCCACAGTGCTTCAGTCTCACCCCAGGGTCTCCAAGCTGCTGCTGTCCCCCATTCACACACAGATACACATACACACACACATACCGCATACACACACAGCATATACATATATACCACACATACACAACGCATACACATAGCATACATACACAGCACACACTTACATATCACACACAACATACACATAGCACACATACATATACAACATACACATATATACCACACACACACCACACACCATATGTACACCACACATACACCACACACACACACACACACACACCACACACCTCAAGTCTGCAAGTATTAGCCGAAGGCAGAGCTGGACTCGGAGAAAAGGCTCAACTCTTCCCTCTGGGGCTTAGAAGCCAAAGAGAGGAGCAGCCTTTCTCTCTGTGCCTCGCTCTCCCGGGTCCTGGTACATCTAAGCTGTTAGTGCGTTTGCCACGATTGAGCCCTTGCCAGCGCCATCTGAGCAGACTATCTTATGGGATGGACTGTGAATCCGTATAGATCAGTAAGAGAGTCTGCAGGGCTAACTCTTCATATCATGGTACAATTTAACCTCCACGTCGGAGGATTCGCTCAACTTTTGTGCCAGGCCAAGCCAGGCCACATCTTCATTAGGTTAAGTTATAGAGCTGCCCTGGTAGTGCCAGGTGGGATCTAGTTAAGGGTGACAAGGGGAGACAGACATACACTCCCAGATGGAAGCTGGCTTCAGGCTGAAGCCACAGAGTCCTTCAGATCGGTGGCACCTGCTCTTGCTGCCTGACTGGCTACCCTCCCTTTCCCGGTGCCCACCCCCACTCTCCTTAGTTACTGGCTGTCTCATTATCTTAACCCTACTGTGTGGCATGATCCAAGCACTAATGAGAGGGTCCTCCGGGGCAGGGGCTGCATGTGAATTCCACCTGCTCTAGCAGCAAGAGTGAATGCAGGGGGTGCTTCTGGGTTTTTATTCAGCTGAGAGGCAGATCTCATGCCCAGAGGAGTCAGAAGGACTTCCAATGCAGTTTGGAAGGAAGGAAGGGCCCACAGTAGGGAAGAGGTTTTGGTCGCACTCTCTGCTTCAGTGCTGGAGTTCCAGACTTCACAGGACAGATCTCTGCTTCATCTTCCAGCTGCTGTCTCCACCCTTCATGCTGACCAGTGACACAGTGCCCCTGACATAATGCCAGCATGCAGCATGTGCTCTCTGGCCCAAGGGCTTTTCCTCCCCAGCAGCAGCTTTACCTCAGAGGGTAAAAATGAATGTTCCAGCAATGCGTATGTCTGTCCTGGTTCGTTGGCTGGCTCTGAGCAGAGTGGTGCACCATCCTAGCCCACCTGTGACTGACAGGAAGTCCTCAGGAGGTCATGCTGTGCTAGGTAACAGCCACGTCCTGGGGCTCCTGGAATGATGGTCCTGTACGGTGAAGGTCATCTACCCTGGGCAGTATGGGCCTCAGGTCCATTTCATGATGGAAAGGAAAAAAATCCTCCTGCATTTGGAGGAGTGTGGATTTCACTGTATTTGGAGGAGGAGTGTGGATTTCACTGTACTAAGAAGTTTATCTGAAGCTCAAAATGACTAAATCAAACCTAATGAACAGAAGGGGTGTGTGGGTGTGTGTGTGTGTGTGGGTGTGTGTTTTTACACATGCATGGTCTCAATTTTTACCTCTTTCTTATTCACACTGGTCCTGGCAAACACTGTAACTCTGTTTCTTTTCCTGTGCTGTCTCCTCCCTCCTTCCCTTGACTGTTTGCTGTTCTCTTCTGCCCTCCCTCTCCCCTCCTTCCTGGGGACCTGGCTCCGTAGCTGGGAACAAGAGACTGCAGCAGATTGTAACCGCAGTGGATCCCTTGGCGATCCAGGCTGATGTGCACTGGACACACATCCGTGAGAGAGAGGCGGAGGAGAGAATGCTCCCAACCTCTGAGTCCTCCACTTCTAGAGGTAACTGCTTTGAGCCCCAGAGTCGGGTGTGTGTCCTGAGCACCCATTCCCGGCCCTTCTCATGGCTGCAGAGGCCATGTCTGCAGGGGGACCACTATTCTTGCCTGTCATTCAAGGATATGTAAAGTTCTCTTGAGTTCTGGGGCTCTGTCTCTACTAATGCAAAACAGGAAAGTGAACCTGACTCAGAAGACACTAGACCTTGCTGTCTCCTGCATTTCTCAGCTGGGCGCACTTTCTCTCTCTTCAGAGTGTCTGCTTGAGTGCATGTCAGGAGGAGAGAGGGGAGTTCATTTAAGAGTCAAAGTAAGGAGGAGCACACAGGGTGCCTCGGGTCACCATCTCATGGTCTGCGTCAAGTCCTGGGCAGAGTGGCCTGTGTTTCCCACTAAGGTGCTCATGGACTTTATTCTGGCTCTTTTCTTATTTGTTTGTTTAAAACAGGGTCTCATCATGTAGCCCTGGTTGGCCTCAGATTCACAAAGACCTGCCCTTTTCTGCCTCCTGAGTACTGGGATTATAGGTGTGCACTGCCTTCCCCCCCCCCCCATTCTTTCTGTCTTTCCTTCTTTTTTCCTTTTTTATGTTTTTAGACAAACTCACTAAGCTAGCCAAACTGACCTTGAACTCAAGATCCTCCTGCCTCAGCCCCCAGAGCAGCTGACCTAACAGATGTATGCCCCCCCTCCCAATACCCCGGCTCTGACTTCTAAGGAGTAACAATAAAAAGAGAGTAAAGCCCATTTAGAGGTGTGGTGGTCATCTGTCATTCTCTTTGACCCCCTGGCTTCCATGTAGGGACCCTTGGTGGCATCACGTTCTCTGGCTGGGGTGATGCTTCTTTGTGTGATGTTTTAATCCTCTAGGACATCAAGATGACCCGCAAGATGGGGACAAGGACAACTCAGCAGCCCTAGCCAGAGCTGCCCTCTCTCAAGTTCTGTCTCTTCTCCTTGTCCCAGATACCTGTCCCAAAGGCCAACATTGGAACACACACACACACACACACACACACACACCCTGTGTTAGTACCACATGGCCGTCTGTCTTATGATGTCTCTGTTCCTCTTCTGTTTTGAATTTTAGGATAGACTTCAGCTTTCTCTGCTGAGGACTTACCAATGTTTAATTTTGCATTTATCATCTGTTTTAAATTCAGTGACCGGCCTTCCCTCCGTACGCCGCGCAGCAGTACAGGCCTGGCTGGAGGCTGTCTCCGGAGGTAGTCTGGTGATATTTGACCCCACCCCATTCATTATAACCTCTTTAACCTCTTTCTCTAGGCAGCTCTGCTGGTGCCTTAACTCTAGGACTCAGCTCAGCTCCTGTCGCTGATGCATGCGAGGGCAAAGCCAGTGGGTGGGGTTCGTGCATGCTTTGTCAGACCGCCCGTCTGTGCATGGACCGGAAGTGCATCCTCCATCCTCAGGCAGCCTGGGGACCTACAGTGGAGATAGGACGAAGTCACACTTTTTAAAAATTATTGATAGTGATTATCATTGTAATTATTATTAGTGGTTGGTTGTGAAACCCAAGGTGAAAGGAGGCTTTTTATGCTGAAATTTTAAACCTATAGAAATGAAGTTGGGTAGTGGTGGATATGGAGTGAAATCAGATGTCGTTCCACAAACTGACCAGTGTGTCAGAGGAGCAGTCAAAACAGGAATTCCTAAAAAAAAAAAACAGGAATTCCTGCAAAGCTTGCCTTAGAGAAGCGGTGAGGAGTGGTGGGCTTTGCTGAGCTGTACAAGATATAGCAGCAAAGCTGGGGGCCCCAGACTAAGCTGCACAGGCCAAAGGCAGCCTGACAAGTCCTTGTTTTATTAGAAACCTTTTTCTCAAGGACAGATGCTTGGCATTTGAGGAAGGACAGTCCTTCCCCCTGCAGGATGTCTAGTCCTCGGCTTCTGCCCCCAGTGCTGAACGGTCTCCATCTGACCTCACAAGCCCCCACAAAGGAGACAGCATCCACCCTGGTTGGGAACTGGTGTCCCGACAGTGACTTCTGGGATCAGTAGGGGTGATGTTTGTAGGTCTTTACCGTCTCTACCCCCATTGTCCTCACCAGCAGAAAGCAGACGTGTGTGGTAGGAGAGCCCAGAAGTAGGAGAGGATTCAGTCTAGTCCAGCTAACACTGAGTCATCATCAGCCTTTGAGCTAGAGGAAGAAGGAACGAGGCTGAGGAGGAAGGATGCCCTAGTAGACAGCTACAGTAAACAGTGACTCCCAGCTAACGTAGTGTGTGGCTGCTCCTCACTTGTGTGGCTGCTTCCAGCCCAACGCTCCATCTTAACAAGATTCCATCCCTCGGTTCCATTGCTCTAGTTGTGTGTCTGCACACATCCGCTACTGCTGCACAATAGCTCTCAAGTGTTTGCTTCTTGATTTATGTGATCATCATTTCTTTCCAGGTATTCCCAGGAGTGTAGAACCTCCCCCCACCCCCCTTCTGACTCTATGTCAGATGTTTCTTAGTAGGAAAACTGTCAGAAGGAACAAGAGACCTGGGCCAGCCTGGGGAAATGAGGAGTGGTCTCCATTTTAGTGTTTCCAGCTTTCTTGCCAGAGAAAGAGCGGTTACCACCTCGATGGTACAAGGGCCCTCCAGAATCTGTTTCCAGCAGCCTCTTTTTCTCCTACATGGCAGAGCATACAAGGAAGAACTCACCGTCAAAGTAAAAAGCTTAGTTTTTAAGCTGGACCCAGGAGTGTTATTCCGTGGGTGTTTATGTCCCCAGAGTCACAGTCACTCGTTCTCTGGTCAGTGTCTCCCATGAGTGTCCCCAAAACAGGAAGATCACTGGAAAGGTTTAAGACCTGTGGGGATAATTGAGTTTCTCTCCCTTGTCTGTCCTTGCAAATGCCATCCGCATAGGAGAGTGCCTTGGCACTGCCCACTCGCTAGATGGCGCTGGTGTCTCAGAAAGAGCAGGTGGTGAGGTTCAGGAGCCGGGAATGTTACCTGGAGTGCAGCCACTTCTCCCTAAATCCTGGGCTGTCTGTAGTTTTCCCGGTCTTGTTTGCCATGGTTCTCCTGTTTCAGCTTTGGAAAAATTCGTCTGGGCATGGTGGCCCACGTCTCTCGTCAGGAGGCAGAGGCGGTCGGATCTCAGCCAGAGCTACATAGTGAGACCCTGTCTTTAAAAGACAAAAAAAAAAAAGTCCTTCACACATTTGAGCGATTGTGTTAAAAGTAAGTGTACAAAAAAGTGTATGACGTAGGGAATTAAAGACATCACAACTCACAGAACTGCCTCTTCCCACGTCAAGAAATAGAGCATTCCCAGAATCTTCAAGATGCTGCTTCCTACTCACAGTCATTTCTCCCCTCCCCCAGCATCAAAGCCCCTAAGGGAGCCTCTTTCTCAAGTTTTGACCACCTGAGCTCAGCTCTGAGAAAACCCAAAAGTGCTTTGATGCCCTCATCTGTGGAACACAAAGCTCTCACCCTCAGGCTGACAGCATCCTAGGCAGAGCCTCTGTCCTCCCTGCTCTGCTTCTGTACAATCAGTAAATCCTCTGCTAACATGGACTAAGGCCAGGTGGTGCACAAGCTCAGGGGCTATCCGTCATGGTAGATGGAGTCGGATGAGTGCCTGCCTTTGTTCTGCAGCCCCAAAGAGCAGTTCTCTTCAAAGAGCCCAGAAAGGGATTTATTTATTTATTTATTTATTTATTTGGCCTTTTTTGAGACAAGAGTTTCTCTGTATACCCCTGGCTATCCTGGAACTTGCTTTTGTAGACCAAGCTGGCCTCCAACTCAGGGACTCACCTGCCTCTCCTTCCTGGGTGCTAAAATTAAAGACATGCATCAACACCCCTGGCAGAAAGAGAACTTTGCATATCCCCTCAGGTCCACACTCCTGCTTTAATAAACTCCTCTAAGTTGTCTCAAGAGAAGCATCGGGCCTCCACATTTACCAGTGTGGGTTAACATAGAGCCCTGTGTGAGTCACTTACCCTCAGGCCTAAGCTTCATCACCCAAAGGTGGACATGAGGAACAGGGCCTCTGGCTGCCTCAAAATAAGGAGTAACTACCTCGTGGCACATTAGCAGCTAGCACTGGGCCTATTGTGTAGGCATCGTTAGAAGCTGTGGTGAGGGCCTCTCTGCATCCCTTATATGACTGACTTGAGGATCTTATAGCAGCAGCCTCTGGGGAAAAGGTGATGCCTCCAGGCCAGAAGCGTCTCTCCTGCTTCTACTTGGCCCTCCTAGAGTGGACACATGGCCGTGGTACCCACACTGCTTATAGAGCGCTCTCCATGTTATCCGGGGGCCTCCTTTCTCCCCATGGCCTATGCATTACTATCTTGTGCCCTACATAGGCATTTGTCTGTCTGTGCCTTTCCTCTTGTCCTTGAATGTCTCTGCTTTACAGCTCCTCTGGACAGGGATGACCTAGAAGAAGACGTGGACTCTGAGCCAGCAGAGACCGAAGGGGAAGCTGCAGAGGATGGAGACCCTGGAGACACTGGTGCTGAACTGGATGGTATGGGGCCCAGCCTCCCTTCTCCACCTCTGTTACCTGTTACACCTTAGTGGACAGGACCAGAGTGGGTGGGACTCACAAAAGATACTTTACTGAAAGTTTAGGAAGGAAGATGGGGGTGGGGGAGAGATTCTGAGACTAGCGAAAGAAAAGGGAAGATAAGTCTACAGGCGCCCCCAAAAGGTTTTTTGATTTTGTGTTTCTGTCACAGTCTGTTATGTCATGGTCACTGTGTATAAAAAGCAGACAGATGGGATAGGGAGGCCACTCAGTGAGTAGTTTCTGCTTCACAAGCAGGAGTGCCTGAGTTCAGCTGCCTGACTTCCTTGTAAAAGCCGGTCCTGGAGGAGCATGGAGAGAGGGTGAGCTCAGGCCAACCAGTCAAGCCAAAAGGCAAGCCCCAGGTTCAGTGAAAAATTGAAGAGCAATGTGAAGCACCTAGTGTCAGCCTCTGGCCATCACACAGATGAGGACACACACATCCACACCATACACACAGATCATACACACCCCAAACACACAACAAACAGAGGAGGACACACAGAGGTACACACATAGACACATCCCATATGCACAACAAACAGATGAGGACACACACCATACACACACATATACACACCATACACACACATACACCACACACAAACCATACATACACATTCCATGTACACAAAAGGAAAAGCACCACAGGTTTCTGCAGACTTCACACTCAGAAGACAAGATACTTTGTGTCGAACCTAGCCTGGTAAGAGACTTGGTTTGCAGGGACTGCCTAGTCTAGTTTAGACCTCATGCCACAGTGGATCACCCCATTGAGCAGGACTCTAAGGAAGCAAGACACAGAAAAGGAACACAAAGGCTCAAGATGTGTAAAGCGTTGTTTCTTGCCTACATCTGCCAGATCAGCACTGGTCTGATGACATCCCTTCTGATGCTGAAGCAGAACATCGCTTACAGAGCCAGGCCAAGGTGAAAGCAGAGTTGGAGCTGAGAGTGCCAGAAAACGAGGAAGAGAAGCCACCTGACACACCAAAGCAAGAGGAGAGAGGTAGGGAAGGAGGAATGACTTCCAGAACGCCAGAGACCTCAGGGACATGCTCATAACACCAGGGGGTCTTCAGAATAGAGCCTGCGGTGCCCAGGGGGTCTTCAGAATAGAGCCTGCGGTGCCCAGGGGGTCTTCAGAATAGAGCCTGCGGTGCCCAGGGAGGTCTTCAGAATAGAGCCTGCGGTGCCCAGGGGGGTCTTCAGAATAGAGCCTGCGGTGCCCAGGGGGTCTTCAGAATAGAGCCTGTGGTGCCCAGGAGGTCTTCAGAATAGAGCCTGCGGTGCCCAGCAGTAGCTCCATCCATCCCTTGTCCTCGCCTGTGTGGGGCCACAGATCTCTACAGTCTCAGACAGTAGTACCTCTCCTTGGGTTGTTGAGGATTGTGAGAAGACCAAAGACACATCACAAAGCTTGAGACCCAGATCATAGCCACCACACATAATGACCAGGGTGCCAGCTGCAGCAGCACCCAGGGTATGGGCAGTCAACTTGACTTTTTTTTTTTAGAATAGCCCAAGAACAGACCCAGAAACACAGTGCAAGTTAGCCTATCTGAGTCCCTGCTCTCCTGCCTCAGCAAGGGGCTGGCTACAATGTGAGACTCTCCATGGAGCTGGCTGTACCCCACTCCTAGTGTATGTGGTGTGGAAGAGACTTAATTCCTATTATAACCCCTGTGTCCCTCCTTCCCAGGTCCTTCCCAAGTCTCCAGCCCTAGCCAGCCACCTCAGAAACAAGCTGTTCTGTTCTCCCCAGCCCTCAGCCCTGCAGCAGAGGTAAGTAGGACTGTGGGGGGTGTCAGTGGGACCTTAGGACCTTGAGGAAACTCCATCTTAGGACCTATGATGTAAGCTCCACAGAGGGGAGATACAGCCCTATAGCCACCTCATTTTGTAAAATTCTAAAAACTTCATATCTTGTGCTAGGTAAGGCCACTGAGGAGGTGCAGGCTTCAGCTGCTGCCTCAGTCCTTGTGGACGGTCAAGTTTATTTTTAAGTTGAGTGCCATGATATTTATGCATCTGTAGGTTTATAACAGGCATACTTTTTTCCTTTGGTAAAATAAATACGTAACCACTTAAATAAAAAGCATACCTCCAGATCACCAGCAGTGTGTGACACTTTAGAGAATGACCCATGTCAGGCTAACATCTGAGGTCCTTAGTCTGGGAAGTACCATGTGCAGGGCAGACCAGGAAGGAATCCAAACCCTGGTCTTGGTCTCTGAGGCTTCAAGAAACACAGCACAGTCCAATAGTTAAGCTGAGAAGAACCAGGGTGGGTGTTGTTAAGTGTCTATGTACATTGCCATGACTGCTCAGAGGGACAGTGTGACGAGAGCAGACTGCACTGAGCAGTGACTTTAAGTCCTCTCATAGCATTAGCCCCATGTTAGTGCCTCAGGGAACTGCAGAGCTCTAGTTATTGTGGGTTGGGATGAAAGCCAAATTCATTAGTGACCTCGGCCCATGTTCATGTGAGTGGACCAAGAAGCTGTGGGTGAGATAAACCAACCCTGAAAGCTCAGGCTGTCCAAGCTAAGCGGAGAGGCTTTGAAAAGTTAACAAGTAGAGCAGAAAATGAGGAAGTTTCTCCTGCAGCCAAAGGATGGAGAGGATTTTATTTCAACAAACACCGACCCTTTGAGAACACCGCCTGAGGGAAGGTGCTGGCTTCTGAATCCCTCATCTCTGAGCCTCTGTTATCTTCTTTCTGTGTAGGAGGCCAAGCGCCCACTTGCCTCCATCGACACCAAGGTGAAGTCCCCCGAGGAGCCGCTTTTCCCTGCACCTCTGCTCCTCAGAGAAAAGCCCAAAGCAGAAGCCCCTGAAGAACAGAAAGCTGTGCACTCACCTATCCGATCACAGCCTGTGTCCCTGCCAGAAGCCAGGTCGCCTACCTCACCCACCAGCTCACAGCCAGAATCTCTGCTGGCCCCTCCCACTCCTCCCACACCTCCCTCCACGCAACTCCCCATCTGTTCTCAACCACAGCCCTCAGATGCTTCCATCCCATCACCCACCAAGTCCCCAATACGCTTCCAGCCAGTTCCGGCCAAAACATCCACACCCCTGACCCCACTCCCTGTGAAGAGCCAAGGAGACCCCAAAGACAGACTAAGTGGCCCTCTGGCTGTGGAGGAGGTCCTAAAGCGGAGTGATCTGGTGGAAGAATTCTGGATGAAGAGTGCCGAGATCCGCAGAAGCCTGGGCCTTACTCCTGTGGACCGGAACAAGGGGTCAGAGCCCAGTCTCTCCTCCCCAGCCTTGAAGCCAATATCCCTAAAGTCCTACTCAGTTGACAAGTCGCCTCAGGATGAGGGTCTCTGCCTTCTGAAACCTCCACCTGTTCCTAAAAGGTTGGGCCTGCCAAAGTCAGCCGGTGACCAGCCCCCACTGCTGACCCCAAAGTCGCCCTCTGACAAGGAGCTGAGGAGCAACCAGGAGGAGCGAAGGGACCTATCGAGCAGCTCAGGCCTGGGCCTCCATGGCAGCTCCTCCAACATGAAAACCTTGGGCAGCCAGAGCTTCAACACCTCAGATTCCACCATGCTCACTCCACCTTCCAGCCCACCCCCACCCCCACCCCCCAACGAGGAGCCTGCAACCCTTCGAAGGAAACCCCATCAGACTTTTGAGCGCAGGGAGGACTCAGTTATCCCACCTCCCACTCCTGCCTCATTCATGCGGCCCCCACGGGAGCCAGCCCAGCCTCCCAGGGAGGAGGTTCGGAAGTCCTTTGTGGAGAGCGTGGATGAGATCCCCTTTGCTGATGATGTGGAAGACACTTATGATGATAAGACTGAGGACTCCAGTCTGCAGGAGAAGTTCTTCACACCCCCCTCCTGCTGGTCCCATTCAGAGAAGCTCCTGGCCAAGGAGAATGGGCGGCTCCCTCCCCTGGAGCATGATGTACAACCACAAAAAAGGGGACGACTGCCTATGGTCTCCGCAGAAGCCAAGGAGCTGGCCGAGGAGCGCATGCGGGCCCGGGAGAAGTCTGTGAAGAGCCAGGCACTGCGAGATGCCATGGCCAAACAGCTGAGCAGGATGCAGGCCATGGAAATGGTGTCCTCCAGGTCCCATTCAGCATCATCCCAGGGCAAGGAACTAGGGTCCAAGTCCACCAAGCACCCAAGCCTTCAAGGCTCCCAAGAGCCCACCCTGAAGCATGAAGCGACCAGCGAAGAGATCCTCTCCCCTCCGTCAGACTCAGGAGGGCCTGATGGCTCAGTCACCTCATCTGAGGGTTCCAGTGGAAAGAGCAAAAAGAGGTCGTCCCTCTTCTCCCCCCGCAGGAACAAGAAAGAGAAGAAACCCAAAGGAGAAGGCCGGCCCCCAGAGAAACCCAGCCCAAGCCTCCCGGAGGATGTGGCAGCTAAGCCCAAGTCCCTTTGGAAATCAGTCTTCTCTGGATACAAGAAGGACAAGAAGAAAAAGAGCGATGAGAAGTCGTGTTCCAGCACACCATCCAGTGGCACCACGGTGGACTCCAGCCAGCGCAGGGCATCTCCAATGGTCAGAGCAGGTAAGAGTGGCCCCCGGTGTGAGGAGTGCCAACACAGACATTCAGCTCACAAAGATCCACTGTCCTGGGCTGCTCCCACAAGGGTTCTTAGGAGAGGGAACAAGCCACACCCACATCAGCTTGATCCACTGTATGAAGCAAGATGAATGCCAACTTGAAACACAGTAGGGTAGATTCCTGTTGGTAACCTTCCCAGAGTCACATGACTTCGTACATGGGTCTGATTTTGAGTGGAGCAGAGAGTCCTGCCAAGGGGTGTTGAGCAGGTGTCTAGGGTGTCATTTATTTGGTGTGAGGACCATCGCCTTTGGGAACAAGCTCCTATTTCCTTGTGTAGGGAGAGGATCTTTTATAGACACACCTGTGGATGACTTCCTGCAGCGTGGGTTCATGGGGCACAGGCTACCATCTTCACTTAGATTTCCTTCACCCGACAGAGCTGCAGCTCCGGCGCCAGCTGAGTTTCTCAGAGGACTCAGACCTGTCCAGTGATGACATCCTTGAGAGGTCTTCCCAGAAGTCCAAGCGAGAGGTGGGTGCACCCAGTCCCTGAAGGGCTTCAGAGAGCTGGTGGCAAAGCATCAGTTCATTCGCTGGTAGAATAGCAGGCTGTGAAAGGCAGTCTGAAGCCAGGGTGGAGAGCCAGCACCTGCTCTGGTCTCATAGCAGACAGACATTGGAGTGCTCTGCCAGCCCACAGCCAACAGCAAAAACCACAGAGAGGTCTCTCCGGCCTTTGAAATCAGCAGCTGGGGGTATTGTCTCAGTCTGAAGAAGTCAGGGTACTCTTGGTTAGCAGCCTGTCCTGAGCATTTACACTATGAGCAGAGTCTGTCAGGGCCAGTGAGAGAAGAACTGAGGTTCTGCTTGAAGTCATGCAGGTATAGACTAGGCACCAGGCATGCAGGGGAGGTAGACCAGGTGGCTCCATCAGGAATAGGCCTGGTCATGCACACTATTAAGTAGGGAGAACTGTGTCTGTTTAAGAACTGATCCTGAAGCAGCATTAGTCAGAGGTTTTGTGTCTGGGTCATCCACTGAGGCATGGGCAATCTACCAGTGACCACCCCCCTCGTGTACCTTTTTGACATGGCTTCTCAAGGCTTGGACTTAAGTCATCCCCTCGGTCAACAGCCTTGAACTGTAAACCAACCAGGGCAGGCTGTGGTAGCTTTGTACCTACTATGTGTCTGTTCACTGAGGTGGTATCTTCCTATCACAGGCCCATCCTCCAGCCTGACTCAGTTCCTCTTTTAATAACTCAACAGACTAGAAAAAGTCAGTTCATTGTTTTCCATTCATCTGTCTAGTCTCCCTGGGCATGATGATAGCTCTTTATCTACCGTCCTAGTCAGTAAGATCCACAGACCTCTCCTCCGTCGCCTGTAGCCAGGCCTCATTTGTTGCACCAGGAGTCCAAATGTAGGCCTGCGGACCACGTGCTCTCCATGGGGACTCAGTCCAATATGTTACTTCTGGGTAGGCCTTCTGAGGTCTTCCAGGCAGTGACATTGGCACAAACATGGTGTGTGGACATGCACTTGAGTTTCAAAGCTCATCCCAATTCTGGGCTCAGATACTGTCTTAAGAAGCCAGAAGGAGTCTGAACAAAGGAGAATGTGGCCCAAAGTCCCCTTTGTGGAGACAGTTTGTGTCACATTGGTCAAATCTTCTATCACTGTTTGCTATTGTGGTCAAGTCAGTGCTTCTCCATGAGGTAATGAAGCACCTTGCCACAGTGGGGAGTGCCGGATGTCCCCAGTGGCATCACCTTATTATGACCACTAATGACCACAGGCCTTGCACACCTTATGCACTGGGTGTATTCCACAGGGACAAGATCATTCCTTGGTGGTCACATAGAGAATGCTTAGGACAAGTAGGCAGTGGCAAACATGCCCCTTAGGATGGTGTTGCATCTCACTGAACAAGGGCAGGGCATGATATTAAAATATGGATCCTACTGGGCGTGGTGAATCCATGCAACCCTTACACTTGGGAGGCTGAGGCAGGATTGCACAAATTTAAGGCCAGCCTGGACTACTAAGTGAGTTCTGGGCCACCCAGAGATACATAGCAAGATCCTATCTCAAAAGCAAAAAGTGGGAGAGGGAAACAAACATGGAATCTAAGTGGAGAACAAACCAGGGCAAAGCACCCACAAAACTGTAGAGAACGGGTTGCAACCTCTGGTGACATTTAATGGTGAATGTCAAGAATAATACATAATTTTTTTAAAATGCCATCATCAAATCGATGTCAAGTTCCTAGCAGGTGACACTACTGTAGTTATTGGAAAAATGTGTCTCTTCTGTGGAGGAAATACATGCCAAAGCTTCTAGAGACTGGGTCTCAAATGTCTAAACAACTCAGTGTGAAAGAAGGTGCTGTGTAAAGACTATGCCCTCAAGGTTGCCACGTACTGTACCATGTGGGAATCAAGGTAAAGGGTGTTCTGGCCACACTGGCTTCTTCCTTCAGTGTTGCTCAGTTTGAAACCTTTCAGAATTAGAAGTTTCAGGAGGGAGGGGGACCATGTTTGCCCCTGCCCAGGCTCGCTTGTCTTCAGCATTCCCTGTGACCATGTCCCTGTGGAGTGTACCTGCTACGTAAGGTCTCCATGGTCTTGCTGTCTTAGGAATCTGGGCTTTGGCTTGCCTGGAGAAGGGAACCTCTGGCCACAGTGTGGTATAGGAAGAAGCCAGGCCTCTTCCTGTTTCACAGACCCAGGGCCGGAGTCAGCACTTAAGAAACATGTGTCTGGGTTTGGTTTCCATATCAATACGTGCACGCTCAAAACCAAAACCTTGATTTTACTCAAATGTTTATTATACAAAAATAAATTCTTCATGGGTTATATGTTTCTATCCAGATGTGTGCAAGCACATATCTGTATCATGAGTATGAGAAGCTAAGAGAACAGCCTTGATTGTCACTCCTTGTGTGTCTGTCCACCTTTTCTGTGGGTATATATGGAAGAGTTCACCATGTAGGCTAGACTGGCTGTCTGGACAGCAAATCTTGGGAATCAGGATCCACTTGTCTCCACCCACCAAGCCAGGCTTTTTATGCGGGGTTTATAGCTCACCCTCAAGTCTTCATGCTTGCAAAACATGTATTTTACGAACAGATTCATCCCCCAGCCCAGTCCAGGTTTTTCTAGCCATCCAAAGCCCTGCTGACAAGAAGTAACTTTCGTTGGCTTCCATCTGACTCTTACTGCAGCCTGTCCTTCTACTCCTTTGCCACCGAGGCCCTTGGATCTGCCCTGCTCTCTACCAGCCCCCCTTAACCTGCTTGGTAGCCCTGAAGCAGCTTCATAGCCTGCTAAGCCATGCTCTTGGCCCCACTTTCCCAGGTGACTCAAAGTGTGTCATGCTTGTCTTCCCTGTCACTGCCGCTGCCAAGTTGGTACCAGTCCCAGCAGGGAGTGAGTTAGTAAGAGGATGCTGGGGATTCCTTGCAGACAGGTGTCAGCATGGCTCTTGAAGTGTGTCTGTGTCAGACCCTGGGGACCACATCTATACTTTTCCTTTTTAGACTGTCCTGTTCTGCATGAGGACTTCACTCACCGTAAGCTATGTGGGGGAGAGGAACTGAGTAGGCAAGATGCCTGTGCTCAGAGCTAAATGCAGCAAGTTTGGGCCCCAGCTAGCATGCACGTGGTGTCCTGTGTGGGTCCCCCAGTATGCCACCCTTAGCATCCCCCTGTCCTGGATACCACCAGTTGCCTCCCTCCCTGCATCCACAGTGACCTTTAAGTACTTTATATGACCCAGGAGAAGACCACAAAGCAAAGAAACTGGCCAAGACTTTGAGCAGTTCTAGGCAGTGTATGAAGTGAAGAGGTTTCTGTAGTTATCGGTACTTCCTCTGAATCATGGTGATTTGTGCTGTTTTGGTTCCCTTCCCTAGGTCTAGTTCTGAAAAGGCAGGTTTGCCCAGTCTCAGACAGCCGGGTATCACACTGAAGCCATGTGGCCCTGCTTAAGAACAATGCCAGGTTTGAGAACCTGTCAAGAGAGTGAGGGTCAGTGACCATTAAACCCTTCCATTCCATGCTAAGTGTTCAATGACAGGAACAGAGAGGAAGGAAGGGGCTGCAGTGGCTGTGGAGGGCCAAGTCAGCACACATTTCATCAAACTGGGATACAACAAGGAACAGACACAGAGGGGTTCAGGGTATGCTGTTCTGCAAATAGAAAAGAACCCCAACTCCAACAGTGGAGTTCACTGAGACTCATTGGCCAGGGTTCCTTCTTGGGTAGTCTTGTGTGGCATTGTGGGAAGCAATCATGTGATTGTCTTGTGTTTGTTTTAAACCTCTAACTGATTTTGTTCCATTTCTGTATTCTGTTTTCATTTTATTTAATCATCATTATCATTACTGTTCTGTTTTGTTTTTCGTTGCCATCCCCTTAAAAGTCGATTTATGTACCACACGCCTTGGCATTCAGGAGAGCCTATTCATCAAAGGTAGTGTCTCATTCCCACCGGCTGGTCCTCGTTGCATGCCTGTCTGTGATTAACCACTTGGACAGCCCTGCTGGGCCTACAGCCACGTCCTCACTAACTGTCATACGTGCATGCAGCTGTCACAGTAGAACCTTCTTTAGTTGTGTCACAGAAAGAGGAGGAGACAGTCACTCTTCCGTTGGCTGGAGTGCATGTCATCATGGGTGAGGGCAGAGCTGCCCTTGTGGATCGTCAGCCTCCACTATGGACCATTAGGGCACTGGGACACTGGGACAGTCCTGGAGACCACCTTCTGCCTGTTCACCTGACCTTGTATCATTTGAGCTCCTTGAGGAGAGATAAGTCTGGACCCGAGCTGAATGGTGGATGCTTCCTTTCCTTAGAGGAAATAAAGAGGGTCTCACAAAGGAAGACAATCTCCTACTCATGCTTCTCAGTGGCTGCCCAGTGTCTGTCCAGTCACTAAATGCTTGGGAGTGTGTCAGTGGCCCATCTGTACAGGCAGCTGGGACATCCATCGGTGTCTGCATGAGACTTGCCCAGTTGCCTCTTCCAAGCTCACAGGTGCCACCTCAACTACCCCCCACCCCCCAGGTCACTTCTACCCTTCTTCTCCTCCATGGCAACTATTGCCTCTGCTGACCCTGGCAATCACCACCACCATCAGCCTGTCTTAGACTGGATTCATTGAGATTTAAAATGGAGGCACCCATGCCTTTTCTCCTTTAGATGGTAGCTACTAAAGTCCTTATGAACCTCATTCACCTGAAGAAGTAATCCCAAACAAGGGGAGGGAAGAGACCTCTCACTTTCCAACCCCCTTTCCCCTGTATCTCAGAAATAAGAGGCCTAGAGAAACTTTTTACTGAGTTGTATTCTTTTTTAAATCACCACAATACCTTAAGAAAATCACAGGCATGCTTATATGGCCACAATGATCTCAATGCCAAAGGCGTTCCTGTCTGTCTGTGGTTTAATCTCCCAACACTCAGCCCCATTTAGCTTCTTGTTGCTGCCACAGAGGTGAAGTGCCTCACATTGGGGTCTGTGTGACCCAGCTGTGCCCTGTGGTATTTAAGACTTCAGCAGAGACAATAACGGTGAAGTCTGTGGCCCAGCCTCACATACCATGCCCAGCTAGCTACCAGGCAGTGACTCTCACGTAGAGGAAAGTCCTCAGACTCATGCCAACTCACCACCTAAACCAGCCTCCACCTTCGTGCAGCTGGCTTAGGAGCTCTCTCACCCTCTCTAGCCCAGAACCTACACAGAAGAAGAGCTGAGTGCCAAGCTGACGAGGCGTGTGCAGAAGGCAGCTCGGAGACAGGCTAAGCAGGAGGAGCTGAAGCGGCTACACAGAGCCCAGGTACGCTGGCCGTGGGACACCACATGCAGGTGGAAATGGAATTAGCATCACTCTGTACCCCCCAGAAGGTAAAGAAGCCAGGGCAGAAGCAGATAGGGCATTCTTGTCTTCCAAGATGACAACCTCAAAGTGCTTCAGCATCATATACTACAGAGGCCCCGTCTTTGAGGCACTGTCTATAAAAAAGAAGGTCCATGCTTTGAGTTTCCTGGAAGCCTTGGTCTAGAGTAGATGTCGAGGCAGCAAGTTCACTTGTAACCACAGTGTCAGGAGTCCAGTTTGTGGCCTCAGCCTCAGATCTGAGTGGTCTGGGATTTTTATTGGAAAAGCTCAGAAGTACCCTTGGTCAGCAATCTCCATCCTCAGGCCTCATCCTAGACCAGTGGTTCTTACCCTGTGGGTTGCAACTCCTTTGGGGGGGGTGAATGACCCTTTCATAGGGGTTACATCTCTCATATCAATATTTACATTATGATTCATAACAGTAGCAACATTACAGTTACGAAACAGCAATGAAGATAATTTTATGGTTGTGGGTTACCACAACATGAGGGTGTTCTTCTCTTCCAAGATGACAATCTCTTTTTTTTTTAAGATTTATTTTATTTATATGAGTACACTGTAGCTCTCTTCAGACACACCAGAAGAGGGCATCGGATGGTTGTGAGCCACCATGTAGTTGCTGGGAATTGAACTCAGGACCTCTGGAAGAGCAGTCAGTGCTCTTAACTGCTGAGCCATCTCTCCAGCCCAGCTTCCAAGATGACAATCTCAAAATGCCTTTAATAACTATCAATGGGTCATATTAGGAAGGTTGAGAACCACTGTCCTGACTGTTCTAGACACTTCCTTTCCAGCTTATTGAGACAGGACTTGCAATCACCCCATCCAGTGCTTTACAGTCCCCTTATCTTAAAGGCTTAATGAAATCATTTTTGAAATACTTTTGAACTAATCCAGGGAAAGATAACAAACCCTGTGCATGCAGCTGGCACAGCACACTGACCATAATGTCCCTTTCAACATCTTGACAGCATGTAGCTTTCCCTTTGGGTCTGCAGCTCAATTGTCTGCGAAGCTGGAGACGAGAATAGCCTGGAAGTTTATACTCTTGTTTCTTGGTAGATCATCCAGCGGCAACTGGAGCAAGTGGAGGAGAAGCAGAGGCAGCTAGAGGAGAGGGGCGTTGCAGTAGAGAAGGCTCTGCGAGGCGAAGCAGGTACCGTCTGGCTTCCTCCGTATGAGGCTTATTCTCAAGGAGAGAGCCTACCTTCCTTACTGGGGCAAGCCAGTTTGGCGTCACCTCCTTTGGAATTTGGCTCCTTCTCTCTCAGGGTTTTCTGAGTTGTTGGCATCATCAAAGTCCAGTGCTTACCTATGTTCAGGCAGCCCAGACACCTAGGCCTGCTCCCCAACCCATTCCTCAGCTTGCTGTTGCCACGAGGAATGAAATCCCAGGCCCTGCCACCTGTTGGTGGCAAGCCCTGGGCTTCCTCTTCCTCTCCCTGCTCCTTCTCCTTACTCCCCACAATTTTTTCTAGAAGAAAATATCTGTGAATAAGGGAGACTGTCCTCCAAGGAACCATCACAGAACCTCACTGAACAGGCCTTAGCCTGTTCTCCTGGGTGCTCCTCCTGTCTTCCATTCCCTAGGCTCCCTCCAGCCCAAGCTACACAGTCACAGAGCCTGCATCCTCTCTTGTGTGAGGCTTCTGGCTGCCCGTGCGCTCAAATTTCCATGGGTGGGCCCAGGATTGTGTCCACCAAAGGCCAAGTCACTAAGAGCAGTATTGGAGAGACTCTGGCTTTTGATCGGCTATTGTAAAATAAGCATGGGAAGCTATTACAAGGGCTGTCTAGGTGGAACATGCTAGAGTTGATACTGGTAGGTACAGAGAAGACAAAGAGGTATCTGAACTATCTCTGGGCCCATGGTCAGCCCGGCTTCAGGCATGAAATGATTGACCTCTGCTACCTCAAGATCCAGTGCCTGGATGGGGACCCTCTTATCTTCAGAGGTGGCCACTGGTCTAAGGACTCAGTATTCCTAGTGTGAGGCAAGGAAAAGGAAGGTCAGAGTCTCTTCTTGCTTCCTTCCAGAAGCAGGGAAGCAAGCTGGTACACCTCCTGGCAGGCAAGATGAAGTGCATATAGGAGTTCAGACAGGGCCAGCCGCTGCCTCATGGGCTTTCTGAACACTGACTGGCCAGTGGTTTAGCCACCAGCGTTGTCAGTAGAGGAGTTGGGGCAGGCACAGAAGCAAATCTTTCTTCAAGCCCTTTAAGTCTCAGAATGCATGCTCATTAGTGGGTTCAGTGATAGTCCTCGGACAAAGATGTGTCCGAGAGAGATGAGGATGTGGATGTTTGGGGATTGTGCTTCACCTGATGCTGCATGTGGTGCTGGATATAAGAGGTGAAGCCCAGGCTACCAAAGGGAATATAAAAGCTTAAGCCACTTTGTATCCAGCGAGTTAAGAAGACTGGGAACCACTGGTACAAGGAACACTGGCTCCCGTGCCAAGTGGTGAAAAGGGGATCCACCCACACATGTTCTTACCAATGCACCACCATACCAATGGTGTCTCCAGCAGCCTGAAGGCCTCCCTGTTCCACTTCCTCTAACTGATCTTCTCAGTGTAGCCTGCACTGGATGGGGTTAACCCTCCCTCCGGAGAGCCCTGGCTACAGAGCTGGAAAGCCTTGTCCTTTCCAAGACTCTCTTCATGCACAAAATGCCATCAGGGGACCTGGAGCATGCCTCTCACCTTTCTCCAGATTACTTCAGCTAAGGGACAGCTCTGTCCCACATCAGTAGTTGGCATTACTATCTAGGGACATGGTTCATAAGTTTCCCAAAGGTGCTCTGTCCCAGAGCTCTGCTCAGAGACTCAAGATAGCCATTTGGTTGATGGTTTCTGGAAAGTGCTTAAGGCTCCACACAACTGCAGTCTCTTTCTACACTTCTGTAAAAGGCATGTCACTCCTGCTGCTACCGGTGAGTCAGAAAATGATGCCATTAAAAATTGACAGAGCGGCCAGAGAGACGGCTCTGCATCAAGATCGCATACCGCTCTTACAGAAGACCAGAGTTCAGTTTCCAGCACTCACATCAGGCAGCTCAGTCGTAACTCCAGCGGAGCTGTCTCCCTTTTCTGAACTCCCCAGACGTCAGTGTTCACATCACACACACACACACACAATCCGAATTTATCCTAACTCAGTTGGCAGGAGAGCCCATTGTATACAAATTGTTAGTTGAGGCCTAAAATCCAAAAGAATTATTCTAAAATGTGTTTTGGGGTTTTGTTTTTTGTTTTTAATGCACACACAAACTTGAAAGTGCATGTTCAGTGAGAGTTGCAGATATTCAGAAGCCTGAGGATGCTTTGGGCATCCTAGCGAGTGTGTGTGTTTGCTCTTAGTGGGAGCCTTTAGCAGCTCACCTGGAAATCTCAGTACCCTCAGATACAGCAGATGCAGATGCTCATGAATAAGAGTGGCTGAATCACCGACACTCATATTCTTCATAAAACAGAAAACAAATACAGGAGCTGGACAGATGGCTCAGCAGTTAAGAGCACTTGGCGGCTGTGCAGGGGACCTGGGTTTGATTCCCAGCACCCACATGACTGCTCACAACCATCTGTAACTTCAGTTCCAGGGATTCTAACATCCTCCGCAGACACCAGGTGTGCATGCGGATAAAACACTCATACACATAAAATAAAAATAAATCTTTAAAAAATAAAACAATAAATAAGAAGCTTGAGAACTTAAAGAGGAACCCCAGGTATGCTATAATGTGCTGGCATGATATCTTAGCCACTTGGAAGGACCAGCAGTGCGCTCTGAAGTCAGCCCCTCCTAAGCCTTACAGAAACCCTTCTCCAAGGATCCCCACACAGTGGCACATGATCTCTGACATTGCCATCGGGACATGAATTAACTAACTTCTTACCAATGTATGTATGGCAAGTTCAAAATTCTTGTACATGAAGCAAAAAAAAAAAAAACTTGGACCCAACAGCTTCCCCCAAAGCAGGATTACCTGCAGGTCTTCGGTGAGTCAAAAGTTGGCAAGTGCAGCACTTGAACAAGCTGTGCATTAAGTTTTCAAAAGTTAAAACTGGCTGTGGGCTAGGTATCTGGGAGTCCCCCGGGGTGCCCCTCTTGAAGAGCCCTAGGACTCAACAGAAGTTTGAAAGCCATGTTCTAGTCCAACTCCTGACTACAGGCAGATCTTTGCAAACCCACTGGACCAGAAGGTGAGGCTGCCTCTACGGGTGCACCGTGGAGGCTCTTGGGATATCTCCCTGTGATGTGTTTGTATTTCCAAATACACTCTTTTCCTGTTCTTACACTTATCGCTCCATGTTCAGCACTGGTCAGTTCCCAGTGGCCTTGCCCCTGACAGAGACCGTCTCGGAGACTGAGTGTGCACAGTGGCAGCAGCTTTCTCACTGTCTCTCATTCCATTCCACTTGGCAGTCTCACTGGCTGAGCAAGGAACACAGCAGCTTCTAGCTGCACTACTAGGCTCCCTCCCTGAGCTGCACCAAGCTGACCAGAACCTGCCATCCTGGCTCAAGTCTTCATTGCTGTCAAAGGGGTCATGCTTTGTTAGCCAAAATGCCCTTCCAGAGAAAAGATCTGGTCTGGAGTTGCTGTCAGGTTATCTGTATCTGTTGAAGACTTTTATATATACAGGCTGCACGGATTAGGCTCCAGGGCAAGGCTAAGACTTGTGGAATTCTGGTCCTGGGATCAGAGGGAGCTTCTCTGTTTCTCTGACTCAAGCTTAGAACAACTGACTGGCCTCGGACAGGAGCTGGAAAGTCACCAAGGGCACTCGGCTCTCTGTCATATCTGTCCTTAAAAAAGAAGGATGTGGTTGCCAGGATCAGCATCCAGATTGTGAGTACAGAGAGAATGCCAGATGCTTTGTTGTGCTCTGGGACCTAAAAACTGGGACCCACCACCACCACCAGGCCCCCTCTTTGCACCTTAGGCACCATGAGCTGCTGGATAGCTCCTGGAGCCAAGAAACGAGAGAGGCCTGTGGCCGAAACCTCAGTGCATACGGGGTGGGACATGTGCCAATGTCCCAGCTCATTTCTTACCTTGAAAGGTTCTCTGAAGATGGGGGACCTAACCCCAGAAGACATGGGAGCTTCGTCTCAAGCCAGCCTAGCACAGTGGTTTCTGCAGAAAGCATGGGCACCACTAATAGAGTCACTTGCAAGTTACTTGGTTTCCGGAGCTTTCTCTTTTTCTTTTCTTTACCCCAATGTTCACATCTCGAAGGCCTTAGCTCGGAGCCTCTAATATTCAGACAGTAAGAATAGAGTAGTCTCTGTTCTAGCCTTAAGCTTCCTTAAATCTTAGGGGAGGTTGCCTTCCAATGGGTTGGAGGTCCCAGCAGTGCCAAGTTTCACCCTCCCTGAGTCATGGTAGGAGCAGGACTTTCCCTAATGTTGGCAGGTGACCCCATCTGTAGTGGTGTTTGATGCCCCACCTCCTTCATACTACAAGCTGCAGAGATGGCCTGTGTGTGCATGGCATGCTTTACAGGCATGCACGCTTTCCAGCTGCTCCACTGGGGTCTCTCACAACATTCCTGTCTGTTTTATGTGTCATGCCCTTGGTAGCTTTTGGGTCAGGGGAGCAGCAGAGTCGTCTGATCCAATAACTCTGTCTTCACCAATTCCTTGTTGTAGACTATTGGGGAGAATCTTATTACAGTGGCCTCATCGACTTGCACCTGGGTGGTATGTATAGCATCATCCACTGCTGGCACTAACCCCAAGATGCCCTTCCCTTTTGTCCTCCATCCCAAGCCCTGCTCACTGCAGTGAGGAGGAACCAACCTGATAACCAAACAGCAAAGCACAAACCCTTTTCCAGGCTCAGTGTCAAAGCGCTTGCCTCACATGCACCAAAGCACTGGGTTCCATCCCCAGCCCAACCAGAGGGAAGCATTCATCAGGTCCTTTACTCCACATGTGCCGCAGAGGGCAATTTAAGATACCTCTTGCAGCTTGAAGTTCTTCTAACGTTTTATTAAAAACAAACAAAACCTCAAACCCTACTCCATGCATCCAGCATCTGTGTGTTCCACTGTCCGGCTGTGTTTCACTTACACTCAAGGTTCCAGTCATGACTGTCATCCCGAACCTCAGCCCTTACAGTGTGTAGTCACATCCACGTGGCTGCCCACCACCCGCCACACTGCCGATGAGAGCATGAGCTGGAGGTGTAACTGGGTGATAGAGCCCTTGCCTAGCACGCGTCCGTCCCCAGCACCTACAAAGTATGTTGTAGAAATGTAAGAACAGTGAACTCACCTTCAGCCATTTGCATTTCAGGTGTGTCAGGTATTCCCTAGCACATGAGGCTCTCTACTGTTGCTGCCTCTGCCTCAGACTCACAAGATTCAGTGCTTAGCTAAGTCCATAATGCCCCTTCCTCAACATGCCCTGGCACTCAGTCTGCACTGATCCATTGGGGCTTATTAGACATGCAGGTTCTCAGACCTCAGCCCAGACCCTCTAGTTTAGAAATGAGACAGAGAGCCCCGGGTATCTAGTCTTACAGACTTCCCAGCTGGTCTTGATCCCTCTAAAGCAGGAGAACCCTGGTGCCATGGAGCTGAGTACTTGCCGTCTTCCTGTGCAAAGCTCAGCAGAGAAATGGCCCATCTGGAGACTTGCTTCTAGACTTTGAGCTGTGGTCTCCTGGAAGGCTGCCATGTTGCCCGATGAGTGAGTGTCCAGCAATTGGCTGTCAGGGATAGCAGGGTAAGTGTAGCTCCCTCTCCTCCATCAGGTACTCTGATCTCTTCACTTGCCCTTGGAATTTCCAAGCCTCCTGAAAACAGAAGTGCTGGGTAATATAAAGTTTCTTACTCTTCCCCACCCTTGCCCAGGAGAGAGACACTTCCTGGCCCACTCATTTAAAAGCCATAGTCTGGAGGCTGGAGAGATAGCTCAGTGGTTAAGAGCACTGATTGCTCTTCCAGAAGTCCTGAGTTCAATTCCCAGCAACCACATGGTGGCTCACAACCATCTGTAATGGGATCCAGTGCCCTCTTCTAGTGTGTCTGAAGACAGCTACAGAGTACTCATAGAAATAAAATAAAATAAATCTTTAAAAAAAAAAAAAAGCCATAGTCTGGAGACAGCAAGATGGCTTATCAGATATAGGTGTTTACTTCCATGCTAGACAACCAGAATTCAATTCCCAAGACCCATACTAGCCAAGATGAGCTAATATGAGACTGTCTCCAAAAGAAAAAAAAAAAAAATCCCCAAAACAAAAATATAGAGAGCCAGGAGATGACCCAGTCAGCTCAGTCAGTGTCTGTTAGGCAAGCATGAGGACTTGAGTTTGATTCCCCTGTACCCATGTTAAAAAATAAAATAAATCCAGGCATGGTGACATGCGTTAGTAATCTCAATGCTGGGGAAGCAGAAACAGGGGATCTGTCCAGCTAGTCTTGCTGAGCTGTAGGTTCAGTAAGAGACCCGTCTCAGAAAAACCAGACGGTGGGCTGGTGGTACAGTGGCTTGCTGGTTAAAGGTACTTGCTACTGAGCCTAATGACCTGAGTTAAGTCTTTAGAATCCACAAGGTGGAAAGAGGGAGCCAGCTTCTGCAACGTGTCCACATGTGCAGTGGCATGTTCATACCACCCTTACAATCAGTACATGAGCAAATAAATAAATAAATAAAATGTAAATAATAATAATAATAATAATAATAATAATAATAATAATAATAATAATGGGCTGCAGAGATGGTTGAGTGCTTAAGAGCACTTGCTGCTCATCCAGAGGACCAGAGTTCGGCGTCCATGTTCCCAGCATCCATGGAAGGCAGCTCACAACCCCTTGTAGCTCCAACTACAGGGAATCTAACACTCTCTTCCGGCCTTTGTGGACACCTGTACACATACTCACAGACAGGCAAATAAAGAAAATAAAATAAAATTTTAAAAAGAAAAAGAAATGTAGTAGTTAAGAAACGTCTAAATGGTGTAGTGATTGAGGGAAACAGCTCATGTCAACCTCTCGCCTCCACATACCAGGTACATATACATAGATGTGAGTAAAATGAATCCTAAGCCAGGCCCAGGGTTGTAGCTTGCTGGAAGAGCACTTACCCAGCACACATGAGGTTCTGGGCTCCACCCCTTATAACACACACACACACACACACACACACACACACACACACACACCTCATCTGACTCCTATGAGGTCAGTACCATATCGATAGAAACATCACTGATCAGGAGTAGGACTCTTGTCAAGCTCCTTGGGTAGGCAGCATGACTCTGTTCTCTACATCCCAGTCTTATGCTCCAGGGATCCACTTGGCCACAGCCCCTCTCCATGTCCCCAGCTTCTGGAATGCTGGGGGGCTCCCACTCGTGGCCATTGATGCTGAAAAAGGGCGGATGCTTGCACCCGGTTAACAGACCCCGTCTCGTCTAATACCCTGTCTCTCCCCCCTCACCTCCTAACAGTTCCCTAAAGAATGTTTATGTCCATTCTAAGGTTGTCTCTGTATGTGAAGAGATAATTTGTGTTCAGGGCATTGTGGAGGGAGTGGTCCAAACCCACTTCTTACCACATAACCCACTCCTCCCGCTTGAGGTACTAGCTTTTGCAGCATAGACTGTCTCTGTGTATGTCTTGAATGTTGTCTTTAACCTACTGCTCAGGTAAGGAAACACAGTGAGCTGTTTTCTGTGGCCCCACAACCAAATTCTAACCTTTGATTTGGTATGCTAGAGGATTCTGGAGTGAAACAGCATAAGCAAATAAATAAACTCAGTTTGTCTTTGACATTTTAAGGCCCCCTCCCTCCGTCAGACAGCTTGCTACTTCTGTTTCTTATCCCAGAGCCTCATTGTTTTCCAGTGTCAGCCTGATTTTCCCGTGGCACAGACACCATGTGGGTTCTGCTCAAATGTAGGAGACATGAAGAAAGATGCACTTCTTTCTGAAGGGAGGCACTTGTGTACTCAGAGAACGGGCAAGACTCTCCCTCACCTCAGCACACCTGAACGGAAGACATAGATACCACAGATGACCCTGTTCCAAGTCTGCTGGGTTTTCCCTTCGGGCACACATTCTAATATTCATTATTTGAGGACTAGTTTTCCTTTTGAAATCAGAATCTTGAAGTAGAGAAGGTCCTCCACTCCTGCTTTCCTAAAAGGCCACATTGTGGACTATGGCATCTGTTACTGGAGCCAGAGCTCTGAGCATCACTTGGGGTGTTGGGAACTCTGTTTCTCACCTGAGAAGCCCAGGCTGGATTCCTGCCCGGTGCTGTGCCTGCCCAGTGCCTCAGTGGAGTCCTTCAGAGCTCTTAGCCTGACACTTACAGGCTTGAGACCCTTTATAAAAAGTCTCTGTAGGCCAGGTGATGGCCTCAGCACTCAGAAGGCAGAGGCAGGGCAATTGCAGTCAACGTGTAGTCTGAACTAAAAAGAGACTGCTGGCTTTTGTTTGTTTTGTTTTGTTTTTAAGGCAGTTTTGTGGTTGGGGATATGGCTCAGAGACCCAGAGCCCAATCAATGCATAATGCCAAATGAAAAAGAAAAGAAAAAGTCTCTTAGAGCCACAGAGTGTATAAAAATTTACTTGGCTAGCTGGAGGTATAATTTGAAAGAAAATCATTAAAGTGACAAATAATGACCCTAGGGCCGGAGAGGAAGGGTCTCCATGTGCACAGCCTTCCTGACTTCCCCCGGACATGCAACAGGCACAGCCCACTGAGTCTTGTTTTACTAAGCAGTGGTTTGTAACCTTCCTAATGCTGTGGCCTGTTAACACAGTTCCTCATGTTGTAGTGACCCCCCGACCATTAAATTTTTTCATTGCGGCTTCGTAACCGTTAATTTAGCTCCTGTTATGAATCGTAATGTAAGTATCTGATATGCAGGGTATCTGATGTGTGACCCTCGAAGGGGTCAAGACCCACAGGTTAAAAACTGCTTTGAGCAGCGAGAAGTCACTGTTGACCAGAGCAAGGTGACTGGAGATCTAGAGAAAAACATATCTCTTCTGCAAAGCCAGACTCAATGCACTCCTGCAACTTCTGATTTTGCAGACCCTCACGTCTTGTTTGTCTCAGAGCAAAGCAAAAGGCTTAGCAGTGCAGCATGAAGGACTGGAAAGGGATCCGTGGTCACCAGTGCAATGGAGAGAGGCCTGGTGCAGCCTGCTGGTTCCCTTCCGAGTTATTTCTTCCCGTTTATCTCCTCTCCTTGGATGTTGGTAGATTTCTGCCTTTCTGGTCAAGCTGAACACTCAGCCTGGCTTAGTTTTTACTTGCTACTTTGAGAGAGAGAGACAGAGTGTGTGTGTGTGTGTGTGTGTGTGTGTGTGTATACACCTGTGTGAACTTGGGTGCACACTCACATCCACATGGACCTCCATTCTCATGAGTGTTTTCTAGCTCACTAGCAGTTCTCCAGCCCAGAGAATGGTTCTGCTCTGAGCTCTTTATCGTCAGCACATGACCCTGTCACATGTATGTCATCTGTGCCTGCCAGAGCAGCCTTACCCTGTCTGACACTTATACATTGAAGCACGGCACTAGCCATCTAGATCTCTAGACAGAGCCTCAAGAACTTGTGATTGCCATGGTTGGTGCTGGACCTTTCAACCTTGCTATACACAGGAAGGCATTGGTACTGACCAAATAGGCGTTAGGTTATGGGGTAAGAACAGTGGAGCATAATCTCAGTCAACAGAGATTTTGCCAATTTTATACAAGACAAAATTGAACATTAACAAGAACCCCATTCTTCATACCCAACCCTCCAGGAAATTGTCCAGACCTAGCATGTTACTCAGTGACA